>JARQOC010000005.1:331880618-332453507 GCA_033576535.1 Allobates femoralis
CCCATCCAGCCCGTGACCAAGGCTCTCACTGCTTAGCTTCAAGAGTCTGTCAAGGGCATGCACAATGGGTTTACAATGGCTGCTGACATGCTGGCTTCCCATCTGTGGGACTTTTGTATAGGCATACATTAGTAAAAGTCAGTTTTAATTACAGTCAATGGCTTCTACTCTTACCAGCCCTTTGGCCTGTCAAAAGTCAATGCAGCCATGGTTCCCATTGAGATTCCCATTGGGTCACCCATAGAGACTTCCATGGTTCTCATGAGGTCTCCCATACCACCCTGACCAAGGCTCTCACTGCTTAGCTTCAAGAGTCTGTCAAGGCATGACAATGGGTTTTACAATGGCTGCTGACATGCTGGCTTCCCATCTGTGGGACTTTTGTATAGGCATACATTAGTAAAAGTCAGTTTTAATTACAGTCAATGGCTTCTACTCTTACCAGCCCTTTGGCCTGTCAAAAGTCAATGCAGCCATGGACTCCCATTGGGTCACCCATAGAGACTTCCATTGGGTCTCTCATGAGGTCTCCCATCCAGCCCGTGACCAAGGCTCTCACTGCTTAGCTTCAAGAGTCTGTCAAGGGCATGCACAATGGGTTTACAATGGCTGCTGACATGCTGCTTCCCATCTGTGGGACTTTTGTATAGGCATACATTAGTAAAAGTCAGTTTTAATTACAGTCAATGGCTTCTACTCTTACCAGCCCTTTGGCCTGTCAAAAGTCAATGCACCAGCTCCCATTGAGATCCCATTGGGTCACCCATAGAGACTTCCATTGGGTCTCTCATGAGGTCTCCCATCCAGCCCGTGACCAAGGCTCTCACTGCTTAGCTTCAAGAGTCTGTCAAGGGCATGCACAATGGGTTTACAATGGCTGCTGACATGCTGGCTTCCCATCTGTGGGACTTTTGTATAGGCATACATTAGTAAAAGTCAGTTTTAATTACAGTCAATGGCTTCTCACTCTTACCAGCCCTTTGGCCTGTCAAAAGTCAATGCAGCCATGGTCTCCCATTGAGATCCCATGGGTCACCCACCATTGGGTCACCATAGAGACTTCCATTGGGTCTCTCATGAGGTCTCCCATCCAGCCCGTGACCAAGGCATTGAGATTCCCATTGGGTCCCATGATTCATTGGGTCTCTCATGGTCCCCTCAGCCGTGACCAGGCTCTCACTGCTTAGCTTAAGAGTCTGTCAAGGGCATGCACAATGGGTTTACAATGGCTGCTGACATGCTGGCTTCCCATCTGTGGACTTTTGTATAGGCATACATTAGTAAAAGTCAGTTTTAATTACAGTCAATGGCTTCTACTCTTACCAGCCCTTTGGCTGTCAAAAGTCAATGCAGCCATGGTCTCCCATTGGATTGGTCACCCATAGAGCTTCCTTGGGTCTTCATGAGGTCTCCCATCCAGCCGTACCAAGGTCTCATGCTTAGCTTCAAGAGTCTGTCAAGGGCATGCACAATGGGTTTACAATGGCTGCTGACATGCTGGCTTCCATCTGTGGGACTTTTGTATAGGCATACATTAGTAAAAGTCAGTTTTAATTACAGTCAATGGCTTCTACTCTTACCAGCCCTTTGGCCTGTCAAAAGTCAATGCCCAGTCCATGAGATTCCCATTGGGTCACCCATAGACTTCCATTGGGTCTCTCATGAGGTCTCCCATCCAGCCGTGACCAAGGTTCACTGTTAGCTTCAAGAGTCTGTCAAGGGCATGCACAATGGGTTTACAATGGCGTGACATGCTGGCTTCCCATCTGTGGGACTTTTGTATAGGCATACATTAGTAAAAGTCAGTTTAATTACAGTCAATGGCTTCTACTCTTACCAGCCCTTTGGCCTGTCAAAAGTCAATGCAGCCATGGTTCCCATTGGGTCACCATAGAGACTTCCATTGGGTCTCTCATGAGGTCTCCCATCCAGCCCGTGACCAAGGCTCTCACTGCTTAGTTCAAGAGTCTGTCAAGGGCATGCACAATGGGTTTACAATGGCTGCTGACATGCGGCTTCCCATCTGTGGGACTTTTGTATAGGCATACATTAGTAAAAGTCAGTTTTAATTACAGTCAATGGCTTCTACTCTTACCAGCCTTTGGCCTGTCAAAAGTCAATGCCCAGGTCTCCATGGATTCCCATTGGGTCACCATAGAGACTTCCATTGGGTCTTCATGAGGTCTCCTCCAGCCCGTGACCAAGGCTCTCACTGCTTAGCTTCAAGAGTCTGTCAAGGGCATGCACAATGGGTTACAATGGCTGCTGACATGCTGCTCCCATCTGTGGGACTTTGTATAGGCATACATTAGTAAAAGTCAGTTTTAATTACAGTCAATGGCTTCTACTCTTACCAGCCCTTTGGCCTGTCAAAAGTCAATGCGAGCTCATTGGATTCCCCATTGGGTCACCATAGAGACTTCCATTGGGTCTTCATGAGGTCTCCCATCCAGCCCGTGACAAGGCTCTCACTGCTTAGCTTCAAGAGTCTGTCAAGGGCATGCACAATGGGTTTACAATGGCTGCTGACATGCTGGCTTCCCATCTGTGGGACTTTTGTATAGGCATACATTAGTAAAAGTCAGTTTTAATTACAGTCAATGGCTTCTACTCTTACCAGCCCTTTGGCCTGTCAAAAGTCAATGCAGCCATGGTCTCCCATTGGGTCACCCATAGAGACTTCCATTGGGTCTCTATGAGGTCTCCATCCAGCCCGTGACCAAGGCTCTCACTGCTTAGCTTCAAGAGTCTGTCAAGGGCATGCACAATGGGTTTACAATGGCTGCTGACATGCTGGCTTCCCATCTGTGGGACTTTTGTATAGGCATACATTAGTAAAAGTCAGTTTTAATTACAGTCAATGGCTTCTACTCTTACCAGCCCTTTGGCCTGTCAAAAGTCAATGCAGCCATGGTCTCCATTGAGATTCCATTGGTCACCATAGAGACTTCCATTGAGTCTGTCATGAGGTCTCCCATCCAGCCCGTGACCAAGGCTCTCAATGCTTAGCTTCAAGAGTCTGTCAAGGGCATGCACAATGGGTTTACAATGGCTGCTGACATGCTGGCTTCCCATCTGTGGGACTTTTGTATAGGCATACATTAGTAAAACTCAGTTTTAATTACAGTCAATGGCTTCTACTCTTACCAGCCCTTTGGCCTGTCAAAAGTCAATGCAGCCATGGTCTCTCATTGGGTCACCCATAGAGACTTCCATTGGGTCTCTCATGAGGTCTCCCATCCAGCCCGTGACCAAGGCTCTCACTGCTTAGCTTCAAGAGTCTGTCAATGGCATGCACAATGGGTTTACAATGGCTGCTGACATTCTGGCTTCCCACTGTGGGACTTTTGTATAGGCATACATTAGTAAAAGTCAGTTTTAATTACAGTCAATGGCTTCTACTCTTACCAGCCCTTTGGCCTGTCAAAAGTCAATGCAGCCATGGTCTCCATTGAGTCACCCATAGAGACTTCCATTGGGTCTCTCATGAGGTCTCCCATCCAGCCCGTGACCAAGGCTCTCACTGCTTAGCTTCAAGAGTCTGTCAAGGGCATGCACAATGGGTTTACAATGGCTGCTGACATGCTGGCTTCCCAACTGTGGGACTTTTGTATAGGCATACATTAGTAAAAGTCAGTTTTAATTACAGTCAATGGCTTCTACTCTTACCAGCCCTTTGGCCTGTCAAAAGTCAATGCAGCCATGGTCACCCATAGAGACTTCCATTGGGTCTCTCATGAGGTCTCCCATCCAGCCCGTGACCAAGGCTCTCATGCTTAGCTTCAAGAGTCTTGTCAAGGGCATGCACAATGGGTTTACAATGGCTGCTGACATGCTGGCTTCCCATCTGTGGGACTTTTGTATAGGCATACATTAGTAAAAGTCAGTTTTAATTACAGTCAATGGCTTCTACTCTTACCAGCCCTTTGGCCTGTCAAAAGTCAATGCAGCCATGGTCTCCCATTGAGATTCCCTGAACTCATTGGGTCTCTCATGAGGTCTCCCATCCAGCCCGTGACCAAGGCTCTCAATGCTTAGCTTCAAGAGTCTTTCAAGGGCATGCACAATGGGTTTACAATGGCTGCTGACATGCTGGCTTCCCATCTGTGGGACTTTTGTATAGGCATACATTAGTAAAAGTCAGTTTTAATTACAGTCAATGGCTTCTACTCTTACCAGCCCTTTGGCCTGTCAAAAGTCAATATAGCCATGGTCTCCCATTGAGTTCCCATTGGGTCACCCATAGAGACTTCCATTGGGTCTCTCATGAGGTCTCCCATCCAGCCCGTGACCAAGGCTCTCACTGCTTAGCTTCAAGAGTCTGTCAAGGGCATGCACAATGGGTTTACAATGGCTGCTGACATGCTGGCTTCCCATCTGTGGGACTTTTGTATAGGCATACATTAGTAAAAGTCAGTTTTAATTACAGTCATTGGCTTCTACTCTTACCAGCCCTTTGGCCTGTCAAAATCCAATGCAGCCATGGTCTCCCATTGAGATTCCCATTGGGTCACCCATAGAGACTTCCATTGAGTCTCTCATGAGGTCTCCCATCCAGCCCGTGACCAAGGCTCTCACTGCTTAGCTTCAAGAGTCTGTCAAGGGCATGCACAATGGGTTTACAATGGCTGCTGACATGCTGGCTTCCCATCTGTGGGACTTTTGTATAGGCATACATTAGTAAAAAGTCAGTTTTAATTACAGTCAATGGCTTCTACTCTAACCAGCCCTTTGGCCTGTCAAAAGTCAATGCAGCCATGGTCTCCCATTGAGATTCCCATTGGTCACCCATAGAACTTCCATTGGGTCTCTCATGAGGTCTCCCATCCAGCCCGTGACCAAGGCTCTCACTGCTTAGCTTCAAGAGTCTGTCAAGGGCATGCACAATGGGTTTACAATGGCTGCTGACATGCTGGCTTCCCATCTGTGGGACTTTTGTATAGGCATACATTAGTAAAAGTCAGTTTTAATTACAGTCAATGGCTTCTACTCTTACCAGCCCTTTGGCCTGTCAAAAGTCAATGCAGCCATGGTCTCCCATTGAGATTCCATTGGGTCACCCATAGAGACTTCCATTGGGTCTCTCATGAGGTCTCCCATCCAGCCCGTGACCAAGGACTCTCATCTGCTTAGCTTCAAGAGTCTGTCAAGGGCATGCACAATGGGTTTACAATGGCTGCTGACATGCTGGACTTCCCATCTGTGGGACTTTTGTATAGGCATACATTAGTAAAAGTCAGTTTTAATTAAGTCAATGGCTTCTACTCTTACCACCCTTTGGCCTGTCAAAAGTCAATGCAGCCATGGTCTCCCATTGAGATTCCCATTGGGTCACCCATAGAACTTCCATTGGGTCTCTCATGAGGTCTCCCATCCAGCTCGTGACCAAGGCTCTCACTGCTAGCTTCAAGAGTCTGTCAAGGGCATGCACAATGGGTTTACAATGGCTGCTGACATGCTGGCTTCCCATCTGTGGGACTTTTGTATAGGCATACATTAGTAAAAGTCAGTTTTAATTACAGTCAATGGCTTCTACTCTTACTAGCCCTTTGGCCTGTCAAAAGTCAATGCAGCCATGGTCTCCCTCCATGAGATTCCATTGGGTCCCTCATGAGGTCTCCCATCCAGCCCGTGACCAAGGCTCTCACTGCTTAGCTTCAAGAGTCTGTCAAGGGCATGCACAATGGGTTTACAATGGCTGCTGACATGCTGGCTTCCCATCTGTGGGACTTTTGTATAGGCATACATTAGTAAATAGTCAGTTTTAATTACAGTCAATGGCTTCTACTCTTACTAGCCCTTTGGCCTGTCAAAAGTCAATGCAGCCATGGTCTCCCATTGATATTCCCATTGGGTCACCCATAGAGACTTCCATTGGGTCTCTCATGAGGTCTCCCATCCAGCCCGTGACCAAGGCTTCACTGCTTAGCTTCAAGAGTCTGTGAAGGGCATGCACAATGGGTTTACAATGGCTGCTGACATTCTGGCTTCCCATCTGTGGGACTTTTGTATAGGCATACATTAGTAAAAGTCAGTTTTAATTACAGTCAATGGCTTCTACTCTTACAGCCCTTTGGCCTGTCAAAAGTCAATGCAGCCATGGTCTCCATTGAGATTCCCATTGGGTCACCCATAGAGATTCCCATTTGAGTTCCTCTCATGAGGTCTCCCATCCAGCCCGTGACCAAGGCTCTCACTGCTTAGCTTCAAGATCTGTCAAGGGGCAATGTTACAATGGCTGAACCTTTAGCTAAACAAGTCAGTTTTAATTACAGTCAATGGCTTCTACTCTTACCAGCCCTTTGGCCTGTCAAAATCCAATGCAGCCATGGTCTCCCATTGAGATTCCCATTGGGTCACCCATAGAGACTTCCATTGGGTTTCTCATGGGTCTCCCATCCAGCCCGTGACCAAGGCTCTCACTGCTTAGCTTCAAGAGTCTGTCAAGGGCATGCACAATGGGTTTACAATGGCTGCTGACATGCTGGCTTCCCATCTGTGGGACTTTTGTATAGGCATACATTAGTAAAAGTCAGTTTTAATTACAGTCAATGGCTTCTACTCTTACCAGCCCTTTGGCCTGTCAAAAGTCAATGCAGCCATGGTCTCCCATTGAGATTCCCATTGGGTCCCCATAGAGACTTCCATTGGGTCTCTCATGAGGTCTCCCATCCAGCCCGTGACCAAGGCTCTCACTGCTTTTTGTTCTTTGTGTTGCTTTTTATTTACATATAGAGAAAACGTCCCACGTTTCGGCTCAACATGAGACTTCCTCAGGGAACTGTGTGAAATTAAGAATATGACGCTTCCGAACTCCCCGCCCAACCAGGAAGCACCGGGGGGTTCATAAGAGCGCGGCACCAAGCCAGACACACTCCTGGCCTCCTCTACTAACACTATGAAATCAAGGTAATGCTGCACAGCCCTCTGGCTCAGACACTCTTCTCAGTATGTTCTATACTTAATTGCCTGCTATACTTTCTTTTTACCACAGGACAGGAGTCATGTGCCTCCTTTCTACTTAAGGGTACGTGACCCCTTAATCTTTCTCTCATTTACCTCAATCCCTGCTTATCACTTTATTCTCTCCTTTTATCTAATAGCATGCCTGTTGAAGTGGTCATTCCTCTCACCTTCCATTACCTTTTAGAGGTTGATTGATCTTCTAGTTCTGAGGTAATATTGGCATTTAACATGTTATTTCCCTTAGTTTGCTATATCCTGTTCACATCTTAGTCTCTAACATACCCACTACAGTATAGCGGACTGTGGGTTTACAATAACTTTTTTCTCCCCTCTTATGTGGTACCTCATTACTGGAATCGTGATATATATTCTCTTTATATTTTAGAAAATCTGATAATCCAGTACTCTATATCATCCTCTAATTTCTCATTTACCTGAGATTCTGTGACCACCCAGGCCGCTACTTTCTTGACCAAATCAACTCTAACAATACATTGAGGTATATACTATACACCCCTAACTGGCTAGTATACTCTGTACACTGCCCCTGTAACTTCCTTTTTTGCATACAACGTTTTTCCTCTCTTATCCTTTTTTTCCTTCTCTGACGCCTATGTTTTCTGTATGCTTCTCCCCACCATCATTTCTTCTCCCCCCCTTTCTCAGGTCCTTTGCACCCTCACTCATCACCAATATTATGTACGCCATCTACCACTTACGGCGGTGTACACTTACCAGGTGTGCACCATTTGTATATTTACATTTTTACTACAAGTGTATATATGAGACACCTGCATGTGAATTCCCTTACCATTGTGAATTAATATGCTGTATTTTTTTCATGTCAAAAAATTGTGACAACCTTATTCTTAATTTCACACAGTCCCTGAGGAAGGCTCATGTTGAGCCGAAACGTGGGACATTTTCTCTATATGTAAATAAAAAGCAACACAAAGAACAAAAATCTCTCTTTATTTTCTCATTGGAGTGTGCCGAGGCTAACTTTTTCTATCATTCCGGTAATATTTCCTCAGAGCACCTCACTGAGGTTGAGCCAGGTTATATTCTAATTGATTAGCATGGAGGTGGCAGAGTATCTCAGGGCTGACATTACATCTGCGGTGAGAGAAGCTGTGAGAGATGCCCTAGAGGAGGTGCAGGAGATCTCAGCGCAGCATGCCAGCAGGTTGGAACAGCTGGAGCAAAGGGTCTCAGATGTGGAAGACAGGATAGTCATTTTAGAGCAGGAGCTGGAAGATTCCCATAAACAAAACACCGTGATAACGGACAAATTAGAGGATCTTGAAAACAGGTCCAGGAGGAATAACCTCCGCATCATGAGGCTGCCAGAATCCATCACGTATCAACAGCTGAATGACATTTTCAAATTTGACCTACCAAGGCACTGGGAATGCAAACTATATGCAGGGTGGACAGGGCTCATAGGATTGGCCCTCCCGGAGGGGGGCATGCACGAGGTTCACCAAGAGCAAACAGCATGAGAGGTGATCCCCAAGCCCAAAAACCCAGACAGGCAATTACCAGATACCTGGACTATAAAGATAAGGACAAAATCCTGCGCCTATTTAGGGCTAAACAATATAGGGAAAGACTGTGCTATCCGGTCCGCGCTGCCAAATTCATTTATATCAAAGAACACCATCATCATGTTAAGATCCAATCTCTTTATTCACTCTACCGTTTCGTGCCCACCTGGCACCTTCATCAGGATACAACCACCTCATTGACGATCTTTATATAGTGACATTCATATATGATTAGTGGGTGTTCCTAGCCTGTGACGCAAAAACCGCACAAACCGGAGGTAACATCATTTGGCGCACTTTTCACAAAAACACAAACATTTATAAACACAATGTCACATAGTGTATTTATAAGTTATTTGTTTTGTGAAAGTGCGCCAAATGATGTTACCTCCGGTTTTGTGACGGTTTTTGCGTCACAAGGCTAGGAACACCCACTAATCATTATATGAATGTCACTATATAAAGATCGGTCTAATGAGGTGGTTGTATCCCTGATGAAGGTGCCAGGTGGGCACTGAAACGCGTAGGAGGTGAATAAAGGAAGATTTGGATCTTAACATCGATGACTGGTGTTCTTTGATATAAATTAATTTGGCAGCGCGGACTGGAAAGCACCGTCTTTCCCTATATTGTTTGATACATCTCCACATGCGTGGAGCCGTGGGAGTCCTGCAGCAGCCATCAGGATACTAATCTATGAGCCTTCAAACCAGTTGTGGTCACACAACTGGAATAGGTGAGTGAATTGCATTTTTCCCCACTTTCACGTCCTAGTGTCTAGTGATAAGGGCACTATTGCGCCTCTTGTCCCCCCCCCCTTTTTTTGTCTTTTATTTAGGGCTAAAAGATCGCCCCTTGAACTACATGGCTATAGGGTGGTCCTTTTTGAGGATTTCTCTGTAGAGGTGGTCAGACGCCGAAGAGCTTTCAGTGAAATTTGTGGGCTCCTGTACAGACGAGGAATCCAATTACAACTCTTGTATCCAGCCACTCTAAAAACAAAGAATGCTGATGGCTCCTTCATATGGTGGAAAGACCCTGGAAAAGCGATGCAAGCTTTTGCGCCTCCTTCGCCAAGACCAACACAAGGACAACAAGATGATATGGAAACTTTGGAAAAAGTGCCACACAGAAAAACCTGAGGAAGGACTGAAAGTTTCTTATCAGAAATGATACGGGCAAAGCATCGACGGGAAGACATCTGTGATGAATAAAGAATTGACAAAAGGAACCTATGCTATTCTAATCCCACTACCCCTCCCTTTCCTTCCCGACCCTATGTGTATATGTTGTCGGAACGTTGTTCCCTGTTTTGTTATTTTTCTCTCTCTTCTCTTCCTTCCTTATAGGTTCCATCGCACAGCCAATAAGGGACACACCAAGGTTCACTAGACAGTAGAACTTGGCAATCACATTGGTGCAGTTCCACGTTGAACATTTGATACTTGAGGATGATTGAAATATTGCAATAATCATCGCCGAACTAAACATGGGGTCGGTCTGGCGAATTATAGGAGGAAGGCCACACCGGAAAAACAGAAGTAAAACACTTCTATGTTTTACAGGGGATGGGGGAGGGCGGTGGGGAGGAAGACGGAGGGGAGAGAAAGAAAAGAGGGAAATGTCTTTTAGGATTCATCTTGTTGGGGATGAGAATGTTAAACTGTGCTTTCATATGCTGTCCTTAGTTATGATCCATTAGTCACATGGCTTTGATTACTGTGAATATATATATTTTGGGGTTTGGGATCGGAGGGCTGGTGCTATTTCTCATCTAGATTTCATGACCTGTTCCACAGATCACCTTAGCCCAATAGACATCCAAAATGGTGAGAATCATATCGTGGAATGTTAAGGGGCTTAAGACCCCAGAAAAGCGAATGATGGTGCTTCGCCATCTGAAGAGACTACGAGGTGACATAGTTCTCTTGCAAGAGACACATCTGTTACAACATGACATGTTCAGATTACACCAACTTTGGGTAGGGGAGGTATACGGCTCAGGGGCACAGGGACAACATGCGGGAGTGATCACACTGATCAATAAGACTTTCCCACACAAACATTTCAGGAATACACTGTGAAAGAGGGAGAAATGGCACACATAGGGTCTTATCTGTGTAGTGAAGGATATACAGTAGCTCGGTGTGTGATACACTCACCTTTGCAGGTTGTGCCAGTTCACAACACCTATTAATCACAAAGAGCCAGGCTGCTGCACCTCCTAAAGGATCCAAGGTGTGTAAAAAAGAGAAGGAGTTTCCACGTGCGCTGCCCCGAGTATTGATTGCACTTGAAATCTTGATCCAAGAATCTTTATTTGTAAAATCTCAACGCGTTTCGTGAGGTTCTCCTCACTTCATCAGGCAATACACTTGTATCTCCTGATGAAGTGAGGAGAACCTCCAAAACGCGTTGAGATTTTACAAATAAAGGTTCTTGGATCAAGCTTTCAAGTTCAATCAATACCCAGGGCAGCGCACGTGGAAACTCCTTTTCTTTTTTACCACACAAACATTTGACATATAAACATGACGATCAAGGGAGACATGTACAGATTACACTGAAAACATCTGGTGGAACTCTGGACATTCACAACATATATGCACCGAATTCAGAGAAAACGTCATTTTTTCAGACACTGACCACAGAAATAATCTCCAGTGGAAGACAGAATCTAATAGTGGGTGGTGATATGAATGAGGTCATGGATGAAATAGAAGATAGAACATGATCAAGAGTGAGAATTCGAGGTGACACGAGTGGAGGGCAACCAAGGCCACTGCAGGAATTGGCCACGGATCTAATGATCCAAGATGTGTGGCGATTGCACCATCCAACTGACAGACAATACACACACTACTCTCATCCACATAGTTCTTGGTCCAGGATTGATGTAATTTTGACTGACAATGACTTGACCTAGAGTAGAATCTACTGACATTGAAGACCTAGTTATATCGGACCATAGTCCAGTTATACTAACATTACGCGAGACTTTCCCCAGAGTTACTGACGTGATATCGTGGTTCCCACACTTCTTAAAAATGGATAAGGACTTTGCTTTGGTAATGAAGGAATGGTGGACAGAATATTTTAAACACAACGATCCAGAGACCAT
The DNA here is from genome assembly GCA_033576535.1 of Allobates femoralis. Taxonomy (NCBI): domain Eukaryota; kingdom Metazoa; phylum Chordata; class Amphibia; order Anura; family Aromobatidae; genus Allobates; species Allobates femoralis. Next base: position 331,892,253 of record JARQOC010000005.1, read on the forward strand.
AAGCCACTCACTTTTTTGGGAGACTGCCAAGGCTGTTCTCAGGGGAAGAATAATGGGGTACACAAAGACACAAAAAAAGAAGGCGAACGCAAACTATCTAAAAACCAGTGCTGTAGTTAGAGAGAAATACACAAAACTCCAGAATCGGCCAACAGCTGACAATAAATGGGAATGGTGGGAGGCAAAAATAGAGTTTGATACGTGGGCCAGGCGGAGGGAGATTATGGGCAAAACATCAAGAGACGCCGAGCTCCACAGGTTCGGAGATAAAGCCGGGAGACTCTTGGCTAATTTGGCCAGAGGTGGACATAATATAACACAAATAACAACCCTCAAAAAGAGAGGGGGCAACACTACGTCAGTCCCAAGGGAAATAAATGACATTCTGCGAGAGTACTACGCCTCCTTATATAAAGCGAGACCTAGCAATATGACAATGAGCCATAACTGGTTGGAGGGGTGGCACTCCCGACAATCTCAGAGGACGATTTAGAGGACTTAAATAGAGACGTACTAGAGCCAGAGATACAAGAAACCATTAATGAACTAAATATACACAAAGCACCGGGCCCTGATGGATTTGGAGCCAGTCTCTATAAAATTCTGAAGGAACAAATCACTCCACACCTAGGGAACATGTTCAATGAATTTCTGAGGGGGGGACAAATACCCCACCACATGAATGTTGCTATATAAAACTCCTTCCCAAAGGTAATAAACCAACTGACGACCCGGCTAATTTTCGACCCATCTCCCTGATTAATCAGGATTTGAAGATTATATCAAAAATAATGGCGAACAGGCTAGCAAAGGTGATCCCCAAGCTGTTAGGGGAGGAACAAGCGGGTTTTGTAAGGAGTAAATCAGTAGTGGGAAACATACGGAGAACGTTGATGTGCTAGAGGTGACACGACTGACTGAACAGACTAGGGGGAGGCTCCAGCTGTGGTCATGCTCGACGCGGAGAAGGCATTGACAGTGTGGGATGGCCATGGCTGGAGCAGGTCTTAACTGGATTTGGTCTACAGGGTGGATTTCGGCAATTTTTATCAACACTATATGCAAATCCCAAAGCGCGTGTTCATACCCCAGGGTTTTTGTCAGATATGATCCACCTGGGGAGAGGTACCCGACAAGTATGCCCTTTGTCACCACTTCTATTCAACTTTGCTATAGAGCCTCTCTCAGGGTTTATCAATGGACATGGGAATTTCCAGGGGATTAAAGTGGGGGGAAGAGAGTTGAAGTCCAGCTTTTTCGCATATGATATTATATTATACATGACCAACGTTCAGAGGGATCTACCAAGTCTTTTAGAAAGCTTGGATGTGTTTGGAGACATTTCGGGTTTAGACTAAACACTTCCAAATGTGAAATACTACCCCTAACTAAAGAGGGTATGGCAACTATGGGCACGGAGGGAACACCTGGCTTTTTTCGTGGCTTACCAATAAAACACAAAGCAATCAAATATTTGGGAATTCAAATAGGAAGAAATACAAATGACATTTATCGTCTGAACTATAGCCCGCTAATAGTAAAAATTGAACCGGAATTAAGGAGATGGAGAGAGTTACCACTGTCCTTGATGGGGAGAGTTCATTTAGTTAGAATGGTGAGCTTTTCACGTTTACTACATCTAATGCAGGCTTTGCCATTGCTTCTAAAACATGTGGACGTGAACAGAATTAATTGAGCTTTATCTGCTTTTCTGTGGAGAGGAAAATGCACCAGAATAAGTGGAAGAACCCTTATGCTTCCCAAGGGGGAGGGGGGATTAGCGCTACCAAATTTAAGGGGATATAATCTAGCTTAGATTACGAGACATATCATTGACTGGTTGAAGGGTACAAGCAAGCATTCTGACTATTCCTTGGAATCGGAATGGTGTAGACCATGGGACCTAGTGGCGATACTACATACTTCAGGGACTGCACTGACCCCGAAAATAAAGCAATCCATTATATTTAGAGACACAAGGGAGGTGCGGAAGGCAGTGAGATACAAATTGGGGATGTCTTGGAAGATATCTAAATACTTGTCACCATGGTGTCATCCAGACTTTCGACAGGGAATGTTTGACAAATGGAGAGAGAGAGGAATCAAGACACTGAAAGACAGAGTAGATGGATGACCGCTGATGAGGTGTTCAGTACATGGAACTTAGATACTTCACATACCTTACAATACACCCAATTGAAACAACATTTGCTGACCCGTCTACAGGATGTGCATAAAGAATGTCACACGACAGACATTGATGACCTCCTATCCATACAACCGACAGAAATAAACATATCCATCATCTATAGTTCATTAAGACGTAGCTTACTACCAGCAGGACATGCACAATTGTTCAAGGGTTGGCAGACCAGACTTCAAGACGAGCAGATGGGAGAGGTGATACTGGCAGGGTGGAACGAACTGCGCAAAAACATATACAATGAAAAGTTGAGGGATACGCAATATAGACTGATCCATAGAGCCATAATGGGCTTCAACATGCCATCTTCACCTTCCAACCCAGATAGGAGACTAGAGTGCCCAAAGTGCAAATCGTCCAGAACGGATCTGTTCCACGGATTATGGGAATGTGGGATCATACAAATGAAATAGGAGGAGATAAGAGGTTGGAACAGTGACCTATTGGGAATACAATTATTGATGGACCGAAATGTGTGGATATTCCACAAATTATCGGGTGCCATGCCACCCAAAGAAAAACTTCAGTTGCTACACACCATAATAATCACATTCAAAAGGCTTATTTTAAGGCAGTGGTTGGAAGACAGACCTCCGATTATTAACCACTTATGGACGTATTTGAGAGGGACCATGATCTTGTAAATAACAGAGGCGGAAAGGGATAAAGACATCAAAACCAGGAAATTTTTTAGGAAGTGGGAGGACTTTATTGTACGTCATCTTGATAGAACGTAAATAGACAAACTGGTTGCAACGTTTCAACATACCAATTGGTACTGTCTGGAAGACTTGCAGGCACTTAGGAGGGGAGGTGAACACTCCAACAGGATTGATGTGATACTAACTTTTTAATGTGACATGATGAGAGGCATAGGGGAGGGGGGGACCGGTGGGGGGGTTGGATTTGGTCTTGTTTAAAGAATTTATTAATAATGCCCATGTTGGGTATTACAGAGACTGAAATGGTGTTATACAATTTGTCACAAGTGATGTACCATTACGAGTGTCATTGTCTCATTGCTGGCTTTTATTGTGAAATTTAATAAACAAAATTTTCAAAAAAAAAAAAAGCAGCAGTGATAATAACATGGAGCACAAAGGTTAATGGACCAACAGACATTTATTTAGAAGTTCATTACATAAACACCATAGTATACAGTACAAAATAATAAAAAGATATGTCCCTTGGTCACAATAGTACATAGTACAAGTGCTTCATACAGAAGTATTGCAAAAGCTGCTGACAAAGTGCAAGAAGTACAGAGCAAGGTAATCATATAGAAAGCCCCCTGAGTTTTTACTGTATCTTTAATAATAAAAAAAAAGTACCTTATTTGCACAATTTGAAGCTATTACTCATTTTCCTACAATCCGACTTCCGATCTCATCACTTCATCGAAACAGCCCTAACCAAAGTCACCAACGACCTACTAACCACCAAGAGCAAGCAACACTACTTTGTCCTCCTCCTCCTTGATCTATCTTCCGCCTTCAACACTGTAGACCATTACCTCCTGCTACAGATTCTGGAATCTCTTGGTATCACTGACCTGACCCTTTCCTGGATCTCCTCATACCTAGCGGACCGGACTTTCAGCGTCACCCACTCCCACACCTCCTCTTCGTCCTAACCCTATCTGTCGGTGTGCCTCAAGGCTCGCTTCTTGGACCCCTATTTTTCTCCATCTACACCCTCAGCCTGGGACAACTCATTGAGTCTCATGGCCTTCAGTATCATCTCTATGCCAAAGACACCCTGATCTATCTGTCTTCCAAAATTCCACAATGTCTGTCCGCCATCTCATTCTACTTCTCTGCTCACTTTCTTGTTCAAGAATTTTTATTGATTTTAGTATTATCATTACTGTAACAAACATTTTCTTATGCATAAAGTTTAAACATTTCAAGATCAATGTTAATAATCATTTTTAACTAACAATAGTTAACTGTCATTAAACAGATAGAATGAAGAGTAAGAAAAGAAGGGAAGGGGAGAAGGGGGGGAGGAAGGAAGGTAAAGAGAGAGGGAGGGGTGAAATAACTTTCCACTTTAAGCGTTCGTTCAGTTCGTGTTCCACAACAGGAGTAAAATAGTTGTTCCACTGTTTCCATTTTTTTGTATATTTCTTCTGTAGATTGTTTCTTGTGGGGGTCCATCTAGGTGTGTGCGTATGGTGTCATCCAAGAAATGTGGAAGGTTTCTTCCATTTTTTTGTTATTAGAGTCTTAGCAGTTAGAAGGATGTGTATCACCAATGCTCTCGAGTGTATGGGGACCTCGTTAATGTCTATCAATAGTAGAGCTAATTCCGGTGTCAGATTTATTTCAGCGTCAGCGATTTCGCTAATAAATATTTGAATTTTCCCCCAATAGTCTTGTAGCAAAGGACACTCCCAGAACATGTGTTTCATAGTTCCCAAGTTATCACAATTCCTCCAGCAGTTAGAGGATTGTCCAATGTCGAACTTACTGATTCTTGTTGGGGTATAATACCATCTTGTGGCAGTTTTATAAAAGTTCTCGATAAGAGAAGCATTAGTTATACTCTTGTATACAGTTTTGTAGGTCAGTTCCCAAGTTTCCAACAGTATTGGTGTGTGTAGTTCCTTAGCCCAAACTTCCATGGCCGGTGATAGTATCATTTTTGAGTCCTGGTTGAACTCCGAATATATGTTTCTTAGAGTCCAGAAAATTTTTGTTTGTCCGAATCGTATTAATTGAGTTACGATGTGTGGTAGATAGAGTTTGTTGTTGAATTTGTCAAGAAGTAGATTTATCTTGTTCCAGTTTGGTAATTCTTCCTTGGATAATTCAAATCTATGTTGAAGCTGTGAAAAGGGTAGTAGATGGTTTTCGTTGTCCAATATATCAGCCAAATTTTTGATCCCTTTGTCCATCCATGTTTGAGTCTTGATATTTGTAGTGATTGCTGTAAGCGCATTAATCGGGATCCATCTCGGAGGCATCTTTGGTTGGGTAGTTGAAGTAGTTGCTACTAGTGATCTCCATGCGCGAATAGTAGCCTTGAGTGTTGGTTCTTTTGGTAGCTTTTTGATCTTATCACAAAGGTAAGCAAGGAGAATCCATCTGAGATCTTTCATTTGTCGGTTAATATTTTCTAGTTCTACCCATTTTGGTTTGTTAGTGTTGTCCCACCATTTTTGGCTAAGTTTAACCATTGTGGAGTTGTAGTAGGCAGAGATGTTTGGGACTGCCAGTCCTCCTTTATTTCTGCTCTTTTGAATTGTTGTTAGAGAGACTCTTGTTTTTTTCCCTCCCCAAATGAATTTAGTGAGCTGAGATTGTAGTTTCTTGCACCAGGATTGTGTAAGGTGTAGCGGTATTGATCTAAAGACATAAAGTATTTTCGGTAGGATGAATAGCTTGTAGGCTTCAATTTTCCCTATCCAGGAGAGTTCAGTTTTGGAAATGTGTATGATGTCATTCTGAATTTTTTTGTATAATGACTGTAGGTTCATTTCGTAGGTAGTATTAATTGATTTTGTTATGGTTATGCCTAACTAATTTAAATTATCAGCTTTCCAATTAAAGGGTGTATTTTGTTGTAGGGTGTTCATTGTTTGTTTGTTTCTCTGCTCACTTTCTAAAACTGAACATGAACAAAACTGAGTTCATCATCTCTCTCTCCCCCCCCCCAAGTCGCTCTCCCCCTCTACCAGACATATCCATCACTGTCAATGGCTGCTCACTCTCCCCCGCCACTTCCTGCTGACTGCAGCTAAAAAATATTTCCCGGATCCACGCTTTCCTTGACCATGACACTGCAAAAACACTTGTTCATGCCCTCATTATCTCCCACCTCAACTACTGTAACCTCATGCTCACTGGCCTACCCAGTAGCTCCCTTGTACCACTCCAGTCTATCCTAAACTCTGCTACCCGACTAATCCACCTGTCTTCCCCCTCTGCCAAGCCCTTCACTGACTCCCTATTTCTGAGAGGCCCCGGTTCAAAACCATAACCATGACATACAAAACCTGTCCCCTCCATACATCTCTGACATAATCACCCGATATCTAACCTCACGCAACCTGCAATCCTCTCGAGAACTCCTTCTCTACTCCCCCCTCATCTCCTCTTCTCACAACCGCTTCTAAGACTTCTCCTGTGCATCCGCTATACTCTGAAATGCTCTCCCCCAACATATTAGACACTCGCCTACCCTGGAAACCTTTAAAAGAAACTTGAAGACTCACCTCTTCCGACAAGCCTACAGCCTACAATGAGTCTCGATCCACCACACCATTGCACAATCTGCTCAACCCTCTCCTACTATATCCTCACCTGTCCCTCATAGACTGTGAGCCCTCACTGACAGTGTCCTGGAAACAAGGATAGCAAGTATCTGTGCACCCACCCACCTTGTTCATGCACCAACGTCCTATGTGGACCGGTATTGGGCTCCGATCAGATATTTAATAGCAGCCAAACATGTTAGTGGCACTGATGCAGCTTAGGGAAACTGCTGCTATTTTCTGTCCCCCCGATGAAGTGGGCCTTTGGGTCTGTGAAACATTCTGGGGAAAACTGAACCAGAAATCCTGACCAGCTATTTACTAAGGCTGCCTTCACATTTGCGTTTTCCGCCGCAGCTTACGATGCGCATGCGTATCCGCAAGGCAAAACGCATGCAAGCGCACACAAACGTCGCGTTTTGTAAGCTTAATTACATACGCATTCCTTTTAAAAAACGTTGCGTTCACATGCGGATGCATGCGTTTTTACCATACGCATGCGTTTATTGTCCGCATGCGTAACATTTTATTTAGCTATTTTCGTCCTTCCAGCACCCAAGGAACTCCCATTAGGAGTGGCTAAAGGGCAATGTATAAATCCACCCTGCCCACTGCCAAGCCTACTTTCTGAGGACAGCAATTGAACAAGGCAACATGGATATCGGAATTGGGTCCTTCTATCGTCATCTGGATCTATCCATGAAGATGGCCGTGTCATATGCAATTGCTTGTGAGGAAGATTGGCGCCGAGAAGCGGAGCGTAGAAGTCGTCGGCGTCGTCGGTTGTGGCAGCACCCCATTGTAGAACTACGAAACACCCGTGGAGTCTACCACGCTTTGTACATGGAGCTGAGAGCCAACCCAGAAAAGTTCCATGACTTCACCTGGATGTCTCCTTCCAGCTTTGAAGAATTACTGCAACGTGTGGAAGGATCGATTCGCAGGCTGGACACCCAGCTCCGACGATCCATTCCTGCAGAGGAACGGCTTCTGGTTACCCTGCAGTACGTATGTATTTTATAAACCTGTACATGCTGTCATGTGTATCATACACTCCTTGCTCACGCTCTCCGCTCCTCCGTACCTTATCGCCCCTCTCTCTTCATAGATGCATCCCCCCTGCATCAGCACAAAGGGGTGACGAATGTAGCGAGGAGTGTGTGTCGCAGTAGCGCGCTTGTTGGTTGCTGAAATGCGGAAGGTCATCTGCCGCATGCCTGGCACACTCTGCGGCCGTACCCTTGTGTGCCGTCTACAGCGTCAGAAATGTTCCGCTCAGAACGGGCCACACGTACAGCTTTTGACTTTCAACTGAAAGTAAAATGTCTGTGGTGCGCGAGTATTAACATACACTGTGTATAACCCGTTTTTGGCGGCCAACAATGTGCTGACTGGGTGGCTTACTTTTGGCCAGATAGAAACTCAAAAAAAAAACTTACACAATAACAAACAAGATACATGACAAACATGTTAATTTTTACCTTATTTTTATTTTTACAGATTCCTGGCTACCGGAGAGTCATTATCCTCACTATACTTCCAGTTCAGGATTGGCTTGTCGACACTCTCTGGGATCATCGAGGAGACTTGCCCGGCAATCTGTGAGTGCCTCAATGAGGAATTCCTCCCTCAACAGATCTTTGGATGGCCAAAGCGGCTCGATTCAAGGAAGTGTGTCAATTTCCCAACTGAGTGGGGGCCGTGGATGGGAAACATGTCAGAATCCTGAAGCCGTCTGGCAGTGGTTCAGAGTATTATAACTATAAAAAATATTTCTCAACAGTCCTAATGGCCATTGCAGACGCTGACTGCTGCTTTATAGCTATCGATGTTGGACAATTTGGAAGAACAAATGACTCGGCTTCTTTCAAAGACTCAGACATGGGTCAAAAATTGTATGGTAAAAATTTTAACATTCCGGCGCCAGAACCCCTGCCCAACTCAGAAGGACCACCCATGCCTTATGTTATCGTGGGTGACGAGGCCTTCCAGATGTGCGAAAACCTGTTGAAACCATACTCCAGCCGGGACTTGGACCATACAAAACGTGTCTTCAATTATCGACTTACCGAGCACGCCGCACTGTAGAATGTGCTTTTGGATTATTGGTGTCGAAATGGAGGATTCTGGGGACAACCATTAATCTAAAAACGGACACTATAGACAATGTAGTTAAAGCCTGCGTTGTACTACATAATTTTGTTCAAGTACGTGAAAAACAACATTGTGACCTTGATGACACTCCTGGAAGTAACTTACAAGAGTTCCAGGAAAACACCCTCAGGACCAGTGGACAAGTGCTAACCATGAGGGACAGATTTGCCTCATATTTCATTTCGCCACAAGGACGTCTGGACTGGCAGGATGAGATGGTGTGAATTATTTTCTATTTGACCCATTGTTGTGGCTTCGGACACGTTAATTAATTATCTTTTTAGTTTAAATACTTGTACATACTTTCGTACTTGGATGTTGTTTGGGTTTAGCATGTATTATTTGTACAGCAAAAGGTGTTTCATTTCATCACAATGTCGACATATGTTCCTGATGTTTCTTGTGATTTAAAAAAAATTTCAAAATACATAGAATTTTACAATTTTAAAGTGTGGTGTAATTATTTGTACAACTATATTTACTTTTGTGTAAAGTCATCAATGTCATCAAGAAAGGAAACCTTAGTAAGGTAGCAACAGTTTTAACCAATCACCATTATGGCCACTTTACACGCGGCTACATTTCTAGCTTATCCACAGGTAACTTACTGGCTGCAGTGAAATCATGGAGACATAGTTCCATTTGTACACAGCAACAAGATAGAACCATGTCTCCATGATTTTACTGCAGCCAGTAAGTTACCTGTGGATAAGCTAGAAGTGAAGCCGCGTGTAAAGTGGCCATTACAGATACACAGGTATGGGGCCCAAGGATGTGATGATGTAGACTTGATGTAGACAAGAGATGTCAAATGTACCTCGGTTTTCTTTTTCTCAATCAAAATATATTGAACACAAAATATTACTGGAAATATTACAATAAAGCTTTGTAATGTAGACATTAATGGTAACTGTGGAAGACATGACAATTTTAATTTAACTTGAAGACAGAAAGTACAAGAGGTAAGAGAACAAAATAAGATTTATTGCAAGAAGCAAACAAAAATGCTTTTAAAAGCACACATACATCTATTATATAATCACGAATGGGTTTTTTGCCCCTTTTGAGTCCGCTCGCACTGCGAGTCAATGTCGTCATGTGGATACGACCGAAGCATTGGCCGCGCAGCGGCCATTGCGAGCAGTTCTACGGCGACTCGCTATGCCCGCGCAGCGGGCATGGCGAGTCGCCTTAGCAGCGCGAAGCATTGGCCGCGAAGCGGCCATTGCGAGTCAGAGACTCGCTCTGCTAGAATCCCGATGCATCTGCATCGGGCACCCAGCTAGTTATAAAATAAAGATATATGAACACAATTGAACAAGAATTATTCAGTTGTAATGTACACAGTGGCAACCACGATCTTCCTCACCGTGTGCCTTCAATGAGGCTGCTTTTGGTGAGGCTGCTGATGCGGAGGAATATTTGGAGCAGTAAAAATGTCTGGAGAAAAAGTAGGATAACTACGAGCGGGGACAGTAAAAGTTGGTGCAGTGTTCAGTGATTGACTGCTACTATAATCAGGAGTTGTAAGTGTTGTGTACACCGGGGTAACCACTCCTTCTAAATTTAGTCTGGCACATACAGGGGTACTGGGGAGGGGAGCAGGTGAGGGTAGACTGATAGAATCCATGAAATTGGGAGGTAGGTTAGAAGGTAAAGAAAAATTAGAGAATTGGGAGAGAGACTGAGTAGAAGGTGTAGAGACATGCAGTAAAGAAATATTAGCAGGGGAAGTAGAAGGTGGTAACAGTGCCGTAGTTTCTTTAACTTTTTTGGGACGTCCGACTTTCCTAGAAGGGCCTTGCTCCGCCGATGTAGTTGATTCCTTTTTCTTTCGGGACACATTTTTTTTCTTAAGATCAGTAGTTGCATCACTACAACGCTTGGTCTTTAATGGTATTTTTGGCGTGCTGTGGTCAGAATTATCGTGCAAAACGGCTCCTGTTTTTCTGCTTTTCAAAGCCGTGCTCCCACCGACATCTGCTGCTGTTGTACATGAGGATGCTGTATTGGGGGGTAAAGTTGGAACTGTCTGGTTGAGGAGATCGAGTGAACCATGTACGATTGATGTGGCTGAAGTAATGAGTGCCCGAGTTTCATTTAAAGATGTTTGAGAACTCAAAGTTGACACAGGCAGTTGGGGTGAAGAAGTCAGTAGCGCCGTATAAGAAGGGACATCTGGGATAATGTCTTTTGCTACAGGCTGCGTGGAGTTGGTAGCAGGTACAATGGTGCTTTGGGGTGGTCTACATGCCGCTTGCCAAGTAGAGAGCTGACGGTTGTTTGGGAGTACAGGCAAAGTTCCAGAAGTCTGACTGAGGAAGCTGGACTGTTGTGCACGGTAAGCCAGTTGTTGTTGCTCCAGTTGTTGTTGCTGTTGTTGGTGGTGTTGCTGTTGCTGCTGCTGCTGCAACGCTAGTTTAAAAGCACCCTGACATGCAGACATTACATCAATCTGGAACTGTGGTTCTAAGTTATCCATCACACACTTGTGAATACAGGAGAAAAAATGTCTGGCCGGACTTCTAAGGTCGGATTCCAGGCGGTCGAGGCGACTATTAACTTCGCAAAAAAGGGTCTTCATTATATCAAACCCTTTTTCTACACAGTTACCAAGCTGACTCATACCATCTTGAAAGTTCGAGCTTAGGTGTAAAAACTCGGGCATGACTGTCCGATCATTGGCCCTTTGTCGCTGTCGTGAGGTCCTCACCATTGTAGGACAAGAGGCCAATGATCGGGGATAACATGGGTTTCCGGCAACCTCAGTTCCAGATTGAGACAAGGAACTCTCTTCACCCTCTACTAGTTGTGTTTGGGACGTCTGGTCATTGTCGTTTGCAATTGGTTGTCCACGAGACGAAGATGCTGCTGCTGGATCGGCTGTGCTGCTCCAATGACTGTATAAAAAAAAACATTATTAGAACGGAATAACTATAAAAATTAATTCAAGTTTTTCAAAGGCTATGTATCGCGATAACCATCTACTAGTTAAATACTCACCATTGTTATCCTTTGCAAAGAACATGCACTACATTACCAACAGTACACAAGAGAACATTACAGTACATAAGATCTAATTTAGAAACAGTGACATGTAAAGACAATAAAAATTTCTACTTACACTCTTTGGCTGACAGCGTTACGCAGAAAAGCAAGTTGATGATGGTAGCGATACCGTCGTAGCAAAGGCTGTCCACCACTCCTAACTCTTTTCTTCCCGCAAATCCCTGTTGAACCTGTCTTTCATAGACCTCCAACGAACTTTTAAATCCTTTACTAAAAATAAAAAATAACACTTCATTTTTGAAAGACTGGATCAACAATCAGTAGACTATGTGAGGCAAACTTACCAAACTTTGCTTTCTTCTTACGGTCAGCGGTGTCATAGCCACTCCACATAGCAGTTGCAATCTCCCCCCACAGTCTTCGAAGAACTTGAGAGTCTGAATGTTTACGGTCAAGTGGATCCCAAATTGGTACGCGTTCATGCACAAGTGGAATTAAATGGTCTGTGTCAATGTACGGTTTATCGTTTTGCTCTGTGTCCACCTATAAACAAAATTTTAAAGGGAACCTGTCACCTAATCTATGGCCCCTAAACTATCACTACCTGCCCGTACAGACCCTAACTAGCTCCCTAACCATCCCTGCCTGACCTAATATGGCTTTATAGAAGATGAATAAAAGACTTTATAAACTTACAGTTTCTGTGACAGTGGGGCGTTCTTGTCAGGAGGGCGGTGTCTCCAGAGCCGCGCTCCCCCCGCCTCGCACCCTTCCTAACGCCCTAATGGGCGGCATTATCGATTTGAAGAGCGGGGGAGCCCACTGGAATCTTCCCGCCCCGCTCTTCATGACGCGATGCCGGCGACCGCGTCATTTCCGGCCCGCGCATGCGCAGTGCGGCAGGAGAAGCCGAAGCCGAGTCCCGGCGTCGCTAGGCAACGATCGGCGTCTTCGGAAGGTGAGTATCGGCGCCCCCCTCCCAAACCAGCACATATATATGTGTGTGTAATCCACATGTATATATGGATTACACACACATATATATATTCACTTTGATTAGGCATATTTCATTGTGCATCTATATATATATATAGATGCACATATATATAGTTAGATTATATATATGTGTGTGTGCATGTGTATATATATATATATGTGTGTGTGTGTGTGTGTGTGTGCACATATATATATATAATATATATATGTACACACACACAAATATATTATATATATATATTTATTTATATTTGCATGTATATGTGCACACATATATATATAATCTAACTATATATATACACATATATATATGTGTATATATATATATATATATATATAGTTAGATAGATTATATAATATATATATAAATATCTATTGTATGTATACAGAGTATATATACATGGTGCATCTATAGATATGGTGAAAAAATATATATATATATATATATATATATACCCAAGTGTATAGATGCATCATATCTCTAGATGCGTCACATATATACTGTATATATAAAGTGGATGCAGCTAACATATAGTATATATATATATATATATATATAAAATATATTATACCTCGGCTCCATGGTCCCCGGGCAAGATGTGGGTAGGGGGAGCGGAGGCAGCGCGGGCGGCATCGGCGGGGTGTGGGTGGGCAATGGCTCGCAATGCCTGCTACGCGGGCAATGCTTCGCCGTGTGCCTGAGACTCGCAATGGCCGCGCAGCGGCCATTGCGAGTCGAGTTAGAAGGGCTCGCAATGGCCGCTTCGCGGCCAATGCTTCGCGCGTATCCACATGACCACGCCGGAAGTAGCGCTGGAAGGGGCAAAAAAGCTATTCGCGATTATATAATAGACTAGATGGTGGCCCGATTCTAAAGAATCGGGTAGTCTAGAATCTATATATAGTTTATTTAGTAATAGGGGAGTGCTGTGAAATTAATTGTGTGTATACAGGCGACTCAGTGGTCAGCAGTGAGTGCGGTGGCTCAGTGGTCAGCAGTGAGTGCGGTAGGGCTCAGTGTCAGCGGAGGGCAAGAGGCTGGAGGGGGCAGAGGAGGGAGGAGCAGAGGACGGAGGAGGCAGAAACTGGAGGGGTTAGAGGAGGAAGGGGTCAGGGGAGAGCGGAGGCAGGGGAGAGCGGAGGCGAGGGAGGCGGAGAGCGGAGGCAGGGAAGAGCGGGCAGAGGAGAGGGAGAGCGAGGCTGAGAAGAGCGGAGGCTGGAGAAGAGCGAGGCTGGAGAAGAGCGGAGGCAGGGAGAGCGAGGCTGAGGCAGGGGAGAGCGAGGCAGGGAGAGCTGGAGAAGAGCGAGGCGGAGGGCAGGGGAGAGCGGAGGCAGAGGAGAGCGGAGGCTGGAGAAGAGCGGAGGCTGGAGGAGAGCGGAGGCTGGAGAAGAGCGAGGCTGGAGGAGACGGAGACTGGAGGAGAGCGGAGGCTGGAGAGAGCGGAGGCTGGAGGGCAGAGAGAGCGGAGGCTGGAGGCAGAGGAGAGCGGAGGCTGGAGGCAGAGGAGAGCGGAGGCTGGAGGCAAAGGAGAGCGGAGGCTGGAGGGCAAGGAGAGTGGAGGCAGGGAGAGCGGAGGCTGGAGGAAGGAGGTGGAGGCAGGGAGAGCGGAGGCAGGAGGGAGAGGAGGAGAGCGGAGGCAGGGAGAGCGAGGCAGAGGAGAGCGGAGGCAGAGGAAGCGGAGCTGGAGAAGAGGAGCTGGGGAAGCGAGGCAGGGAGAGCGGAGGCAGGGAGAGCGGAGGCAGGAGAGGAGGCAAGGAGAGCGGAGGCAGGGAGAGCGGAGGCAGGGGAGAGCGGAGGCAGGGAGAGCGGAGGCAGGGAGAGCGGAGGCAGGGAGAGCGGATAGGCAGGAGAGCGGGGGCAGGGAGAGCGAGCAGGAGGAGAGGGGAGCGACTGGAGGCAGAGGAAGCGAGGCAGGGAGAGCGGAGGCAGGGGAGAGCGAGGCAGGGAGAGGAGAGCGGAGGCAGGAGGAGAGCGGAGGCAGAGGAGAGCGGAGGCTGGAAGAGCGAGGCTGGAGAAGAGCGAGGTGGAGGCGAGGGAAGAGGAGGCTGGAGGCGAGGTGAGAGACGAGGCATGGGAAGAGCGGAGGCAGGAGGAGCAGAGAGAGCGAGGCTGGAGGGCAGAGGAGAGCGGAGGCGGAGAGAGAGGAGCTAGAAGGGAGGCTGGGGAAGAGGGAGGCTGGAGAAGAGGGAGGCTGGAGAAGAGGGAGGCTGGAGAAGAGGGAGGCTAGGAAGAGCGAGCAGGAGAGCGGGGTGAGGAGCGGAGGCAGGAGAGAGGAGGCAGGGAGAGCAGGGAGGCAGGGAGAGCGGAGGCTGGAGGAGAGAGGAGGCTGGGAGAGAGCGGAGGCGGAGGGAGAGCGGAGGCTGGAGAAGAGCGGAGGCAGGGGAAGAGCGGAGGCAGGGGAGAGCGGAGGCAGGGAAGAGCGGAGGCAGGGGAAGAGCGAGGCTGGAGAAGAGCGGAGGCAGGGGAGAGCGGAGGCAGGGGAGAGCGGAGGCAGGGGAGAGCGGAGGCAGGGGAGAGAGCGAGAGCTGGAGAAGAGCGGAGGCAGGGGAGAGCGGAGGAGGGAGCAGGGAGAGCGGAGGGCAGGGAAGAGCGGAGGCAGTGGGAGAGCGGAGGTGGAGAAGGCGGAGGCTGGAGAAGAGCGGAGGCAGGAGAGAGAGCGGAGGCGGAGGAGAGCGAGGCGGAAGCGAGGCAGGAAGAGCGGAGGCGGAGGAGAGGCGGAGGCTGGAGGGAGAGGAGCGAGCTGGAGGAGAGCGGAGGCAGGGGAAGAGCGGAGGCAGGGGAAGAGCTGGAGGCAGGGGAGAGCGGAGGCTGGAGGCAGGAGGAGAGCGGGAGGCGGAGGCAGGGGAGAGCAGCAGGAGGCGGAGGCAGGGGAGAGCGGAGGCTGGAGAAGAGCGGAGGCAGGGGAAGAGCGGAGGCAGGGGAAGAGCGGAGGCAGGGGAAGAGCGGAGGCAGAGGAGAGCGGAGGCTGGAGGCAGAGAAGAGCGGAGGCAGGGGAAGAGCGGAGGCAGGAGAGGCGAGGCAGGGGAGAGCGGAGGCAGGGGAGAGCGGAGGCTGAGGAGGCAGGGGGAGCGAGAGCTGGAGGCAGGGGAGAGGGAGGCAGGGAGAGCGGAGGCAGGGAAGAGCGGAGGCAGGAGAAGAGCGGAGGCTGGAGAAGAGAGCGAGGCTGGAGAAGAGCGGAGGCGGAGAAGAGCGGAGGCATGGGAAGAGCGGAGGCAGGAAGAGCGGAGGCTGGAGAAGAGCGGAGGCAGGGGAGAGCGGAGGCTGGAGGGCAGGGAGAGCGGAGGCAGGGAGAGCGAGGAGGCTGGAGGGGGCAGCAGGGAGAGCGGAGGCTGGGAGAAGAGCGGAGGCAGAGAAGAGCGGAGGCTGGAGAAGAGCGGAGGCTGGAGAAGAGCGGAGGCTGGAGAGAGAGGCGGAGAGCTGGAGGGAGAGACGGAGGCTGGAGGAGAGCGGAGGCTGGGAGGGCAGAGGAGAGCGGAGGCTGGAGGGGCAAGAGGAGAGCGGAGGCGGGGAGAGGGGAGGCTGGAGAAGAGCGGAGGCTGGAGAAGAACGGAGGCTGGAGAAGAGCGGAGGCTGGAGAAGAGCGGAGGCAGAGGAGAGCGGAGGCTGGAGAGAGCGGAGGCTGGAGAGAAGAGCGGAGGCAGAGGAGAGCGGAGGCAGAGGAGAGCGGAGGCAGAGGAGAGCGGAGGCTGGAGGCAAGGAGAGCGGAGGCGAGCGGAGGCTGAGAGGCAGAGGAGAGCAGAGGCTGGAGGGCAGAGGAGAGCGGAGGCAGGGGAGAGCGGAGGCTGGAGAAGAGCGGAGGCTGGAGAAGAGCGGAGGCTGGAGAAGAGCGGAGGCTGGAGAAGAGCGGAGGCAGAGGAGAGCGGAGGCTGGAGAAGAGCGGAGGCAGAGGAGAGCGGAGGCTGGAGAAGAGCGGAGGCAGAGGAGAGGCTGGGGGGCACAGGAGAGGGGAGGCTGGGGGGCACAGGAGAGGGGAGGCTGGGGGGCACAGGAGAGGGGAGGCTGGGGGGCACAGGAAAGTGGAGGCTGGGGGGCACAGGAAAGGGGAGGCTGGGGGCACAGGAAAGTGGAGGCTGGGGGCACAGGAAAGGGAGGCTGGGGGGGCACAGGAGAGGGGAGGCTGGGGGCACAGGACAGGGGAGGCTGGGGGCACAGGAGAGGGGAGGCTGGGGGGCACAGGAAAGGGGAGGCTGTGGGGGCACAGGAAAGGGGAGGATGGGGGGGCACAGGATGAGCAGGGGGAGGTGCAGAACACAGCACCGGGCTGTCGGCGGGGCTGTGTGGTCCCTGATGGAGAGGAGAGTGGGCGGTGCCGGCGAGGCCGCACACCGGAGTGTGGGGCGGGCCGGTTCCCGGATGTTGGTGGGAGGGTGCATGTAGCCACCCTGCCGCCTGAGCCGATCGGAGGCCCCGCCGGCCCTGCAGCGTCCGCTCGGCGCCGCCGCCCTGCAGCCTACAGTGCCACAGGGCGCGCGCCCTCTTACAGCGTCCGTCTCTGCTGAGGCCGCCGCTGATGTTGGTGGCGCCGCCCCCTTATGTGATGCCGCTCCCCCTGGCTGCCGGCACTCTGGACTCAGGGCTCACACTGTCCAGTGGACGGTGCGGCCCTGGGTGGGAGCACACGGCTCTGTGTGGGGGTGGCGGTGGCGCTTTAGCGCCCACTGCGAGCCGCTATTCAGGTTTGACAGCGGCTCGCGGTGAGCGCTACGCGCTCACCGCTCGTGGGTCTGGAACTTCCGGTTCCGGTCTGTGACACAGGGCGCAGGCCGTCACGGAAGTTGGCCAGATTCCACAGGAAGTGGCCTTCGGGTTTTATATATATGATAGCATAATTATTAGCATTAATAGCATTATTATTAGCAGTAATAGCATTATTATTAGCATTAATAGCATTAATCATAGCATTAATAGCATTAATAATACAATTAATAGCATTAATATTAGCATTAATAGTATTAATAGCATTATTAATAGCATTAATAGCATGAATATTAGCTGTAATAGCATTAATAATAGCATTATTATTATCATTATTAGCATTAATATTACCATAAATAGCATAATTATTAGCATTAATAGCATTATTATTAGCACTAATAGCATTATTAATAGCAGTATTAGCATTAATAATAGCATTAATAGCATTATTATTACCATTAATAGCATAATTATTAGCATTAACAGCATTATTATTAGCATTAATAGCATTATTAATAGCATTAATAGCATGAATATTAGCCTTAATAGCATTATTAAGAGCATTAATAGGATTATTATTAGCATTATTAGCATAAATATTAGCAATAATAGCATAATTATTAGCATTAATAGCATTATTATTAGCAGTAATAGCATTATTATTAGCATTAATAGCATTATTAATAGCATTAATAATACAATTAATAGTATTAATATTAGCATTAATAGTATTAATAGCATTATTAATAGCATTAATAGCATGAATATTAGCCGTAATAGCATTAATAATAGCATTATTATTATCATTATTAGCATTAATATTACCATAAATAGCATAATTATTAGCATTAATAGCATTATTATTAGCACTAATAGCATTATTAATAGCAGTATTAGCATTAATAATAGCATTAATAGCATTATTATTACCATTAATAGCATAATTATTAGCATTAACAGCATTATTATTAGCATTAATAGCATTATTAATAGCATTAATAGCATGAATATTAGCCTTAATAGCATTATTAAGAGCATTAATAGGATTATTATTAGCATTATTAGCATAAATATTAGCAATAATAGCATAATTATTAGCATTAATAGCATTATTATTAGCAGTAATAGCATTATTATTAGCATTAATAGCATTATTAATAGCATTAATAATACAATTAATAGTATTAATATTAGCATTAATAGTATTAATAGCATTATTAATAGCATTAATAGCATGAATATTAGCCTTAATAGCATTAATAATAGCATTATTATTATCATTATTAGCATTAATATTACCATAAATAGCATAATTATTAGCATTAATAGCATTATTATTAGCACTAATAGCATTCTTAATAGCAGTATTAGCATTAATAATAGCATTAATAGCATTATTAATAGAATTAAAAGCATGATTATTAGCTTTAATAGTATTAATAAATCATTAATAGCATTATTATTAGCATTATTAGCATTAATAGCAT
Source organism: Allobates femoralis (assembly GCA_033576535.1). Classification (NCBI taxonomy): domain Eukaryota; kingdom Metazoa; phylum Chordata; class Amphibia; order Anura; family Aromobatidae; genus Allobates; species Allobates femoralis. The sequence continues at coordinate 331,911,056 of JARQOC010000005.1, forward strand.
AATTAGTAGCATTTATAGAATTTTTATTAGCAGTAATAGCATTAATAGCATTAATATTAGCATTAATAGCATTAATAGCATAATTAATAGCATTAATAGCATTATTAATAGCATTATTAATTGCAGAATAGCATTATTAATAGCATTAATAGCATAATTAATAGGATTAATAGCCTAAATGATAGCATTAATAGCGTAACTAATAGCATTAATAAAATTAATAGCAATATTATTAGCATTAATAGCATTAAGAATAGCATTAATAGCATGATTATTAGCCTTAATAGCATTAATATTAGCATTAATAGCATTATTAATACCATTAATAGCACTAATAATAGCATTATTAGCATTAATAACATTATTAATAGCATTACTAACATTATTGGTAGCATTAATAGAAGTATTAATAGCATTATCAGCAGTATTATGAGCATTAATAGCATTATTATTAGCATTAATAGCATTATTAATAGCATTAATAATAGCATTAATAGCATTAATAACATTATTAATATCATGAATAGCATTATTAGTAGCATTAATAGCAGTATTAATAGCATTAATATAATTATTATTAGCATTTTTATTTTATAGTGTAATAATTGTGATGTGTATGATTGTATATTAATGTGATAGCTAGTGAGTGAATTTTTACCATTGAGAAAGATGTATGAATGAGGGTTGAATGGGATTGGCTGATGTGTATGTGTAAATGTAGTATTTCCCATTGATAAAGATGTATGAATGAAGCTGGCATGTGATTGGCCGTAGTGAAATAGTAGAATTGATTTTTGCCATTGATAAAAATGTAGAATGAGCCTTGAATGTGATTGGTTGTTGTGTATTTGAATGTGATTGGTGCAGTTTGGAACCAATCAGCGTCCAGCATCATCCGCCATGTAACTCTATGAGCCCTTTGAGCGGACCTGAAGGAGAACTGTGTCTTTAGAAATGACTCAGTTCTCCTTCAGGTCCGCTAAAAGGGCTCATACAGTTACATGGCGGATGATGCTGGACGCTGATTGGTCGCTTCTTCCCATAGAGAAACATGGCCATGTTTATCTATGGGAAGAAGCGACCAATCAGCGTCCAGCATCATCCGCCATGTAACTCTATGAGCCCTTTGAGCGGACCTGAAGGAGAACTGTGTCTTTAGAAATGACTCAGTTCTCCTTCAGGTCCGCTCAAAGGGCTCATAGAGTTATGGGGGGGGGGAGCCCCCCGAAGACAGAACATCCAGGACCCGGAGCTCGCTGGAGGAAGAAAGAAGACCCCCGAGGCCGGAGGAAGAGGATGCCTGGGCCGGATAGAAGACTCGTGGCCCGGGCTGAAGGAAGAGGACGCCTGGGCCGGATGGAAGACTGGACCGGACGAATGAGATGTGATGAAGACGGGTAAGTGATCGCCAGCGTCGGGGCTGTGCGGACATTGTGGGGGGGGCTGTGCGGACATTGTGGGGGGGGGACTGTTTTGAAATTGTGGGGTGGGCTGTTTGGACATTGTGGGGGTGGGCTGTGCGGACATTGGGGGGGGGGCTGTTTGGAAATTGGGGGTGGGCTGTGCGGACATTGTGGGGGGGGCTGTTTGGAAATTGTGGGGGGGGGCTGGGGGGAACATTGTGGGGGGGGGCTGTGTGGACATTGTGGGGGGGGGGCTGTGTGGACATTGTGGGTGGGGGGGCTGTTTGGAAATTGTGGGTGGAAGGGCTGTTTGGAAATTGTGGGTGGGGGGGGCTGTTTGGAAATTGTGGGTGGGGGGGCTGTTTGGAAATTGTGGGTGGGGGCTGTTTGGAAATTGTGGGTGGGGGGGCAGTTCGGAAATTGTGGGTGGGCTGTGTGGACATTGGGGGGGGGCTGTGCGGACATTGGGGGGGGGGGCTGTGTGAACATTGTGGGTGGGGGGGCTGTTCGGACATTGTGGGGGGGGCTGTGTGGACATTGTGGGGGGGGCTGTTTGAACATTGTGGGGGGGCTGTGCGGACATTGTGGGGGGCTGTGTGAACATTGTGGGGGGGGCTGTTTGGACATGGTGGGGGGGCTGTGTTGACATGGTGGGGGGGGCTGTGTTGACATTGTGGGGAGGGGGGACTGTGTGTACATTGTGGGGGGGGGGCTGTGCGGACATTGTGGGTTTGGGGGGGCTGTGCGGACATATTGTGGGGGTTTGGGGGGGAGCGGGGCTGGGGAGCGGGTGGCGGCGGCTAGGCTGTGGATGGATGGGGGCTGGCGGCGGAGGTGTGCGGGCAGTGAGGGGGGGTCTGTGCGGCGTTGGGGGTGTGCGGTGCTGGGGGGCGAGGCGGGGCTGGGGAGCGGGCTGGGCTGTGGATCGGGGCTGGGGGGAGGCACAGGGGGCAGATCCATAGTCGTCGGTGGGCTGTGGGTAGCGTGGAGCGGAGGCGGCTGGGCCGCCTCCGCTCCATGGTCCCGGGGCGAGATGTGGGTAGCGGGGAACGGAAGCAGCGCGGGCGGCATCGGCGGGGTGTGGGTAGGCAATGGCTCGCAACGCCCGCTACGCGGGCAATGCTTCGCCGTGTGCCTGAGACTCACAATGGGCGCTGCGCGGCCATTGCGAGTCGAGTTAGAACAGCTCGCAATGGCCGCTTCGCGGCCAATGCTTCGCGCGTATCCACATGACCACGCCGGAAGTAGCGCCGAGAGGGGCGGATTTGCGATTCGCGATTATATAATAGATATGATGCATCCACTGTATATATACAGTATATATATACAGTATATGTATATGGTGCATCTATAGATATGATAAGTCTCAATATATATATATTACAAGTGTATAGAGGCATCACATATATACTGTATATATACAGTAGATGCATAATCTATCTATTATATAATCGCGAATCGAAAATCCGCCCCTCTCGGCGCTACTTCCGGCGTGGTCATGTGGATACGTGCGAAGCATTGGCCGCGAAGCGGCCATTGCGAGCCGTTGTAACTCGACTCGCAATGCCCGGCAGCGCCCATTGCAAGTCGACATCGGCGCGACGCATTGGCCGCGAAGTGCCCATTGCGATCCGTTGCCCACCCACACCCCGCTACACACCATGGACCCTTGCCCGGGGTCCATGGAGCGGAGGCGGCGCACCCGACTCCGCTCCCCGCTACCCACAGCTGTGCCTCCCCCCCAGCACCGATACACACACCACCAACGCTCCCCTGCCCCGCACACCCACAACACCGCACCCAGCACCCTCTCACGCCGTAGATCACTTACCTGTCTTCATGACATCTGCTTCCTCAGCTCCAGGTCCAGTCCTTCCTTCGGCCCAGGCATCCTCTTCCTTCAGCCCGGCCCACGAGTCTTCCATCCGGCAGTCTTCTGTCTTCCTCCACCGAGCTCCGGGTCGTCCTTCAGGTCCGCGACCAATCACCGTCCAGCATTATCCGCTATGTAACTCTATCAGCCCTTTGAGCGGAACCTGAAGGAGAACTGTGTCTTTACAAATGACTCAGTTTCTCCTTCAGGTCCGCTCAAAGGGCTCATAGAGTTACATAGCGGATAATGCTGCACGCTGATTGGTCGCTTCTTCCCATAGAGAAACATGGCCATGTTTCTCTATGGCAAGAAGCGACCAATCAGCGTCCAGCATCATCCGCTATGAACTCATGACCCTTTGAGCGACTGAAGAGAACGTGCTGCTCACTTAAATAGCAAATATAAAAAATTTAATAATAATAAAAATAATAAAAAATAAATAAATAATAAATAATAAACATAAAAAATAATAATAATTAAAAAAAAAATAATGCTAATAATAATGCATTACTGCTAATAATAATGCTATTAATGCAAAAATGCATATCTAAAATAATGCTATTAATGCTATATAATCTATTAATGCTATAATTATTCTATAATCTAATAATTAGCATTAAGTTAATATTTATCTATTAATGCTAATAATTATGCTATTAATGGTAAAATAATGCTATTAATCTAATAATTATCTATTAATGGTAATAATAATGCTATTAATGCAAATAATATTGCTATTAATGTATATAATGCTATTAATGCTTATTGAATCTATTAATTGCAATAATTTATGCTATTTGCTACTACTATGTCTATTAATGGTAATAATAGCATTAATGCTAATAATATAGCTATTAATGCTATATAAGCTATTATGCTAAAATGATCATTATGCTATTATGCTAAATGGTATAATTAATGCTATTAATGCAATAATTTGCTATTCATGCTATATTAATGCATTAATGCATAATTATGCTTTAATGTAAATAATGCTATTATGCAATAATATTGCATTCAATGCTATATTAATGCTATTAATGCATAATATGCTATTAATGCGAATAATAATGCTATTAATGCAAATAATATTGCTATTAATGCTATATTATTAATGCTAATAATTATGCTACTAAATTAAATATGCTATTAAATGCTAATATTTATGCTATTAATGCTAATAATTATGCTATTAATGTAATAATAATGCTATTAATGCAAATAATAATGCTATTAATGCTATTAATTAATGCTATTAATGCTAATAATTAATGCTATTAATGCTAATAATTATCTATTAATGTAATAATGCTATTAATGCAATATAATATGCTATTAATGCTAATAATTATGCTATTAATGCTAATAATAATGCTATTAATGCTAATAATTATGCTATTAATGGTAATAATAATGCTATTAAATGCAAATAATATTGCTATTAATGCTATTATTAAATGCTATTATGAAATATGCTAATAATATATGCTATTAATGCTATAATAATATTATGCTATTAATGCTAATAATTATGCTATTAATGTAATAATAATGCTATTAATGCAAATAATATTGCTATTAATGCTATTAATTAATGCTATTAATGCTAATAATTATGCTATTAATGCTAATAATTATGCTATTAATGCTAATAATAATAATGCTATATAATGCAATAATCATATATGCTATTAATGCTATTATTAATGCTATTAATGCTAATAATATTATGCTATTAAATGCTAATAATTATAGCTATTAATGGCTAAAATAATAATTGCTAATAATATGCTAATAATCTAATATTGCTATATATTAAATGCATATAATAATGCTAATTAATGCTATTAATAAAATGCTATTAATGCTAATAATTATGCTATTAATGGTAATATAATGCTATTAATGCTAAATAATATTGCTATTAATTAATGCTATATTAATGCTAATTAATGCTAATAATTATGCTATTAATGCTAAATATATAATGCTATTAATGCTAATAATATATGCTATTAATGTAATAATTAATGCTATTAATTTTAATGCATAATTAATATTGCTATTAATGCATTATTATCAATAAGCTATTAATGCTAATAATTATGCTATTAATGCTAATAATTATGCTAATTAATGCCAATAAATAATGCTATTAATGCATAATAATATTGCTATTAATGCTATTATTAATGCTAATAATAATGCTAATAAAATATATGCTATTAATGCTAATAATTAATGCATATTAATGGTAAAAATAATGCTAATAATGCAAATAATATTGCTAATTATTAATGCTATTAATGCTAATAATTATGCTATTAATGCTAATAATTATGCTATTAATGGTAATATATAATGCTATTAATGTAAATAATATTGCTATTAATGCTATTATTAATGCTATTAATGCTAATAATTATGCTATTAATGCTAATAATTATGCTATTAATGGTAATAATAATGCTATTAATGCAAATAATATTGCTATTAATTCTATTATTAATGCTATTAATGCTAATAATTATGCTATTAATGCTAATATTTATGCTAATAATCATGCTATTTAGCCTATTATTAATGCTATTAAGGCTAATATTAATGCTATTTATGCTATTCAAAATTCTATTACTGCTAATATTTATTGCTATTCATGCTCTTTATGCTAATACTAATTATATTAAAGCGATTATTTATGCTATTAATGCTATTAATAATGTTAATAATGCTATTAATGCTAATATTAATGCTATTAAGGCTAATAAGCATGCTATTAATATTGCTATTAATTTTATTAATAGTATTATTTATGCTATTAATGCTATTATTTATGCTATTAATACTAATAATAATACTATTATTAGTACTATTATTGCTATTAATAATGCTATATAATGCTAATAATAATGCTGTTAATGCTAATAATTATGCTATTAATAGTAATAATAATGCTATTTAATTCAAATAATATTGCTATTAATGCTATTATTAATGCTATTAATGCTAATACTAATGCTATTAATGCTATTATTTATGCTATTAATGGTATTAGTTATGCTATTAAGGATATTAATAATGCTATCAATGCACATACTAATGCTATTAATGCTATTTATAATGCTATTACTCTATTAATACTGCTGTTAATGCTATTAATACTGCTATTAATGTTATTAATACTGTTATTAATGATCATAATACTGCTAATAATGCTATTAATACTGCTATTACTGCTAATAATAATGCTATTGCTAATATTATTGCTATTGATGATGCTATTGATGATGCTATTGATGATGATATGGATGATGATATGGATGATGGTATTTATGATGGTATTGGTATTCATGCTAATTGGTATTATGTATGCACATTCGATGTCCTTAAGTATTCAGTGACCTCTTACTATTATTGATATTAACATGTCATATATTTTTGTAATACGTCGTAGGGTACATTATAAGGACATACAAAACATGATATTTAAATATGTACATTGTCTATCTGGAACTTATTATTTTCCTTAATAATTATTCTATACTTTTTAAGAATTCTTTTCTCCCAAAAAGCTTTTGTAAAAGCTCTTACGTACCTATACCTCTCCAAGCATAGTATTACCTTTGTATGTCCTAACATGACTTCAAAGGATACTAGCAAGGTTGTTGGCGGGTACAAAGCCGCATGGATGCGTAAGACACGTGCTAAGGAAACTGAAGAACAGCGACAATGTCGTTTGGATAAGTCTAAAGCTGAGTATAAGCAACGCATTGCAACGGAGTCACTGGAACAAAAACAACTGCGCTTGGCCAAAAAAGCTGAGAAGGAACGTCAACGCCGTCAAAAAAAAAAAAGTAACACCACCAGTACATCACTCTGCTGATCAGAGTAACCTCATCAGTACAACAGTCTGCTGATCAAACTGTAAGCTCACCAGTACAATACTCTGCTGATCTAACTCAGTGTGCTGATCAGACAGTAACCTCATCAGTACTACAGTCTGCTGATCCAACTGTAAGCTCACCAGTACTACAGTTTGCTCTAGCTCTTTCGAGCAGTTCACCGGATGAAAGTAGCACAATTCCTCAAGTTTCATCACCGCGCAAAGCAACAGCAAAGCGTAAACATTGTGGTCAGGAGACGTCACGCACCAAACGTTTTCGCGGTTGAACAACAACAAACTCCTTACGAGGCACAAATTACTCAGGAGTCTTCACTATCCAAAGAGAGCCGCTTACGTAAAAGTGCTGCCTCACGTCGTCAACACCGCAAAAAGACGTCTCCTACTGTTACACAAGTGGATCCTGCCTCTTTTTCTGTTTTATTAGTTCAACGTCTGATCTATGTCGGTTTGCAGAAACAACATCGTATTTACCTACCTACACCTCCCTCTTCATATCCACCTGGATTTACAGATAGTGATTTTGGCATTGTGGAACATACCTGTGGCTCAATGATATTCATATGTAACCATTGTGAAGCTCGACATTTCATGGATGAGATGCCATCGGATAAACAGTATACTCTCTGTTGTCACAAGGGGAAGGTCAAGGTTCCGTTACCTCAGTATCCAGAGATGTTGGAATGTATTCTTAAAGGTCAGAGTCCATACAGTCGGAATATGATGGATAACATCAGAAGTATCAATAGTTCCTTTGGTTTTGCTTCTATGGGTGCAAGTATTGCTCCCCCACCTGGACATGGCCCTTATTGCTTCAGAATTCATGGCCAAATTTATCACCGTACTGGAACACTACATCCTGCTCCAGATCAAGCTCCTGCTTATGCCCAACTCTACATTTTAGATACTGCCACTGCTAATGACCAACGTTTACAGTGTGACGAAAATAAAAATGTAATCCTAAATTGATGCGGCTCATTGCTAACTTATTAGATCGCATCAATCCTTTTGTTTCCGCATACAAAATGTTACGTTTTGTCGAACAAGAGGAACAGGAGAAGGCAATTGAAAATGGTACTGTCATGCCTAATATCACCATGGCTCTTAAACACGATCGAGAACAAGACCCAAGACGTTATAATAAACCAATTGTTAATGAAGTTGCTGTGGTCTTTGAAAATGCTGATGGAGAGCCACCCTTCAATAGAGACATTTTAATTCATCTGAAACCTGACCCAAACAATCCTTTAGCCCCAAAAACACAGCAAGTCAGTATTCTCCACAGTAATTTAGATGCTTTACTGTATCCGTTATTTTTTCCGCATGGAGAACAAGGCTGGCATGAGGGACTGAAGCATCAAGGTCAAAATCCACGGAGAATTACACAATTGCAGTATTACTGTTATTTGCTATCTGTACGTCCTGGGTTCAATCCTATTCTAAATGGTGGAAAACTAACGCAACAGTATTTAGTGGATGCGTATATAAAAATTGAGGCTAATCGCTTAAATTTTATACGTCAACATCAAAAAGATTTAAAAGTGGAGGACTATTGCGTACTACAGGAACATCTGCAAAGAAAATCTTTCGAAAAAGGAATTCCTATTGGCAAGACGGTCATTTTACCATCGTCGTTTCAAGGTAGTCCAAGAAATATGCAGCAACGCTATCAAGATGCCATGGCTATTGTTACAAAATTTGGACGGCCAGATCTTTTTATAACAATGACCTGTAATCCCAAATGGAGCGAGATTATCCACAATTTAGAACCATGGCAGCGTGTCGAACACAGACCGGATTTAGTCGCCCGTGTCTTCAAATAAAATTAGAAGCCCTATTAAAAGATATAAACAGTGGATTATTTGGCAAGATTTGTGCAATGGTTCATGTAATAGAATTTCAAAAGCGCGGACTACCACATGCTCACATTTTGATTATTCTGGATAGCAATTCGAAATTACGCACTGAGGTTGATGTCGATCGTACTGTTTGGGCAGAAATTCCTGACCCATCCAAGTATCCTGTGCTCCATCAAATTGTGATGCAACATATGATTCATGGACCCTGTGGACAATTCAACCCCAATTCTCCATGTATGGATATTGGAAAGTGTAAAAAAGGATTCCCAAAAGATTTCCAACCAAAAACTCTAATAGCACACGATGCCTACCCAACTTATCAACGCAATGCAAGACCTTCATTTACACACCGTTCTCACATGGTTGATAATTCTTGGGTTGTTCCCTATAACCCTTTCCTACTATTAAAGTATAAGTGTCATATAAATGTGGAAATCTGTGCGTCCATTCAAAGTGTCAAGTATCTATTCAAATATGTTTACAAAGGGCATGATAAAGCCAATCTGGAAATTTGTCAAACAAACATACAACATGATGAACCTCACCAATTTATGGATTCAAGATACGTCAGTGCACCGGAGGCAGCTTGGAGAATTTTTGCCTATCCAATGCATAAACAATCACACAGCATTGTTCGCCTTGCCGTACATCTGCCACAGTCACAACCACTTTATTTTCATGAAGATGCTTCTGTTGAGAACATTGCTGCCATGACGCATAGAAAATCAACTCTTATGGCCTACTTTGAACTGAATGAGAATGACCCACATGCTCATGAATACTTCTACCGCCAAATTCCTGAGCACTATGTCTGGAAAGATGGTGCATGGGAAATTAGGCAGAAACGTGGAGCAACAGTCATTGGAAGAATGTATACGGTCAGTATGAAAGCTGAAGAACGCTACTATTTAAGGTTGTTGTTACTACATGTCAAAGGAGCAACAAGTTTTGAGCACATTAAGACCGTTAATGAAGTCGAGTACCCAACTTTTAAACAGGCAGCAATAGCCCTTGGATTACTTTTGGATGACAGTGTTTGGCGAAATACCTTACTAGATGGCTGTGTTCTAAACATGCCTGCACAGCTTCGGGATATGTTTGCTTACATATGTATCTTTGGTTCTCCTGCTCATCCATTGGAGTTGTGGCAAGAATTTAAAAAAGATTTTATTGAAGACTACTGCCATGCATATCACCCTAACAATGAGGACTGTGAGCATTGTGAAGGCTATGCAATGACAGATGTTCAAAATGTGTTAAAATTTCATGGCAAAAGCTTTACGGATTTTAATCTACCACGCCCCAAAAGAAAACAACAACTACAACCACAATACGACAAAGACGAGGAGTTAAGAAGAGCCCAAGAAATGAAAGAAACTTTAAATCAACAACAACTTTTGGCCTATAATGCCATAAATGAAGCATTACAGGATACAAGTCAGCAAGCTAAGTGCTTTTTCATTGATGGCCCAGGTGGCAGTGGGAAAACATATTTGTATGATTTGTTAATTCGTCAAATAAGAGGAGAAGGAGAAAGTGTGTCACCTGCTGCCAGTACTGGGATTGCTTTGAAACACGTAATTGGGAGGCACAGTACACGTGATCCACCAGTCACATGCTTTGGGAACGAGTGTATAAAAAAGAGATTTAGAAAGCATGTATACAGACCGGGATCTGGGATTTATACAAAACAACTCATATAAATATCCAAAAGAGTTTTATTTATTATTCACATATACAAAGACAGGAAACAAGCATTTAGTTAAAAACCATTAAAAGGTGAAAAACACCGACAAGCTATGGCCTTTGTAATATAAATCATAATAAACCAAAAAAATGGTAATACAACAATGTACAATACTGAATGTACAAGGATGATGAAACAAGAAATCTGGTAATAGAGTGGCGAACTCTGTCTCAAAAGAAACACAAATGACCCATCAAATAAGTGTACAATATAAACCATGTACTACCAATAAATACACATAGAAGGAGTCAAATGTGAGCCCCTGTTAAATAAAGGTTGAAACAGGAGGGTGGAACCGTGACTAACCAAACTTCAGATTCCTGTAGAGAGAGGACATACATTGGGGCTTTATGCTAAATGTATGTCCTCTCTCTACAGGAATCTGAAGTTTGGTTAGTCACGGTTCCACCCTCCTGTTTCAACCTTTATTTAACAGGGCTCACATTTGACTCCTTCTATGTGTATTTATTGGTAGTACATGGTTTATATTGTACACTTATTTGATGGGTCATTTGTGTTTCTTTTGAGACAGAGTTCGCCACTCTATTACCAGATTTCTTGTTTCATCATCCTTGTACATTCAGTATTGTACATTGTTGTATTACCATTTTTTTGGTTTATTATGATTTATATTACAAAGGCCATAGCTTGTCGGTGTTTTTCACCTTTTAATGGTTTTTAACTAAATGCTTGTTTCCTGTCTTTGTATATGTGAATAATAAATAAAACTCTTTTGGATATTTATATGAGTTGTTTTGTATAAATCCCAGATCCCGGTCTGTATACATGCTTTCTAAATCTCTTTTTTATACAGTACTGGGATTGCAGCCAACTTACTGGAAGGAGGAAGAACCATCCATTCACTTTACGGGATATCTATTCCAATCAATGAAACATCTGTTTCAAGAATCAAAAATGATACTGATGCTGCACACCATTTGAAGAATACTAAACTTTTCATTATTGATGAATCCACTATGCTATCTAAATACGCACTGCATGTCATTGACCAACTATTAAAGGATGTTATGACCAAAGATATCTCGAAGAAAAATAAAACACCCTTTGGAGGGAAAGTCATTGTTCTGGGAGGAGACTTTCGTCAGTGTCTTCCTATTATTCCTCATGGAACACGAACTGATATCGTAGAGAGCTACATTAAATATTCCCGACAATGGCAGCTTTTCATTCAATTGCCACTACTTGACAACATGCGCTCTGTTGATCCAGGATACAGCAATTGGTTACTTAAGCTGGGAAATGGACAATTGACCAATTATTATAACCTTGGAGATGATGTTATAGAAATCCCTGAAGATATGATTTGCACAGGCTCACTAATATTTGACATTTTTGGTGAAAACATTGTAATTGATGTCAATGACAATGAAAGCATTAATACTGCAGCATAACATGCCATTCTTTGCCCCAAAAATGATGATGTGGATCAGGTCAACTCTAAGGTCATGGATTGCATTGCTGGAGAGTACACAGAATACATTAGTGATGATTCCATTGATCCGGATGAGACAGAGGACCCAGAGCAATACCCTGTTGAGTTTTTAAATTCACTTACACCCACGGGAATGCCATCTCATCGTCTGAAATTAAAAATCGGCACCATTGTCATGCTTTTGAGGAACTTCAACAGCAGAAAAGGTCTTTGCAATGGGACTCGCTTAATTGTCACCGGTTTGTTTGCCAACATGATTCGAGCAAAAGTCATTACTGGGTCTGCTGGAGGAAATGTGGTTTCATTCCCAGGATTGATTTGTGCCCATCAGAAACTGGCTTGCCTTTTAAGTTAAGACGTCGCCAATTTCCTCTGAAGCCAGCTTTTGCCATGACAATCAACAAATCCCAAGGACAAACACTTGAGAAAGTAGGGATTTTTTTGCCTGAACCTGTTTTTGGACATGGACAATTGTATGTGGCTTTTTCAAGAGTGAGAAGACGATCCAATGTAAAAGTGAAAGTGGTGGACACTCCAATCCAAGGCAAATTGCTGCCTAACAGTGACAAAGTATTTACCAAAAATATTGTCTACAAGAATATTTTGCACTGAACTCTGCCCTATGACTATTCTTCCGTTTATTTATCTTTTGAAAAAAAAAAAAAAAAAAATTTACTGTTTCACATTTTATTCTTTTATATACTGATTTCTACTATATTTTTGTGAACACACATTTAAGATAATATGACAGATGTGTATCATCCACATTTCTACAGTGGGTGATAGAAACCACTATTTAAAGCTCCAGCACTATATGTGCTGAGAGATTTCATTCTTATTCTTTACAGGGAGAGGTTTTTGTGAACAGCTAAGAGACGGGTGGGACGGCTGTTCACACACATCTCATTAGCAAGGCGTGTTACACATGTTTAGATAGATAGGGACAAAAATAAATTATTCATTAGATTCTATCATGCCATTTTTCTTAGATTTTTTTCACATTATTGAGGAATATACTAAATGATAATAATTGATCATGAAGGACTCACCGACAACATACTTGCTGTAATTTTCATGACTGCATGTATGCAATTTGTACTTCACTTGCGGTTTGTGCAGACAACATAGTTGCGGCAGTGTCATCCACATCAACTACAGTCACCTGTGCTTACTTAGTGGATGCATGTTATGCACCTGCCAAAGCCACGTTCACTTCATTTACCGCAGGTTAACTACAAGTTTTTTAGTTATTGCATGGACATTGCTGCAAGTCTGTAGTTGGTAACTCCTTTTCTATCAATTTATAAAATTTATTTATTTACAACATGATCCTTAAAAAATCTAAGACAAATCCAGCCATAAAACATATTTAAATAATATCAATTCGGAATTAGTTAGATTAGGACTCACCAGGCGTAAGGGCATCTTGACGCGATTGGTGGGCTGACACAAACTGGCTGATACACACATTACTATTATTAATTCATCAATTCTAATGATTGACGCATTAACAAGTACTGCTACTTTGTGTTCTAAGACCCTTACAACATAATTGTTCAATTTTCCTTATATGATATCAACAATACAAATATATGTAGTTGCTGTAAAGATGTCATTGGAATAATTGGATTATAATTTAAAAATCTTTAAAAAAACAATAAACATATTCTAGACACCCGATGCATTTGCATCAGGCTAACAGCTCTAACTACTATAATCAAATTAACGCACGTTCTAGAATCCCGATGCATTTGCATCGGGCTCACAGCTAGTATTATATATAGATATACACTATATATATATATATTATATATAGATGCATCCACTGTATATATGCAGTATATATATGATCCATCTATACACTTGTGTATATATATATATATAACATATATATGTATAAATACATAGCTGTATATACAGACATACATATCAATATACACACATTATCTATGTATATATGTGCATGTGTATATATATATACTTGTGTGTGTGTGTATATATATATATATATATATATATATATATATACTGTATATATATATGTATGTATATATATTTTGAGAGAGAGAGACTGAGGGTGAGAGGGTCTGTGAGTTTTGTGTAACGCTGGGACCTGGGTGACACAGTAAACTTCACCTGAAGTCAGAGTTAATCCTTGTCACTCTATCTGATCTCAGGTGATCTACACTGATGTCACCCTGTTCACATCGGTAACAGAAAACTCACTCTATGTGGGTCACGCTGTGAAGTGGGAAGTTTCCCATGAGGTCAGAGAAACACATTGCTTTATCCGACGTCAGGTGACACAGACCATGAACTCGCCCCCTTCACTGCACGAGCCTTCAAATATAATTTTTAGGGAATCTTCACTAACGGACGGACCTCTACCAGGATCCTGGATGGGTATGTGGGAGTAATAAAGATGGAGTCAAAATACGTATTTGTGTTTTTTGTTGTAATAAAAAAAATTTTCTCGGTGTTGTGTCTTCTTTACTACTAAATAGAGATTCATAATGGCCGTGTCTAACATTGGCACGACATTATAAATCTCGGGCTTAGTGCCAGCTGCTAAAAGAAAGGTGGCATTAAGCCCTTATTACCCAGTCTGCCACCGCCACAGGGCAGCTGGAAGAGCTGGGTACAGCTCCAGAATATTGTGCTTCTATAAATGCCAATTTTCTGGGGCGGCTGCGAGCTGCAATTCTCAGCGGGGGTGGCCCAGAACGCTTGGGCCTCCCTACGCTGGGGATTCCAGCCCTCAGCTGCCTAGTTGTACCTGGCTGGCAAAGAAAAATGCGGCGAAGCCCCACGCCGTTTTTTTTCTTGTCAGCCAGGTACACCTAGGTAGTTGGGGGTGGATGGCAGCTCCCAGCTGCCTAGTTGTACCTCGCTGGCAAAGAAAAATGTGGCGAAGCCCAATGCCGTTTTTTTTCTTGCCAGCCAGGTAGACCTAGACAGCTGTGGGCTGCCATCCACCCCCTACTACCTAGGTGTACCTGACTGGCATGAAAAAATGGCATCTGGCTTCACCACATTTTTCTTTGCCAGCCAGGTACAACTAGTCAGCTGGGGGTGGATGGCAGCTACCAGCGACCTAGTTGTACCTGGCTAGTAAAGGAAAATACAGCAAAGCCACATGCCATTTTTTTTTTGCCAGCCACATACAACTAGTCAGCTGGGAGCTGCCATCCACCCCCAACTACCTAGGTGTACCTGGCTGGCAAGAAAAAAAATGGCATGGGGCTTCGCCGCATTTTTCTTTGCCAGCCAGGTACAACTAGGCAGCTGGGAGCTGCCATCCACCCCCAGCTGACTAGTTGTACCTGGCTGGCAAAGAAAAATGTGGTGAAGCCAGATGCCGTTTTTTCATGCCAGCCAGGTACACCTAGGTAGTAGGGGGTGGATGGCAGCCCACAGCTGTCTAGGTCTTTACTGTGTCACCCAGTCCCAGCGTTACAAAAAACTCACAGACCCTCTCACCCTCAGTCTCTCTCTCTCTACAAAATATATATATACATACATATATATACACACACACACACACAAGTATATATATATATACACATGCACATATATACATAGATAATGTGTGTATATTGATATGTATGTCTGTATATACAGCTATGTATTTATACATATATATATATACACAAGTGTATAGATGGATCATATATATACTGCATATATACAGTGGATGCATCTATATATAATATAAAGCCCAGATACATATAGGTGAAACAGAAAAACCAGGACCCTCGGAACAGCCCAGCCAAGCCCAACACAACCAGAACACCAATCACAGCCTGACAAAGCCAGAATCAGGAAGATGGTAGACGAAGGCCAAGAGAGGTATGTCAGTGACTGGAAGAACGATATCTTCAGCTCACAGAAATTGACCATGTACCGGAGCCTACAGAGAGACTACAAACTGGCCCCATATCTGGAGAAACTCCCGGATCCCAGAGACCGCAAGATCCTGAGCCGATATAGACTCAGTGCCCACAGTCTGGCCATCGAGCCCAGGGAGGAAAGACTGTGCCAACACTGTGATCAGGAGGCCCTGGAGGACGAAACCCACTTCCTGTTACACTGTTCCAAATACTCAGCAGTGAGGGACACTCACTTCAGGAGACTCTCGCATCTCTTCCCGGATTTCATCACCATGAAGGAGGAAGAAAAAACATCTATCCTGCTGGGAGAAGAAGAGAGAGCAGTGGAGATAGCAGTGCGTTATGTGAGCGAATGCCATAGACTGCGAGAAAAAGAGCTATGATGTCATGGACTCTATAGCCTCCACATTGGATCTGCCCCCATCCACCTTTCCTAAGCCATGGACTATAGCCCCCACCCTGGACTTGCCCCATCCACCTTCCCTATGCCATGGACTATAGCCCCCCCCATCCTGGATCCATCCCATCCACCTTCCCTACAGCTCCTACCCAACATCCCCACAGTCCCTATCTCTATTCCCTTTATACAATTGCTTTGGCAAAACTGAGATGTATTTGGTCCTGCCAATAAAGCTTCTTTGAATCTTGAATCTATAGTGTATATCTATATATAATATAGATTATGCATCTACTGTATATATACAGTATATATGTGATGTCTCTATACACTTGTATATATATATATTGAGACTTCTCATATCTATAGATGCACCATATATATATACTGTATATATATACTGTATACATACAGTAGATGCATCATATATAATATTATATATATTATATATAAATATATAATATTATACACTATATATTAGCTGCATCCACTTTATATATACAGTATATATATGACGCATCTAGAGATATGATGCATCTATACACTTGGGTATATATATATCTATTAGATAATTGCCGTAGCGACTTCCGTTGCGTCCGGTGCTACTTCTGTGGCTTTGTTCGCGTGGCTTGGCTCTTTCTCCAGGACTTTCTCCATGGCCGCTAAGTGGGCATTGCGAGCCGTTGCAGCCCCGGAACAAAACCACCAATATCCCCCCTGACCATGCCCCAATATCCCCCCTGACCCCCCCTCACCATGGGACTGTAGTGTACCCCGCTATGGTATACTACAGCCCCATGCCCAGCCGCCTCTCTGCCGTGTTCCTCTCGCCGCCACCGCCGGCATGGGGCTGTACTGTACACCGCTATGGTATAATACAGCCCCATGCCCAGCCGCCTGTCCCCCTGCCGTCACCCCCTGTCCCCCCTAAACCCCCGCCGCTCTTACCCCCTAAGCCCTCCGCCGCCACTATCACCCCCTAAGTCCCCGCCGCTCTCACCCCTAAGCCCCCGCCGCTCTCACCCCCTAAGCCTCCGCTGCTGTCACCCCCTAAGCCACCGCTGCTGTCACCCCCTAAACACCCGCCGCTGTCACCCCCTAACACCCCGCCGCTACCCCCTAAACCCCTGTCGCTGTCACCCCCTAAGTCACCGCCGCTGTCACCCCCTAAACCCCCACCGCTGTCGCCCCCTCCGCTGTCACCCCCTAAGCCCCCGCCGCTGTCACCCCCTAAGCCTCCGCCGCTGTCACCCCCTAAGCCCCCGCCGCTGTCACTCCCTAAGCCCCCGCCGCTACCCCCTAAACCACCGCCGCTACCCCCTAAACCACCGCCGCTGTCACCCCCTAAGTCACCGCCGCTGTCACCCCCTAAACACCCGCCGCTGTCACCCCCTAAGCCCACTGCCGCTACCCCCTAAGTCACCGCCGCTGTCACCCCCTAAGCCCCCGCCGCTATCACCCCCTGCCCGCGCTCTCACCCCCTAAGCCCCCGCTGCTCTCACCCCCTAAGCCCCCGCCGCTTTCACCCCCTAAGCCTCCGCCACTGTCACCCCCTAAGCCCCCGCCGCTGTCACCCCCTAAGCTCCCGCCGCTACCCCCTAAACCTCGCTACCCCCTAAACCCCCGCCGCTGTCACCCCTAAGCCCCCGCCGCTACCCCCTAAACCCCGCTACCCCCTAAACCCCGCCGCTGTCACCCCCTAACCCCCGCCGCTACCCCCTAACCCCCCGCCGCTGTCGCCCCCTCCGCTATCACCCCCTAAGCCCCCGCTACCCCCTAAACCCCCGCCGCTTTCACCCACTAACCCCCGCCGCTACCCCCTAAACCCCCGCGCTGTCGCCCCTGCCGCTATCACCCCCTAAGCCCCGCCGCTCTCACCCCCTAAGCCCCGCCGTCACCCCCTAAGCCCCCGCCGCTACCCCCTAAACCCCCGCTACCCCCTAAACCCCCGCCGCTGTCACCCCCTAACCCCCCGCCGCTACCCCCTAACCCCCGCCGCTGTCGCCCCCTCTGCTATCACCCTAAGCCCCCGCTAACCCCTAACCCCGCCGCTGTCACCCCTAACCCCCGCCGCTACCCCCTAAACCCCGCCGCTGTCGCCCCCGCCGCTATCACCCCCTAAGCCCCGCCGCTCTCACCCCTAAGCCCCCGCCGCTATCCCCTAAACCCCTGCCGCTGTCGCCCCCGCCGCTACCCCCTAAACCCGCCGTCACCCCCTAAGCCCCCGCCGCTACCCCCTAAACCCCTGCCACTGTCACCCATAAGCCCCCGCCGCTACCCCTAAACCCCGCCGTCACCCATAAGCCCCCCGCAGCTACCCACTAAACCCCTGCCGCTGTAACCCCCTAAGCCCCCGCCGCTACCCCCTAAACCCCCACCGCTGTTGCCCCCTCCGCTGTCACCCCCTAAGCCCCCGCCGCTGTCACCCCCTAAGCCCCCGTCGATCACTTACATGTCTTCTTCTTCATCTGATCCTCCGTCCGCTCCAGGAGTCCTTCATCCGTCCCCGGGGGTCTTCTGTCTTCTTTTCGCTATCTCCGCCTCCGACGTCCTCTTCAATTCCCATAGAGATACAATGGACGAAAAATCGTCCATTCTATGTCTATGGGAAGTGAGGCGCTCTTCTAATTGGTCGCCGTCAGCACAGAGCGACAAATCAGAATAGCGCCTCACTTTCCATAGAGATACATTAGCAGTGTATCGCCAAATTTCAGGCCGGGCCCCTGGTTCTATTTTCGGCCACGGGGCTCGGCTCTGATCCGTCGTTCCACGGCTCCGGAGACTCGCCTCGCGGCCATTGCTCGCGCCTTAGCAATGGCTCGCAATCATTGCGAGTCGTTGCCGATGCGCCAGTAATCACGGCGAAGCGCTCATTGCGAGTCTCCGCCCCCGTGGAACGACCGACCACAACCGAGCCCCGTGGCCGAAAATAGAACCAGGGGCCCGGCCTGAAATTTGGCGATACACAGCTAATGTATCTCTATGGAAAGTGAGGCGCTATTCTGATTGGTCGCTGTGTGCTGCCGCCGACCAATCAGAAAAGCGCCTCACTTCCCATAGACATAGAATGGACGATTTTTCGTCCATTCTATCTCTATGGGAAGTGAGGCGTATTCTGATTGGTCGGCGGCAGCACACAGTGACCAATCAGAATACCGCCTCACTTCCCATAGAGATACAATGGACGATTTTTCGTCCATTCTATCTCTATGGGAAGTGAGGCGCTATTCTGATTGGTCGCTGTTTGCTGCTGCCGACCAATCACAATTCCGCCTCACTTCACATACACATATATACACATATAATGGGAGATTTACACTTTCAAATTTACCGCTAAAAGTGAGGCGCGATTCTGATTGGTCGGCGGCAGCACACAGCGACCAATCAGAATACCGCCTCACTTTCCATAGAGATACATTAGCGGTGTATCGCCCAATTTCTACCCGGGCCCCTGGTTCGATTTTCGGCCACTGGGCTCGGCTCTTGCCGGTCCAGGAAAATCGAAAGGGACCGACGTGCCGGATTTACCGCGTCTGCAACTACTCACCTATCTATCTCTCTATATGTATCTATCTATCTCTATTTACTTATCTATCTCTATATCTATTTCTCTATGTATCTATTTTTCTATCTATATTTTAATCTATCTCATCTATCTATCCATCTATCCATCTATCTATGTATTGGTCCAACGACCGAACATAGCCCAGCCCCGTGGCCGAAAATATAACCAGGGTCCCGGCCTGAAATATGGCGATACACCGCTAATGTATCTCTCTGGAAAGTGATGCGCTTTTCTGATTGGTCGCTGTGTGCTGCCGCAGACCAATCAGAAGAGCGTCTCAGTTTAAGCGGTAATTTTGAAAATCAACGTCGTCCGTTATATGTCTATGGCAAGTGAGGCGCTATTCTGATTGGTCCGCGTTAGCACACAGCGACCAATCAGAAAAGCGCCTCACTTCGCATAGATAGAATGGATGATTTTTTGCCCATTCTATCTCTATGGGAAGTGAGGAGCTTTTCTGATTGGTCGCTGTGTCCTGCCGCCGACCAATCAGAAAAGTGCCTCAGTTTAAGCGGTACATTTGAAAATTTACGTCGTCCGTTATATGTCTATGGCAAGTGAGGCGCTATTCTGATTGGTCCGCGTTAGCACACAGCGACCAATCAAAAAAGCGCCTCACTTCGCATAGAGATAGAATGGATGATTTTTTGACCATTCTATCTCTATGGGAAGTGAGGCGCTTTTCTGATTGATCGCTGTGTGCTGCCGCCGACCAATCAGAAAACCGCCTCACTTTCAGCGGTAAATTTGAAAGTCTAAGTCATCTATTCTATGTCTATGGCAAGTGAGGCGCTTTTCTGATTGGTCGGCGGCAGCACACAGCGACCAATCAAAATACCGCCTCACTTTTCATAGAGATACATTAGCGGTGTATCGCCCAATTTCTGCCCGGGCCCTGGTTCGATTTTCGGCCACTGGGCTCGGCTCTTGCCGGTCCAGGAAAATCGCAAGGGACCGACGTGCCGGATTTACCACGTCTGCAACTACTCACCTATCTATCTCTCTATATGTATCTATCTATCTCTATTTATTTAATTATCTATCTCTATATCTATTTCTCTATGTATCTATTTTTCTATCTATATTTAATCTATCTATCTATCTATCTATCTATCGATCTATCCATCTATCTATGTATCGGTCCAACGACCGAACATAGCCCAGCCCCGTGGCCGAAAATATAACCAGGGTCCCGGCCTGAAATATGGCGATACACCGCTAATGTCTCTCTATGGAAAGTGAGGTGCTATTCTGATTGGTCGCTGTCTGCTGCCGCCGACCAATCAGAAAAGCGCCTCAGTTTAAGCGGTAAATTTGAAAATCAAAGTCGTCAGTTATATGTCTATGGGAAGTGAGGCGCTATTCTGATTGGTCCGCGTT
This sequence comes from Allobates femoralis, assembly GCA_033576535.1. NCBI lineage: Eukaryota > Metazoa > Chordata > Amphibia > Anura > Aromobatidae > Allobates > Allobates femoralis. The sequence goes on from JARQOC010000005.1 coordinate 331,932,524, forward strand.
AGCACACAGCGACCAATCAGAAAAGCGCCTCACTTCGCATAGAGATAGAATGGGCAAAAAAATCATCCATTCTATCTCTATGGGAAGTGAGGCGCTTTTCTGATTGGTCGCTGTGTCCTGACGCCGACCAATCAGAAAAGCGCCTCAGATTAAGCGGTAAATTTGAAATTTAACGTCGTCCGTTATATATGTCTATGGCAAGTGAGACGCTATTCTGATTGGTCCGCGTTAGCACACAGCGACCAATCAGAAAAGCGCCTCACTTCGCATAGAGATAGAATGGATTTTGACCATTCTATCTCTATGGGAAGTGAGGCGCTTTTCTGATTGGTCGCTGTGTGTTGCCGCCGACCAATCAGAAAACCGCCTCACTTTCAGCAGTAAATTTGAAAGTCTAAGTCGTCTATTCTTTGTCTATGGCAAGTGAGGCGCTTTTCTGATTGGTCGGCGGCAGCACACAGCGACCAATCAGAATAGCGCCTCACTTTCCATAGAGATACATTAGCGGTGTATCGCCAAATTTCAGGCCGGGCCCCTGGTTCTATTTTCGGCCACGGGGCTCGGCTGTGGTCAGTCATTCCACGGGGGCGGAGACTCGCAATGAGCACTTCGCCGCGATTCCTGGCGCATCGGCAACGACTCGCAATGATTGTGAGCCATTGCTAAGGCGCGAGCAATGGCCGCGTGGCGAGTCTCCGGAGCCGTGGAACGACGGATCAGAGCCGAGCCCCGTGGCCGAAAATAGAACCAGGGGCCCGGCCATAAAATCGCCAGCATAGCGCTATGTATCTGTATGGGGAGTGAGGCGGTCTTTTGATTGGTCGCTCTGTGCTGACGGCGACCAATCAGAAGAGCGCCTCATTCCTCCATGTATCCCTATGGCAAGGCGCCCTCCAATCGCAATCACGGCGCCATTTTTGAACATACACAGCGACCAATCACATTCATGGCGCCATCTTTCTGAGGTTGCCGCCTACCAATGAGATAAGCCCGCTTATTTATAGCGCCAAATTTGAATCTTCCGCCTCTTTGTATCCTGTTTGAGGGAGAATGAGAACCTAATGCTCGAACATCTGTTGGACTCTATTTCTGCCGAGATATCCATCCTTCGTGAGGGTCTTTGAGGGAGAACGAGAAGCTACCGCTGGACCATCTGTTGGACTATATTTCAGCCAAGATACCCATCCTTCGTGAGGCCCGTCGGGAAGCAAGCTCCGGATCGGCTTCTGCGATTTATCAGCTAAGATATCCTTTTTGAAAGATACCTTTCCACATCAGAGGCTATATTCCTGATGCTAACTTTTATTTTCACCTCTTTTGCAATCTTTTTTTTTCACCACTTTTACTATGTTGCGCCATGCAGCGCCAATCGGCGCTGCATGGAGCCTGCGCCACTGTTCGGACACTTAGCTGCTGCAAGCGCCGACTTCTGCGCTACAAGCGCAAACTTCGGCGCTTCTAGCGGCCTCCGCGGTGCATCAGCTCATTCAGGCACCGCCCATACAAGTTTCTGCTCTTTCCGCTGACCGCCGACCAATCGAATTCTCAGCGTCTCTTCCCATAGAGATGCATTGAGAAATGAGGCGCGATTGTGATTGGTCGCTCTGTATTTTCAAAAATGGCGCCGCGATTGTGATTGGTCACAGTAGATGGCGCTCTGATTCCGATTGGTGGCGGTAAGCGGGGAAAGCCGTGCTTTCCCTGCCGAGGCCCAGGTTCCATTTTCGGCCATAGTGCTTCACGCCATCGGCCTTCGATTTTTTGCGCATTTCATTAGTTTTATGTTATTTTCATTAGTTAATGTTATTCAGATTTTAATTTTATATATATATTTTTTTTTTTTTTTCAAAATATAGTAAGGTCTTATTTTGAATTGAAGTTTTATTTTTGGATTAGTTTTTTTTTTTTTTTTTTTTTTTCCTTGTTATAAATATTTTATTTTTATACATTTTTATTTTTTTTTATGTGCATTTATTTATTATTATGTTATTTTATTTTTTATTTACTGATTTTTTGCCATTCCGAAAGATGGAGGAATGAGGCGCCAATGTGATTGGTCGCGGTGTATTTTCAAAAATGGCGCCTTGATTGTGATTGGAGGGCGTCTTCCCATAGGGATACATGGAAGAATGAGGCGCGATTGTGATTGGTCGCGGTTGATCGCGGTTTTATTCCGATTGGTTGGCGCTCCGCGGGGAAAGCCGCGCTTTCCCTGCCGAGCGCCTGGTTCTATTTTCGGCCATATTGGTCGGCGGCATGGGGTCGCCGCTTTTAGCGCGGAACGCCCCAAATTGTGGGAGTGTGTGCAATTTTATGCCGGCGCTCAGCGGGGAATGCGGCGCTTTCCCTGCCGAGCGCCTGGTTCGATTTTCGGACACGGCGTTTGTGCACCTTGGAAGTGTCTAGCTACGCCCCGCTGTGTTGTGATTGGACAGCGGCAACTTACAGAGTAGCGCTGTGATTCCGATTGGTCGGCGCTCAGCGGGAAAGCCGCGCTTTTACTGCCGAGCGCCTGGTTCCATTTTCGGCCATAGTGCTCGCCAGCATCGGGGTCGCCGCTTTTACCTCGGAGCGCCGCGCTTGGAGCGCCAAACTCGGCGCCGATTTGTGGGAGTGTGTGCCGGCGCTCACGGGGAAAGCTGAGCCACACACACTTCCAGAATTCGGCGCAGAGTTCGGCGCTCCAAGCGCGGCGTTCAGCGCTAAAAGCGGCGACCCCGATGCCGCCGACCAATATGGCCGAAAATAGAACCAGGCGCTTGGCAGGGAAAGCGCGGCTTTTCCCGCTGAGCGCCGACCAATCGGATGCTCAGCGCCATCTTTCTCAAGTTGCCGCCAGACCAATCATAGCATAGCGGGGCGGAGCTACATACTTCCATGCTACGACCGACCTGAGCTGTGCGCTCTGGCTGAAAACAGAACCAGGCGCTGGGCATCCAAGACGCCGGTCTCCCCGCTGAGCGCCGACCAATCGGATTCACGCCGCCATGTTTTTGAAGTTTCCGCTGCCCAATCACACAGCGCTGGCGTCTGCCGCTATTTTATGAATGAACATTACGCGTCCGTCATTTTAAAGCGCGAAATTTGAATTTTTGCAGTACTTAAAACCTAAAAAGCTGTTTTCACAGTACAATATCCCATCAGAGTATATATTCCTAATGCCTATGCTTTTATTAACCCCTTCTTTATACCAATTTGATATGAGCTACATTTCAACATATTGTTCTGTTTTTTAATAACCTTTTTAACCCCTTCTATTCTATTTGTACTCCTGTTGCTTTCTCACTATGTGCTGTACTAAGGCCACTTTCTACATTAACCTCTTCTATGCCATTTCCTTTTTAATTTTGTGTCACACTGTTTTATAGGGTTCAAAATGCTACATTAACCCTTTCCATTCTGTTTGCTATTCACTAACTGTGTCACTATGTGCTGTTGTCATGACATTTGAAAATTAACCTCTTCTATACCATTTCTTATTTATTTTCTCATCCACACTGTTTTATAGGATGTAAGTAGTACATTAACCCCTTCTATTGTCTTGGCTATTCACTGCCTATGTCACTATGTGGTCTACTACTGGCATTTGAATACTACCTTTTTTAATACTATTTTTCATTTTATTGATCGTGCCGTATTTTGTACGCGTGCCAGTGGTACATTAACCCCTTAGGGTACCTTTACACGCGGCTACATTTCTAGGGTGGCTACAGGTAACTTACTGGTTGCTGTGAAATCATGGAGACAGGGTTCTATCTTGTTGCTGTGTACAAATGGAATAATCTCTCCATGATTTCACTGCAACCAGTAAGTTACCTGTAGCCACCCTAGAAATGTAGCAGCGTGTAAAGGTACCCTTACAGACTGTTCTTTATTTTATTTCTACTTGCAGTGTGTCGTTAGACTCTTATGAGCACATTAACCCATTATATGCTATTTTGCTTATATTTCATACTAATTAGTCTGTAGGACTACTACCTGTCTTATATTTAACAGTTTGGATGTAATGCTACCTTACCACTGTCTTATTGTTTGTGCCAGTGGGACATTAACTACTTTTACATAGAAAATATATTGGTTGCATGGCATTTTGCACTATATGACCCACTGGGGCCCCTTTCTTATGCGCGTTGTACATGTAGATTTACATAATTCTATAACGTGGTAATATTCTGATTCTTTATGCACGTTCACCATCTCCGCCACCAGGGGTGCAGTTGCTTAAGGTCCCGCTACAGTGCCCGATTAATATTCATTTTTACATTGGCCTGCCTGTTTCACCATGTACTGCGGAAGTTGCCTTATTTCTTTTTTCACCCTGCTTGATCACATTACGCCATTTTACGTTCGCCGTTAATGCCGCTATTTCCCCAACTGCAGAGAGAAAAATAAAAACAACTTTTTCCGCAATAATCACAAAACCATAAATTCAAGGTAAAACTGAACGCTACCTCTGCCATTTTGCCCCAACATCTGCAACTCCACCACTGCTGGCGGTTATGCAGAACTTGCTGTCATATCGGTAGTTTAATCGCTTTTTTTACAATGTTGGAGCTCTGCATTTACAACGCGCGTCTGAAAGGGCCCTTACATCCATTTGTTTTGCCTTCAAGTTCTTTTTTAAGGACTTTTAACACACTGATTTGCATTCACAACTACATACAGTAAACATCATTAAATATTTATTTCGTACTCTACAGACGTCCATGATTTGCTTTTCACAGGTTATTGAAATACACACTTTACTTTTATTGTTTTTGCCTATTTATAAATAGTTATTATTGATTGTTTCCTTAACTAACACACACTAGCTCATTTTTGATTGGATTCACTGCGTATTCTTACGAAGATGAGCTCTCCAACAAAAAAAATCGCTGTTGCCAAGGAGGCTGCATCTACGCATAAGAAGCGTGCAGAGGAGACTTCAGAAGAGACACGTCTTCTGTTAGATTGTCAGAAGGCTGCTAAGGCAACATGCACTGCTGAGGAGACTTCAGAAGAGACACGTCTTCCCTTAGATAGTGATAAGGCTGCTAAGGCGGAACGCACTGCTGAGGAGACTTCGGAAGAGAGACGTCTTCGCTTAGATAGTGATAAGGCTGCTAAGGCGAAACGCACTTCTGAGGAGACTATCTAGATGAACATGAGAGGTCACTTGCAGACTTAGAAGATCTCGTAGTTAGGGCTGCTGCAGGCTCTCAAGACACGCCTAATTGCCAGAGAGGAGGAACTTCGGAAGAGAGACGTCTTCGCTTAGATTGATCCATTCTGTCAAAGGCTTGCTTAGAGAGCGAGCAAACGCATGCTGAGGAGGAGACTCTTCGGAAGGAAGGAGACGTCTTCAAAACTTAGTTAGATAGTGATAAGGCTGCTAAGGCGAAACGCACTTCTGAGGAGACTTCAGAACAGAGACGTATTCGCTTAGATGTGTTAAGGCTGCTCATGCGAAACGCATTGCAGGGGAGACTTTGGAACAGAGACGTCTTCGCTTAGATCGTGCTAAGGCTGCTAAAGTGTTACGCATGGCCAAACTCTCTTCTCCACTGAGACGTTTTCGGTTGGATGCTGCGAAGGCTGCTTCGAAAAAACTTATTTCTGAACTGTCTTCCCAAGAAAGAAGCCAACGAATGGCAAAAAGAGCCATGGCTGAGTGTCGCAGACACAAACAAAAAATACTTCCAATCACTGAAGAAACATCTGACAAAGATAGTACTCCTGCCTCTTCCTCTACTGACATTTTACAAAGTGAACAGCCTTTAACACCTCTATGACCTCCATGAGAAAAACAAAAGCAAAGCTTGACAAGGAGGCAGTGCGTATGCGCAAGAAGCGTGCGTAAGAGAGTTCTGAAGAAAGACGACTTCGCTTGGACAAGGAAAAGGCTGCTTTGAAGACACGCCTTTCAAAAGAGTCTTTGGAAGGAGGGACGGAACGATTAGGCAAAAAATCAATGGCTGCGCGTCAAAGACGCCAACAACAAAAGTTAATGCCTACAGGAGATCCGTCTGATCCTCATACTCCTGCCACCTTTTCGTCTGACCCTCATACTGCTGAACACCTCTTCCTCTGATCCTCATACTGCTGCCTCCTCTTTGTCTGATCCTCATACTGCTGCCACCTCTTCTTCTACTGTGTTAACTACAACTGAACAGCCTTTACCACATCGCAAAGCTACATGTAAACGAAAACACTCTGCTGAGGAGACGCCATACAGCAAACAGTCTAACATTATCCGCAAAAAAAGGACAAGACAGATGCGTCAAGATACGCTGTCTCCAACGTCTAAACAACTCCGCTTGACACATTTGGCTGCATCACGTCGTGACGTACGCACACGTTCTTCCACTTCAACATTGCAAGAGCCACAACGCAATTTATATTCAACTTCTTCTTTTCTTGAATGTTTTGATTCTACGTCCCTTCCACGTCTCATCTATGTAGGATTACACAATAAACAGTTACATTTGTTATCTACACCTTTCCTACATCCAATGGGATTTACTGATGACGATCATGCTATTGTAGAACATACCTGTGGTCCCATGAAGTTAATATGTGAACATTGTGAGGCTCTGCATTTTACTGATGAACGCCCATCAGATAAACAGTTTACTCTTTGTTGCCACAAGGGAAAAGTAAAGGTACCATTACCTCAATACCCGGAGGTCTTCCAACGCCTGCTGAAAGGAGAGAGTGAGTACAGTAAAAATTTGATGGAGAATATCAGGAGCATTAATAGTTCTTTTGCTTTTGCCTCCATGGGTGCCCACGTTTCTCCGCCACCTGGACACGGTCCTTACTGTTTCCGAATTCATGGGCAAATTTATCATCGCACGGGAACACTCCATCCTGCTCAAGATCAACCTCCAGCATATGCACAACTGTACATTTTAGATACTGCAACCGCTACAGAACAACGCCTACACTCTCCAGAAAATGTTAAATGTCATCCTACTTTAATGAGTATCATTGCTCTTCAATTGGATAATATTAATCCCTTTGTTTTGGCCTACAAAATGCTACGTGACGTTGAATTAGAAGAACAACAGAAGGCAGTAGAACATGGCACCGTTATGCCAAATATTATCATGGCCATTAAACAAGACAGAGACCAAGACCCTAGACGCTATAACAATCCTACTGTCAATGAAGTTGCTGTGGTCTTTGAACATGCTGATGGAGAGCCACCATTCAATAGAGACATTTTAATTCATTTGAAACCTGATCCAAATAACCCCTTGGCCCCAAAAACACAGCAAGTCAGTATTCTACACAGCTAATTTAGATGCATTACTGTATCCCTTATTTTTCCCTCATGGAGAACAAGGCTGGCATGAGGGACTCAAGCATCAAGGCCAAATTCAACGCAGGGTTACACAGCTCCAGTATTATTGCTATTTGTTGTCTGTACGGAATCGGTTCAATCCTGTCTTGAATGGTGGCAAACTAACGCAGCAGTACTTAGTGGATGCGTATGTGAAAATTGAGGCAAATCGCTTAAATTTTATCCGTCAACACCAAAAGGATTTAAAAGTGGAGGATTATTGCGTACTTCAGGAACATCTCCAGAAAAAATCTATTGAGAAAGGTATTCCCATTGGCAAGACGGTCATTTTACCATCTTCCTTTGAAGGCAGTCCAAGAAACATGCAGCAACGCTATCAGGATGCCATGGCTATTGTCACTAAATTTGGACGACCGGATCTTTTCGTAACCATGACCTGTAATCCTAAATGGAGGGAGATTAAAATCAATTTAGAGCCATGGCAGCGTGTGGAACATAGACCTGATTTAGTCGCCCGTGTCTTCAGAATTAAACTGGAAGCCCTATTAAAAGACATTAATAGTGGATTATTTGGCAAAGTTTGTGCAATGGTTCATGTTATTGAATTCCAAAAGCGTGGCCTACCACACGCTCACATTTTGATCATTCTGGATAGCAAATCCAAACTAAGAACTGAGGTTGAAGTGGATAATATAGTTTGGGCTGAAATCCCTGATCCAGAAGATTACCCTGTGCGCATCAAATTGTGATGCAACACATGATTCATGGACCCTGTGGACAACACAACCCCAATTCTCCATGTATGGATCTTGGAAAGTGTAAGAAAGGTTTTCCTAAAGATTTCCAAACAAAAACACTCTTAGCTGAGGATGCGTACCCTACTTATCAAAGAAAGGAAGGATCATCGTTTGAACACAATTCAAAGATGATTGATAATTCTTGGGTTGTTCCCTATAACCCTTTCCTACTATTAAAATACAAGTGTCATATTAATGTTGAGGTATGTGCTTCCATTCAAAGTGTTAAATACCTATTCAAATATGTCTACAAAGGACATGATAAAGCCAATCTTGAAATTTGCCAAACTTATTTCTACCAAGAAGAAACACATCAATTCATGGATTCAAGATACGTGAGTGCACCGGAGGCAGCTTGGCGAATCTTTGCTTACCCTCTGCATAGACAATCCCACTCCATTATTCGTCTTGCCGTACATCTCCCACATTCTCAACCACTTTATTTTCATGAGGATGACTCTGTTGAAAACATCAGTTACACAATGCACAGAAAATCCACTCTTATGGCCTACTTTGAGCTGAATGAGAATGACCCACATGCTCAGGATTACTTCTACCGCCAAATTCCAGAGCACTATGTTTGGAAACAAGGTGCATGGGAAATTAGAAAGCGAGGAGGTTCTTCAGTGATTGGAAGAATGTATACTGTCAGTATGAAAGAACAAGAACGGTACTATTTAAGGTTGTTGTTACTGCATGTCAAAGGAGCAACAAGTTTTGACAACATTAAGACTGTTAATGAAGTCACATACCCAACTTTTAAAGAGGCGGCATTAGCCCTTGGATTGCTCTTCGATGACACTGTTTGGAGAAATACTTTATTGGATGCCTGTGTTCTCAACATGCCTGCACAGCTTCGTGATATGTTTGCATATATATTATTTTTGGTCCTCCAGCTCATCCATTGGAGTTGTGGCAAGAATTTAAACAAGACTTTATCCAAGACTACTGCCATGCATACCACTCCAACACTGAGGAGTGTGAGGATTGTGAAGGATATGCAATGACAGATGTCCAAAATGTTCTAAAATTTCATGCCAAAACTTTTACTGATTTTAATCTACCACGACCAAAAAGAAAGCCACACATCGCTCCACAATACAACAAGGATGATGAGTTAAGAAGAGCTCGGGAAATGAAAACTACTTTAAATGACCAACAACTTTTGGCCTATGATGCTATCAATCAAGCTTTACATGATAGAAGTCTACAACCTAAGTGCTTTTTCATCGACGGTCCAGGTGGCAGTGGGAAAACATATCTGTATGATTTATTAATTCATGAACTAAGAGGAGAAGGCGAAATTGTTTCACCTGCAGCCAGTACAGGGATTGCAGCTAACTTACTGCAAGGAGGAAGAACCATCCATTCGCTTTACGGAATACCAATTCCAATTAATGGAACATCCGTTTCCAGAATTAAAAATGATACAGATGCTGCACAACATTTGAAAAGTACCAAACTTTTCATTATTGACGAGTCCACTCTGTTATCTAAATATGCATTGCATGTGATAGATCAACTTTTACGGGATGTCATGACAACAGATATCTCCAAGAAAAATACAACACCTTTTGGAGGGAAAGTCATTGTTCTGGGAGGAGACTTTCGACAGTGTCTGCCTATCATCCCACATGGTACAAGAACTGACATTATAGAGAGTTGTATTAAATACTCACGACAATGGCAGCTTTTCACTCAATTGCCACTCTTCAACAACATTCGTTCCATTGATCCTGATTATAGCAGTTGGTTACTTCAACTGGGAAATGGTGAATTGTCCAATGATTTCAACCTTGGAGATGATATCATTGAAATCCCACAAGACATGATCTGCACTGGCTCACTCATACTTGCTATATTTGGTGAAAACATTCTCATTGATGTACATAACAATGAAAGCATTCAGATTGCTGCATCACATGCCATTCTTTGTCCTAAAAATGACCATGTGGATATGGTGAACTCTAAGGTTATGGATTGCATTGCTGGTGAATACACTGAATACATTAGTGATGATTCCATTGATCCTGATGAGACAGAAGATCCAGACCAATATCCAGTGGAATTTTTAAATTCACTCACACCAACGGAATGCCTTCTCATCGCCTCAAATTAAAAATCGGTACCATTGTCAAGCTTTTGCGCAACTTTAACAGCAGAAAAGGTCTTTGCAATGGGACTCGCTTGATTGTCATCGCTTTGTTTGACAATGTGATTCAAGCAAAAGTCATTACTGGGTCTGCCGAAGGAAATGTGGTGTTTATTCCAAGGATTGATTTATCTCCATCAGAGACTGGCTTACCTTTCAAGTTAAGACGTCGACAATTTCCCGTGAAGCCTGCTTTTGCCATGACCATCAACAAATCCCAAGGCCAAACACTGGAGAAGTAGGGATTTTTTTGCCAGAACCCGTTTTTAGACATGGACAGTTATATGTCGCTTTTTCACGAGTGAAAAGACGATGCAATGTTAAGGTGAAAGTGTTGGATACACCCATTCAAGGCAAATTGCTGCCTATTTCTGAAAAAGTCTTTACTAAAAATATTGTCTATAAGAATATTTTATCTTAAATTCTTTAGATACATATTACATTTACATACATAATGTACGTAACAATGAAAGCATTTCAATTGCTGCATTAGATGCCATTCTTTGCTCTAGAAATGACCATGTGGATATGTGGATATGGTGAACTCTAAGGTTATGGATTGCATTGCTGGTGAATACACTGAATACATTAGTGATGATTCCATTGATCCCGATGAGACTGAAGATCCAGACCAATATCCAGTGGAATTTTTAAAATCATTCACACCAACGGGAATGCCTTCTCATCGCCTCTAATTACTAATCGGCACCATTGTCATGCTTTTGCGCAACTTTAACAGCAGAAAAGGTCTTTGCAATGGGACTCGCTTGATTGTCATCGCTTTGTTTGACAATGTGATTCAAGCAAAAGTCATTACTGGGTCTGCCGAAGGAAATGTGGTGTTTATTCCAAGGATTGATTTATCTCCATCAGAGACTGGCTTACCTTTCAAGTTAAGACGTCGACAATTTCCCGTGAAGCCTGCTTTTGCCATGACCATCAACAAATCCCAAGGCCAAACACTGGAGAAAGTAGGGATTTTTTTGCCAGAACCCGTTTTTAGACATGGACAGTTATATGTCGCTTTTTCACGAGTGAAAAGACGATGCAATGTTAAGGTGAAAGTGTTGGATACACCCATTCAAGGCAAATTGCTGCCTATTTCTGAAAAAGTCTTTACTAAAAATATTGTCTATAAGAATATTTTATCTTAAATTCTTTAGATACATATTACATTTACATACATAATGTACGTAACAATGAAAGCATTTCAATTGCTGCATTAGATGCCATTCTTTGCTCTAGAAATGACCATGTGGATATGTGGATATGGTGAACTCTAAGGTTATGGATTGCATTGCTGGTGAATACACTGAATACATTAGTGATGATTCCATTGATCCCGATGAGACTGAAGATCCAGACCAATATCCAGTGGAATTTTTAAAATCATTCACACCAACGGGAATGCCTTCTCATCGCCTCTAATTACTAATCGGCACCATTGTCATGCTTTTGCGCAACTTTAACAGCAGAAAAGGTCTTTGAAATGGGACTTGCTTTATTGTCATCACTTTGTTTGCCAATATGATTCAAGCAAAAGTCATTATTGGGTCAGCAGAAGGAAATGTGGTGTTTATTCCAAGGATTGATTTATCTCCATCAGACACTGCCTTATCTTTCAAGTTAAGACGTCGACAATTTCCCGTGAAGCCTGCTTTTGCCATGACCATCAACAAATCCCAAGGCCTAAAACTGGAGAAAGTAGGGATTTTTTTCGCCAGAACCCGTTTTTGGACATGGACAGTTATATGTGGCTTTTTCACGAGTGAAAACACGATGCAATGTTAAGGTGAAAGTGCTGGATACACCCATTCAAGGCAAACTGCTGTCCAATAGTGAATAACTCTTTACGACAAATATTCTCTACAATAATTTTTTATTTTAAATTCTTTAGATACATATTAGATTTAGATACATAGTTACTTTCTAATTAAACAAAAATGTTACAATAAATTAGTTTAGTCATACATGTATAGGAATAAAAAAAAAAAAAAAATTAGTTTAGCCATAGATGTATAGGAATAGAAAAAAACAAACATACCAAAACATCCAGTTTAGTTATAAATAAAGACATTATAATTCGTTTTAGATATAAAATAGTTATTTAAGAAATATAGTCATTAGTGTTTGTTTTCACTACAAATATAGTCTATAAAAATATTTTACTTTAAATTCTTTAGATACATATTACATTTAGATACATATGTACTTTCTAATTAAAGACAAATATTTGAATACATTAGTTTAGCCATAGATGTATTGTAATAGAAAAACAAAAAAAATTATAAAAAAATTAGTTTAACCATAGATGTATAGGAATAGAAAAAAAAAATGCCAACAAAATTACCTTAGTTATAGATAAAGTCATTATAATTACTTATTAGATATAAAGTACCGTATATACTCGTGTATAAGCCGACCCGTGTATAAGCCGACCCCCTACTTTTGCCCCCAAAACCTGGGAAAATCTATTGACTCGTGTATAAGCCGAGGGTGGACCCTAGACAAAGTATACAGCCCCCAGCAGTGTGGTATACACCAGTCCCAGAGGTAGATACAGCAGCCCCAGTGGTAGTATACAGGCAGCCCCAGTAGTATATACAGCCCCAGTGGTATATACAGCCCCAGTGGTAGTATAGACGCAGCCCTAGTAGTATATACAGCCCCAGTGGTAGTATATACAGCCCCAGTGGTAGTATAGACGCAGCCCTAGTAGTATATCAGCCCCAGTGGTAGTATATACAGCCCCAGTGGTAGTATACAGGGCCCCAGCAGTATATACAGCCCCAGTGGTTTATACAGCCCCAGTGGTAGTATACAGGGCCCCAGAGGTATATACAGCCCCAGTGGTAGTATATACAGCCCCAGTGGTAGTATATACAGCCCCAGTGGTAGTATACAGGGCCCCATCAGTATATACAGCCCCAGTAGTTTATACAGCCCCAGTGGTAGTATATACAGCCCCAGTGGTAGTATACAGGGCCCCAGAGGTATATAGCAGCCCCAGCGGGTAGTATACAGGCAGCCCCAGTAATGCAGGGCCCCCCCAGCGTCTCTCCGGTCACCTGTAAAGGAAACTATACTTATCACAGTGCAGCTGTCCATGCCCGCTGTCCGCGCCCGCTCGCAGCTGCAGACCGCGATCCTCCATCTTGCGTCTTCTTCCTGTTTCTGTGCTCGTCGCGGGCAATGACGTCATTCCCTGCGACGAGCACAGGAAACAGGAAGAAAGAAGACGCAAGATGGAGGATCGCGGTCTGCAGCTGCGAGCGGGCGCGGACAGCGGGCATGGACAGCTGCACTGTGATAAGTATAGTTTCCTTTACAGGTGACCGGAGAGACGCTGGGGGGGCCCTGCATTACTGGGGATGCGGGGGCTGCTGTATACCGATGTATACATTGGTATGTACCGATGTATACATCGGTATACAGCACTGACTCGCGTATAAGCCGAGGGGGGTACTTTTCAGCCCAATTTTTGGGCTGAAAAACTCGGCTTATACGCGAGTATATACGGTAGTAATTTAAGATATATAGTCGTTAGTTTTAGTTTTCACTAAAAATATATAGTGTATAAAAATATTTTCCTTTAAATTCTTTAGATACATATTACATTTAGATACATAGTTACTTTCTAATTAAATGCACATATTACAATAAATTAGTTTAGCCATAGATGTATAGGAATAAAAAAACAAAAAGTCCAAAAAAAATTAGTCTTGCAATAGATGTATAGGAATAGAAAAAACCTAAATACCAAAAAAATTAGTTTAGTTATAGATAGACATTATAATTACTTATTAGATATAAAATAGTCATTTAAGATATATAGTCTTAGTTTTAGTTTTCACTAAAAATATAGTGTATAAAAATATTTTAATTTTAATTCTTTAGATGCATATTAGATTTAGATATATAGTTACTTTCTAATTTAACACAAATATTAAAATAAATTAGTTTAGCCATAGATGTATAGGAATAAAAAAAAAATTACAAAAAAATTCGTTTAGCCATATATGTATCGGAATATAAAAAAAATAAATAAATAAATTTGTTTAGTTATAGATAAAGACATTATAATTAGTTAATAGATATAAAATATTTAAGATATATAGTCGTTAGTTTTGTTAAGCTTAGAAACATTATTTTTATATTTCATAGTATATGTATATAAACACACACTTTGTTGTAGATTGTAGATGTGTATCATCTAAATGCTTGCATTTAGTGATAAGAACCTGAAGCTCCAGTAGTATAGCTGCTGAGAGATTTCATTTTCTTTTTACAAAGGGTGAGGTTTTTGTGAACAGCTAAGAGACGGGTGGGATGCCTGTTCACACACATCTCTATCTCGAACTGTGTTCTGTACATATAAGTACATACATACTAGTACATATACACTAGGTACATATTTAGACACATAGGGAAAGAATAGACATTTTGATTTTAAATTTCAATTCTTCTGCTATTTGTGGAATTTATAGTGGGAAAAAAGCAATTTTGCCACTTGCTGCCTAATTGTGACCTACAGCATTCTTACTGTAAGTTGCATGAAATTTATATTGAATTTGTGGTTTACTTGCGGCATTTGGGGCACATGTGGTTTCGACAGTTTCAACCACCAAAATCGCAGTTAGCTCTGATTTTTAGTGGTTGCATTTAGTGAATCTGTCGAAGCTGTGCTTGCCGTATTTACTGCAAGCTAATTGCAAGTTCCATATACATTACATGTTACTTGCTGAAAGTGAGCTGTAGGTAGGTCTTTTGGTGCCAAGTGCAGAAATTGTATTTTGTTATTCCACACCTTCTGGAAATAGCCGAAAAATATCTGATTTAAAAGGAGTCTAACTATTAATAATTAGGGATAGAGTAGAGTAGGTCCCACCAGCTGTAAGGCTACCTTCCCGTGGTTGGTGGGGAAACATGTACTGGCTAAACCATAGATTATGTATATTCAATTTATATATGAATGTTAATAATCTGTACAAAACATCGGTGCCAGTATCTGTACGAAAAGCCTTGCCTTAGAATCATGACATGTACTACATTGACATATACTATACAAACATTGGTAGTTCATAGATACATATCATGTCTTATGTGCATTATTGTCAAATTTGAATGAATAATGTATATATGCATGCTAGACTCCCTATTATTTAGAATCAGGCCACCATCTTAGACATCTAATGGATGACTTTGAGTTTCACATTTACTGATGAAAGTGAGGCGCTATTCTCATTGCTTGCCCGCAGCAGACAGCAACCAATGAGAATAGCACCTCATTTACAATGGTAAATGTGAAACTTAAAATATTCCGTGTATTTGAAGTATGGCGCCATACAGCGCGGCGCTCTTCTGATCGGTCGCCGCCTTCAGTGCGCCGAACAATCAGAATAGCGGTGGCCGCTATGCCGACATATTTGAAATATACTGAGTAAACTCTACACAGATTCTAGAATCCCGATGCAATCGCATCGGGCTCACAGCTAGTATATATATATTCACCATATCTATAGATGCACCATGTATATATACTCTGTATACATACAATAGATATTTTATATATATATATATATATATATATATATATATAATATATAAAATCTATCTAACTATACATATACACATATATATATATGTGTATATATATATAGTTAGATTATATATATATGTGTGCACATATACATGCAAATATAAATAAATAAATATATATATATATATTTGTGTGTGTGTGCATATATATATTATATATATATATATGTGCACACACACACATATATATATATATACACATGCACACACACACATATATATAATCTAACTATATATATATGTGCATCTATATATATATAGATGCACACATGAAATATGCCTAATCAAAGTGAATATATATATGTGTGTGTAATCCATATATACATGTGGATTACACACACATATATATGTGCTGGTTTGGGAGGGGGGCGCCGATACTCACTTTCCGAAGACGCCGATCGTTGCCTAGCGACGCCGGGACTCGGCTTCGGCTTCTCCTGCCGCACTGCGCATGCGCGGGCCGGAAATGACGCGGTCGCCGGCATCGCGTCATGAAGAGCGGGGCGGGAAGATTCCAATGGGCTCCCCCGCTCTTCAAATCGATAATGCCGCCCATTAGGGCGTTAGGAAGGGTGCGAGGCGGGGGAAGCGCGGCTCTGGGGACACCGCCCTCCTGACAAGAACGCTCCACTGTCACATAAACTGTAAGTTTATAAAGTCTTTTATTCATCTTCTATAAAGCCATATTAGGTCAGGCAGGGATGGTTAGGGAGCTAGTTAGGGTCTGTAGGGGCAGGTAGTGATAGTTTAGGGGCCATAGATTAGGTGACAGGTTCCCTTTAAAATTAACACTGCCTATCAACATACTACCATTTAGAAAGAAATGTAGACAAAAATAGTACACAAACTTCTTGGCTCTCTAAATCTTCAAGTTCTTGACGAAGACTCTGGGCGGAATCTTGTCCACTGTGGTCACTATCACCTCTGTCTATTTCTGACTCCTCCTAAAAAAAAAAATTAAAAAATTAAAAATCCACATTGTAAACAAAGCAGACGATATCAAACCCCATAACTATGTAAAGTAAACATACTGGTTCACTTTCTTCACCAGACTGATGACCGGGCATGTATTCACTGCAATCAGACATGATGAGGGTAGAATTGCTGCAGCAGACAGGTCGTTCAAATGGGACCCACAATTGCAACAAGCATCAAATTGACAGGTTCAGAAACACAACCAGCATCAAAGGAGAATTCAGACTGCAACGGTCAAGGTGTTACCGAAAATGGCATCCGTTGAAAGCTGCATGGATAAAAAATGGAAATTAAAAATCCCATTAAAATGAAGCTCTGCATTATCAGAAAATGCAGCCAAAGCTCACCAATCAACACACATTGACACACTCCGTGTTGCCGGATTGTCCCAAGGTGACCCCACCAACTGCCCAAATCAACCCCGCTACACATGACAACAATACATAGAGAGACGCAAATTACCTGACACACAGCAGCCCTACTGCCAATCAGCACAGGACAGATGAGTGGACAATGCCAACAAAAAACAATCAAGACCTAGTTTTTCAAAGAGTACAGCAGCAGGACACTGCAGGCTCTCAGACCCTGAAAATACAAAATACAATGTCATTCATTAAAACAAAAATATACTATGACATACTCACAGGATGATGGAAAAGCTCAACATTCACCTGACTTTTGCATAATCTGGGGTGCCACATTGTGTGGCAAGGTGATCTATACATAGTGAAACACAGTAAGGAGACTTTAGACTGCAACACATGGAGGCGACTGCAAATACATGACATAGGTGACATGGGCCTAAAGCATAAACCCAACAGGGCTGCGGAAGTATATACAGCATCTGTGGAGCATATGAAGGACTGTGGGTAGACTATACATCACAGGCGGTATATACAGGCCATACATCACTGGCAGTAGTACCCCGCCCTTTGAGCAAAAAACCATCACTTGGGAATTTAAGTAGCCAATATTGTTAATTTAAAGGCTGTGGGCGTATATGCACACGGAGATCAAACCAAAATTGGGATATGTAGAGCCTTGGGGGAATGAATACATAAAGGTGTGGTGTATACCAATATGCAGGAGTATACACTGCCTTTTAGTTACAAAAAATTAAAAAATGTATATACACTACACAGGGTGATATGTATAGCCATTTTTGGATCTAAAATTTCACCATGTTGCATATATAATGACCAATTGGTGCACTGGTGATTACACAGCGAACAGAGGATTAGGATTAAACAGATAACAAGGAGTATACATAACAACAGAAGGAGTATACAGAACAACTGGAGGAGTATACAGGCCCACAGGAGGAGTATACAGGCCCACAGGAGGAGTATAGAGAACAACTGGAGGAGTATACATAACAACAGGAGGAGTATACAGGCCCACTGGAGGAGTATACAGGCCCACAGGAGGAGTATACAGAACAACTGGAGGAGTATACATAACAACAGGAGGAGTATACAGGCCCACAGGAGGAGTATACAGGCCCACAGGAGGAGTATACAGAACAACTGGAGGAGTATACAGAACAACTGGAGGAGTATACATAACAACAGAAGGAGTATACAGGCCCACTGGAGAAGTATACAGGCCCACAGGAGGAGTATACAGGCCCACTGGAGGAGTATAGAGAACAACTGGAGGAGTATACATGACAACAGGAGGAGTATACAGAACAACTGGAGGAGTATACAGAACAACTGGAGGAGTATACATAACAACAGAAGGAGTATACAGGCCCACTGGAGGAGTATACAGGCCCACAGGAGGAGTATACAAGCCCCACTGGAGGAGTATACAGGCCCACTGGAGGAGTATACAGGCCCACTGGAGGAGTACACAGGCCCACTGGAGGAGTATACAGGCCCACAGGAAGAGTATACAGGCCCACTGGAGGAGTATACATAACAACAGGAGGAGTATACAGAACAACAGGAGGAGTATACAGAACAACAGGAGGAGTATACATAACAACAGGAGAAGTATACAGAACAACTGGAGGAGTATAAAGAACAACTGGAGGAGTATACATAACAACAGAAGGAGTATACAGGCCCACTGGAGGAGTATACAGGCCCACAGGAGGAGTATACAGGCCCACTGGAGGAGTATACATAACAACAGGAGGAGTATACAGAACAACTGGAGGAGTATACAGAACAACTGGAGGAGTATACATAACAACAGAAGGAGTATACAGGCCCACTGGAGGAGTATACAGGCCCACAGGAGGAGTATACAGGCCCACTGGAGGAGTATACATAACAACAGGAGGAGTATACAGAACAACTGGAGGAGTATACAGAACAACTGGAGGAGTATACATAACAACAGAAGGAGTATACAGGCCCACTGGAGGAGTATACAGGCCCACAGGAGGAGTATACAGGCCCACTGGAGGAGTATACAGGCCCACTGGAGGAGTATACAGGCCCACAGGAGGAGTATACAGGCCCACTGGAGGAGTATACAGGCCCACAGGAGGAGTATACAGGTCCACAGGAGGAGTATACAGGCCCACTGGAGGAGTATACAGGCCCACTGGAGGAGTATACATAACAACAGGAGGAGTATACAGAACAACTGGAGGAGTATACAGAACAACTGGAGGAGTATACAGAACAACAGGAGGAGTATAAAGAACAACTGGAGGAGTATACATAACAACAGAAGGAGTATACAGGCCCACTGGAGGAGTATACAGGCCCACAGGAGGAGTATACAGGCCCACTGGAGGAGTATACATAACAACAGGAGGAGTATACAGAACAACTGGAGGAGTATACAGAACAACTGGAGGAGTATACATAACAACAGAAGGAGTATACAGGCCCACTGGAGGAGTATACAGGCCCACAGGAGGAGTATACAGGCCCACTGGAGGAGTATACAGGCCCACAGAAGGAGTATACAGGCCCACTGGAGGCGTATACAGGCCCACAGGAGGAGTATACAGGCCCACTGGAGGAGTATGAATAACAACAGGAGGAGTATACAGAACAACTGGAGGAGTATACAGAACAACTGGAGGAGTATACATAACAACAGAAGGAGTATACAGGCCCACTGGAGGAGTATACAGGCCCACAGGAGGAGTATACAGGCCCACTGGAGGAGTATACATAACAACAGGAGGAGTATACAGAACAACTGGAGGAGTATACAGAACAACTGGAGGAGTATACAGAACAACAGAAGGAGTATACAGGCCCACTGGAGGAGTATACAGGCCCACTGGAGGAGTATACATGCCCACAGGAGGAGTATACAGGCCCACTGGAGGAGTATACATAACAACAGGAGGAGTATACAGAACAACATGGAGGAGTATACAGAACAACAGGAGGAGTATACAGAACAACTGGAGGAGTATAAAGAACAACTGGAGGAGTATACATAACAACAGAAGGAGTATACAGGCCCACTGGAGGAGTATACAGGCCCACAGGAGGAGTATACAGGCCCACTGGAGGAGTATACAAGCCCACAGGAGGAGTATACAGGCCCACTGGAGGAGTATACAGGCCCACAGGAGGAGTATACAGAACAACTGGAGGAGTATACAGAACAACTGGAGGAGTATACATAACAACAGAAGGAGTATACAGGCCCACTGGAGGAGTATACAGGCCCACAGGAGGAGTATACAGGCCCACTGGAGGAGTATACAGGCCCACAGGGGGAGTATACAGAACAACTGCAGGAGTATACAGAACAACTGGGTGAGTATACATATTTTACTACAACTAGAAGCCATATATACTTTACCAATACACCAGAGAGGCACAGATCCAAATAGAGATCCAGCAGTCTACCACTGATCCAGAAGGCAAGATCCAGTCCGTCACCAGCATTCATCCAGCAGTCAGGCAGAGATCCTGGGAGAGCAAGCGACAGTGGAAAGCCAGTGATCCAGGGTACAAGATAAACAGAGGTCGCCAGTAGTCTTCAAGAGATCCAGTGATCACTCCACAACATAAATCCAGGGTCCCAAAAGTGAAGCAAATTGGGACAGATAGCCACATGCAATTTATTTCCGGATGTTTGTGGGCAGTGACATGGGCGGAGAGTGGGAGGAAACGTTAATGTGTTTCTGGGCCTGCGCAGTGGTGTGTCCGCATGCGTACCGAAAGCTGCTATGTGCAATGTCTTGCTGAAGCTTGCGTACCCGTAAGCTCCAATACGTTTATTATGCGCACGTGTGCGCATATGGATGCTTGCATATTTTTTATCCACCAAAAAATGCAACATGTTGCGTCCCAAGGCGGCGGAATTTTTGAAAAATCGTGCGCATACGCGACCAAGCGCAGACATAAGCAACGTAATTTGATGTTTGCAGATGAATGCGCATGCCATGTTAGAGATAGGTACGCTTGCGTTTAGCAGACTTTTGATATGCAACATGCGCTGCTGAGCAAGACGCAAATGTGAAGGCAGCCTAACACATGGTTATGTGCAATTTTAAGTGTGGTTATTTAGGTTGGTGACAATTCTTTGCCATCTCCTATATGGTCTTTGAGGGACTGTTAAATTAATCTTGGGATGAGCATGGGAATATAATTTGCTTGTGTGACAAAATTCTCATTTAGGAATAAGCCCCTTGTCTTGTCATATCAATTTCCTTATCGACATTGTCTGAGAATTGTTAACAGATATGAACGTATGTATGCGAGTTATGGCATTGTTGTTTATGTAGGTCCTCTCCTTAATAATACAGCCTTCTATTGTATACTGTGTATATGTACTTACACCTTTTTCGTTTGTACCACCTTCTGTGTTTTTATCTTAATTTTTCACTGAGAGTATAATCATGTTTTCATTTAACTCTGATTTCTCTTGTTAGATCTATTGTTCCAAACTGGCTCCACTGTTTTTTTTGCCCTTAAGTTTGGCCCTTTGCAATTCCCTATATTAAGCACACTTGTAATATTTAGTCTGCTTATTTTTACTCATATGGGCTAAATGCAATATCATTAACAAACTGGTCATATTTTCTTCTATGGTCCACTGCAGGACATTATTATTAATTTCTTTGTACCAGGTTTCCTTTTTATTTGCTTTGCACTTTTTCTGATCTTGTGAAATATATCTGATTGCACTTTTGGGGACCAGGTGCAATACCATTTCATATTACCATTTGGGTCTACTGATCCTTTCTATTTCTTGAGAGTTTTTCCTATATAGCTGAAATACAGTACATCTCTTTCCAATTATAGGCTGGCTTCACATTTGCGTATAGGAACGCATAGTGCCTGCGTTTGCTGCGTTCGGGTGCGGATGCGGACAATATCTGCTCCTTCCGGTGTCCAGCGTCCGCACCCGGGACGCAGCATGTTGCATTTTTTGTGCGCTCGGGGACCTTGGAAAATCAGCAAGCGTCCCCAAGCGCACAAAACATGCATTGTCTTTAATGCGTCCGCAGTGTTCTGCGCTTGACAGCGCAGGAGAACGCTGCAGACCCATTGAAAAATCTCCCGGTGGCCGCCGGTGATGTCACAGGAGCTCACCGACGGCCACCGGGAGATCAGCTCAACCTCTGCTGATCTCTTCTTCCCCGCCGCCGGTAATCTGCTAGCGATGTCGGCGGGGAGAAACAGCTGATTTGACAGCTGTTTGAATCTTCCCACGCCGACATCTCCTCTCGGTGTCGGCACGGGAAGATTCAAACAGCTGTCAAATCAGCTGTTCTCCCCGCCGACATGTCCCGAAGTTTACCGGCGGCGGGGAGGCGGAGATCTCCGTGGCTGATCTCCGCCCCCGGACACTGCTGATTGGCTGCCGGGCTGCACAGTGATGTGTCCGCAGGCGGACATTATCCACTGCGGACACATCAAAATGGCACTGCTTTGCACTGCGTTTGTGTCTGCATGCGATCAGCATGCAGACACAAACGCTAATGTGAAGCCAGCCTTAGTTACAGTTTTTTTGCACTTTCAGGACCTCTAGTGGCTTTCTGTTTAAATTACACTACTTTTATCATCCAATTACGAAAAGTCCTTATTCATTAATTCTATTTGTGGTTATATAGGTACTAGCTGTGAGCCCGATGCAAATGCATCGGGATTCTAGAACGTACGTTAATTTGATTATAGTAGTTATAGCTGTTAGACTAATGCAAATGCATTGGTTGTCTAGAATATGTTTATTGTTTTTTTAAAGATTTTTAAATAATCCAATTATTCCAATGACATCTTTACAGCAACTACATATATTTGTATTGTTGATATCATATAAGGAAAATTGAATAATTATGTTGTAAGGGTCTTAGAACACAAAGTAGCAATACTTCTTAATGCATCAATCATTAAAATTGATGAATTAATAACAGTAATAGGTGTATCAGCCAGTTTGTGTCAGCCCACCAATCGCGTCAAGATGCCCTTACGCCTGGTGAGTCCTAATCTAACTAAATCCGAATTGATATAATTTAGATATTTTTTATACCTGAATTTTTCTTAGATTTTTTGAGGATTGTGATGTAAATAATAAAATTTTGTAAATTGATACAGAAGGAGTTACCAGCTACAGACTTGCAGCAATATCCATGCAATAACAAAAAAACTTGTAGTTAACCTACGGTAAATGGAGTTAACGTAGCTTCAGCAGGTGCATAAGATGCATCGACTAACTAACCACAGGTGACTGCAGTTGATGTGGATGACACTGCCGCAACTATGTTGTCTGCACAAACCGCAAGTTAAGTACAAATTACATATATGCAATTATGAAAATTACAGCAAGTATGTTGTTGGTGAGTCCTTCATGATCAATTATTATCATTTAGTATATTCCTCAACAAAGTGAAAAAATCTAAGAAAAATGGTGTGTGGTAGAATCTAATTAATAATTTATGTTTGTCCCTATCTATCTAAAAATGTGGAACACACCTTGCTAATGAGATGTGTGTGAACAGCCATCCCACCCGTCTCTTAGCTGTTCACAAAAACCTCTCCCTGTAAAGAGTGACAATGAAATCTCTCAGCACATATAGTGCTGGAGCTTGAAATAGTGGTTTCTATCACCCACTGTAGAAATGTGGATGATACACATCTCTCATATTATTTTAAATGTGTGTTCACAAAAATATAGTAGAAATCAGTATATAAAAGAATAAAATGTAAAACAGTAAAAATTTTTTTTTTTTTTTTTTTTTTCAAAAGATAAATAAACAGAAGAATAGTCATAGGGAAGAGTTCAATGCAAAATATTCTTGTAGACAATATTTTTGGTAAATACTTTGTCACTGTTAGGCAGCAATTTTCCTTGGATTGGAGTGTCCACCACTTTCACTTTTACATTGGATCGTCTTCTCACTCTTGAAAAAGCCACATACAATTGTCCATGTCCAAAAACAGGTTCAGGCAAAAAAATCCCTACTTTCTCAAGTGTTTGTCCTTGGGATTTGTTTATTGTCATGGCAAAAGCTGGCTTCAGAGGAAATTGGCGACGTCTTAACTTAAAAGGCAAGCCGGTTTCTGATGGGCACAAATCAATCCTGGGAATGAAAACCACATTTCCTCCAGCAGACCCAGTAATGACTCTTGCATGAATCATGTTGGCAAACAAACCGGTGACAATTAAGCGAGTCCCATTGCAAAGACCTTTTCTGCTGTTGAAGTTCCTCAAAAGCATTACAATGGTGCCGATTTTTAATTTCAGACGATGAGATGGCATCCCCGTGGGTGTAAGTGAATTTAAAAACTCAACAGGGTATTGCTCTGGGTCCTCTGTCTCATCCGGATCAATGGAATCATCACTAATGTATTCTGTATACTCTCCAGCAATGCAATCCATGATCTTAGAGTTGACCTGATCCACATCATCATTTTTGGGGCAAAGAATGGCATGTGATGCTGCTGTATGAATGCTTTCATTGTCATTGACATCAATTACAATGTTTTCACCAAAAATGTCAAATATTAGTGAACCTGTGCAAATCATATCTTCAGGGATTTCTATAACATCATCTCCAAGGTTATAAGAATTGGTCAATTGTCCATTTCCCAGCTGAAGTATCCAATTGCTGTATTCTGGATCAACAGAGCGCATGTTGTCAAGTAGTGGCAATTGAGTGAAAATCTGCCATTGTCTGGAATATTTAATGCAGCTCTCTACGATATCAGTTCGTGTTCCATGAGGAATAATAGGAAGACACTGACGAAAGTCTCCTCCCAGAACAATGACTTTCCCTCCAAAGGGTGTTTTATTTTTCTTCGAGATATCTTTGGTCATAACATCCTTTAATAGTTGGTCAATGACATGCAGTGCGTATTTAGATAGCATAGTGGATTCATCAATAATGAAAAGTTTAGTATTCTTCAAATGGTGTGCAGCATCAGTATCATTTTTGATTCTTGACACAGACGTTTCATTGATTGGAATAGGTATCCCGTAAAGTGAATGGATGGTTCTTCCTCCTTCCAATAAGTTGGCTGCAATCCCAGTACTGGCAGCAGGTGACACAGTTTCTCCTTCTCCTCTTATTTGACGAATTAACAAATCATACAAATATCTTTTCCCACTGCCACCTGGGCCATCAATGAAAAAAACACTTAGCTTGCTGACTTGTATCCTGTAATGCTTTATTTATGGCATTATAGGCCAAAAGTTGTTGTTGATTTAAAGTTTCTTTCATTTCTTGGGCTCTTCTAAACTCCTCCTCTTTGTCGTATTGTGGTTGTAGTTGTTGTTTTCTTTTGGGGCGTGGTAGATTAAAATCCGTAAAGCTTTTGCCATGAAATTTTAACACATTTTGAACATCTGTCATTGCATAGCCTTCACAATGCTCACAGTCCTCATTGTTAGGGTGATATGCACGGCAGTAGTCTTCAATAAAATCTTTTTTAAATTCTTGCCACAACTCCAATGGATGAGCAGGAGGACCAAAGATACATATGTAAGCAAACATATCCCGAAGCTGTGCAGGCATGTTTAGAACACAGCCATCCAGTAAGGTATTTCGCCAAACACTGTCATCCAAAAGTAATCCAAGGGCTATTGCTGCCTGTTTAAAAGTTGGGTACTCAACTTCATTAACGGTCTTAATGTGCTCAAAACTTGTTGCTCCTTTTACATGTAGTAACAACAACCGTAAATAGTAGCGTTCTTCATCTTTCATACTGACCGTATACATTCTTCCAATGACTGTTGTTCCACGTTTCTGCCTAATTTCCCATGCACCAGCTTTCCAGACATAGTGCTCAGGAATTTGGCGGTAGAAGTATTCATGAGCACGTGGGTCATTCTCATTCAGTTCAAAGTAGGCCATAAGAGTTGATTTTTTCATGGCAGCAATGTTCTCAACAGAAGCATCTTCATGAAAATAAAGGGGTTGTGACTGTGGCAGATGTACGGCAAGGCGAACAATGCTGTGTGATTGTTTATGCATTGGATAGGCAAAAATTCTCCAAGCTGCCTCCGGTGCACTGACGTATCTTGAGTCCATAAATTGGTGAGGTTCATCATGTTGTATGTTTGTTTGAGAAATTTCCAGATTGGCTTTATCATGCCCCTTGTAAACATATTTGAATAGATACTTGACACTTTGAATGGATGCACAGATTTCCACATTTATATGACACTTATACTTTAATAGTAAGAAAGGGTTATAGGGAACAACCCAAGAATTATCAACCATGTGAGAACGTTGTGTAAATGAAGGTCCTGCATTGCGTTGATAAGTTGGGTAGGCATCGTGTGCTATTACAGTTTTTGGTTGGAAATCTTTTGGGAATCCTTTTTTACACTTTCCAATATCCATACATGGAGAATTGGGGTTCAATTGTCCACAGGGTCCATGAATCATATGTTGCATCACAATTTGATGGAGCACAGGATACTCTGATGGGTCAGGAATTTCTGCCCAAACAGTACGATCGACATCTACCTCAGTGCGTAATTTGGAATTGCTATCCAGAATAACCAAAATGTGAGCATGTGGTAGTCCGCGCTTTTGAAATTCTATTACATGAACCATTGCACAAATCTTGCCAAATAATCCACTGTTTATATCTTTTAATAGGGCTTCTAATTTTATTTTGAAGACACGGGCGACTAAATCCGGTCTGTGTTCCACCCTCTGCCATGGTTCTAAATTGTGGATAATCTCGCTCCATTTGGGATTACAGGTCATTGTTATAAAAAGATCTGGCCGTCCAAATTTTGTAACAATAGCCATGGCATCTTGATACCTCTGCTGCATGTTTCTGGGACTGCCTTCAAATGACGATGGTAAAATGACCGTCTTGCCAATAGGAATTCCTTTTTCAAAAGATTTTCTTTGCAGATGTTCCTGTAGTACGCAATAGTCTTCCACTTTTAAGTCTTTTTGATGTTGACGTATAAAATTTAAGCGATTAGCCTCAATTTTTATATACGCATCTACTAAATACTGTTGCGTTAGTTTTCCACCATTTAAAATAGGATTGAACCCAGGACGTACAGATAGCAAATAACAGTAATACTGCAATTGTGTAATTCTCCGTGGATTTTCACCTTGATGCTTCAGTCCCTCATGCCAGCCTTGTTCACCATGCGGAAAAAATAACGGATACAGTAAAGCATCCAAATTACTGTGGAGAATACTAACTTGCTGTGTTTTTGGAGCTAAAGGATTGTTTGAGTCAGGTTTCAGATGAATTAAAATGTCTCTATTGAAAGGTGGCTCTCCATCAGCATTTTCAAAGACCACAGCAACTTCATTAACAATTGGCTTATTATAACGTCTTGGGTCTTGTTCTCGATCCTGTTTAAGAGCCATGATGATATTAGGCATGACAGTACCATTTTCAATTGCCTTCTCCTGTTCCTCTTGTTCAACAAAACGTAACATTTTGTATGCGGAAACAAAAGGATTAATGCGATCTAATAAGTTAGCAATGAGCCGCATCAATTTAGGATGACATTTCTTATTTTCATCACACTGTAAACGTTGGTCATTAGCAGTGGCAGTATCTAAAATGTAGAGTTGGGCATAAGCAGGAGCTTGATCTGGAGCAGGATGTAGTGTTCCAGTACGGTGATAAATTTGGCCATGAATCCGGAAGCAATAAGGGCCATGTCCAGGTGGGGGAGCAATACTTGCACCCATAGAAGCAAAACCAAATGAACTATTAATACTTCTGATGTTATCCATCATATTCCGACTGTATGGACTCTGACCTTTAAGAATACATTCCAACATCTCTGGATACTGAGGTAACGGAACCTTGACCTTCCCCTTGTGACAACAGAGAGTATACTGTTTATCCGATGGCATCTCATCCATGAAATGTCGAGCTTCACAATGCTTACATATGAATATCATAGAGCCACAGGTATGTTCCACAATGCCAAAATCACTATCTGTAAATCCAGGTGGATATGAAGAGGGAGGTGTAGGTAGGTAAATACGATTTTCTTTCTGCAAACCGACATAGATGAGACGTTGAAGTAATAAAGCAGAAAAAGAGTCAGGATCCACTTGTGTAACAGTAGAAGACGTCTTTTTGCGGTGTTGACGACGGGAGGCACCACTTTTACGTAAGCGGCTCTGTTTGGATAGTGAAGACTCCTGAGCAATTTGTGCCTCCAAAGGAGTTTGTTGTTGTTCAAGGCGAAAACGTTTTGTGCGTGACGTCTCCTCAGCACAATGTTTACGCTTTGCTGTTGCTTTGCGCGGTGATGAAACTTGAGGAATTGTGCTCCTTTCATCCGGTGAACTGCTAGAAAGAGCTAGAGCAAACTGTAGTACTGGTGAGCTTACAGTTGGATCAGCAGACTGTAGTACTGATGAGGTTACTGTTTGATCAGCACACTGAGTTACATCAGCAGAGTATTGTACAGGTGAGCTTGTAGTTTGATCAGCAGACTGTTGTACTGAGGAGGTTACTGTCTGATCAGCAGAGTGATGTACTGGTGGTGTCGCTTTTTTTTTTTGACGCCGTTGATGTAGCTTCTGAGCATTTTTGGCCAACCGTAGTTGTTTTTGTTCCAGCGACTCCGTTGCAATGCGTTGCTTATACTCAGCTTTAAACTTATCCAAACGACATTGTCGCTCTTCTTCAGTTTCTTTAGCACGTGTCTTACGCATCCATGCGGCTTTGTACCCGCCAACATCCTTGCTAGTATCCTTTGAAGTCATGTTAGAACATACAAAGGTAATACTATGCTTGGAGATGTATAGGTACGCAAGAGCTTTTACAAAAGCTTTTTGGGAGAAAAATTCTTGAAAAAATATTAGAATAATTATTAAGGAAATAATAAGTTCCAGATAGACAATGAATATTTAAATATCATGTTTTGTATGTCTTTAATTTACCCTACAACGTATTACAAATATATATAACATGTTTCTCATTCATATCAATAATTAGTAAGAGGTCACTGAATACTTAAGGACATTGAATGTGCATAACATAATACCAATACCATAAATATCAAAACCATCATCAATTAGCATCATCAATAGCATTCATCAATAGCATATCAATAGCATATCATAACAATAATATTAGCAATAGCATATTATTAGCATTAATAGCATAATTATTAAGCATTAATAGCATAAATATACCAATAATTAGCATAAATATTACCATTAATTAGCATAATTATTAGCATTAATAGCATAATTATTGGCATTAATAGCATAAATATTACCATTAATAGCATAATTATTAGCATTAATACCATAATTTATTTAGCATTAATAGCATAATTATTAGCATTAATAGCATAATTATTACCATTAATAGTATAATTATTTGCATTAATACCATAATTATTAGCATTTAATAGCATAATTATCAAGATGTTGTACTGAGATTACTCTGATAGCAATGATGTATGTGTGCCTTTTATTTATTTGACCGTTGATGTAGCTTCTAGCATTTGCAACGTAGTTTTTACTTGTTCCAGCGACTCCGTGCAATGCATCATTATACTCAGCTTAAACTTATCCAAACGACATGTCTTCTCATTCTTAAGCACAGTCATTACCATCATGCTTTGTAGCAACATCTTGCTAATCCTTGAATTATTTAGAATAAAAGTAATACTATAGCTTGAATGTTAGGCAGCAAAGCTTTTACAAAACTTTTTAAAAATAATTCTTGAAAATATAGAATAATTATTACATGAAAATAATAATTCCAGATTGAAACATTAATATTAGTTTGTATCCATTAATTTAGCATAAGTATTACAAATTTATTAAACATTTTATTAATCATAATTAGAATCTATAACTTAAACATTTATGTGCATACATAATACCAATACCATAAATATCAAAACCATCATCAAACATCATCAATACATCATCAATACATCATCAAACATCATCAATAGCATCATCAATAGCATCATACATATCTATATAGCATTAATAGCATATAATAACATTAATATATGCAATAGCATAATAATTAACCATAATAGCATAATTATTAGCATTAATAGCATAATTATTGCATTAATAGCATAATTATTAGCATTAATAGCATAATTATTAGCATTAATACATAATTATTAGCATTAATACATAATTATTAGCATTAATAGCATAATTATTGCATTAATAGCATAATATTTACCATTAATCCCATAATTATTACATTAATAGCATAATTATTAGCATTAATACCATATTATTAGCATTAATACATAATTACCATTATAGCATATTATTAGCATTAATAGCATAATTATTAACATTAATAGCATAATTATATGTGTACATAATACAATACATAATATCAAAACCATCATCAAACCATCATCAATAATAATTCAATACATAAACATTAAAACATAATTATAGCATTAATACCATAATTATTCCATTAATAGCATAAATATTAGCATTAATACCATAATTATTAGCATTAATACATAATTATTAGCATTAATAGCATAATTATTAGCATTAATACCATAATTATTAGCATTAATACATAATTATTAGCATTAATAGCATAATTATTAGCATTAATACCATAATTATTAGCATTTAATATGCATTATATAATTATCATTAATAGCATAATTATTATTGCATACATAAATACCATAATATAAAACCATATCAAAATATCATAAACCATATATTCAATACATCATCATAACATCATAATAGCATCATAATACATCATAAAACCATCATCAATTAAGCATTAATACATAATTAGCATTAATAGCATTAATTATTAGCATTAATAGCATAATTATTAGCATTAATAGCATAATTATTACATTTAATAGCATAATTATTACCAATTATTACATAATTATTAGCATTAATACCATAATTATTACATTAATAGCATAATTATTACATTAATACATAATTATTAGCATTAATACCATAATTATTAGCATTAATAGCATAATTACCATTAATAGCATAATTATTAGCATTAATAGCATAATTATTAACATTAATAGCATAATTATTATGTGCATACATAATCCCAATACCATAAATATCAAAACCATCATCAAAACCATCATCAAAACCATCATCAAAACCATCATCAAAACATCATCAATAGCATCATCAAAAACCATCATCAATACATCATCAATAGCATCATCATACAATAATATTGCAATAGCATTATTATTAGCATTAATAGCATAATTATTAGCATTAATACATAATTATTAGCATTAATACATAATTATTAGCATTAATAGCATAATTATAGCATTAATACATAATTATAGCATTAATACCATAATTATTGCATTAATAGCATAATTATTGGCATTAATAGCATAATTATTACATTAATAGCATAATTATTACCATTAATAGCATAATTATTAGCATTAATAGCATAAATATTACATTAATAGCATAATTATTAGCATTAATACCATAATTATTGCATTAATACATATTATTACATTAATACATAATTATTAAGCATTAATACCATAAATATAGCATAATACCATAATATTGGCATTAATAGCATATTATTGCATTAATAGCAAAATTATTACCATTAATAGCATAATTATTACCATTAATAGCATAATTATAGCATTAATAGCATAAATATTACCATTATACATAATTATTAATAGCATAATATTTGCATTAATAGCATAATTATAACATTAATAGCATATATTATTAACATAATACCAATACCATTATAATACCAAAACATCATCAAAACCATCATCAAAACCATATCAACACATCAAAGCATATCAATAGCATCATAAAACCATATCAAAACATATAATACATAATATTGTGCAATATACAATAATATAGCATTAATAGCATAATTATTACATTAATAGCATATTACATTAATACCATAATTATACATTAATACCATAAATATTAGCATTAATAGCATAATTATAGCATTAATACATAATTATTACATATAATACCATAATATTAGCATTAATAGCATATATTACCATTAATTAGCATAATTATTAGCATTAATAGCATAATTATTAACATTAATAGCATATAATTATTATTGCATTATACATAAACCAAATACATAAATATCAAAACATATTAACCATCATCAAAACCATTAATCATAAACCATACATCAATACCCTCATAATAGCATAATTCAAACCATATACAAATACCATCATTCAATAACATCAATAAATATTAGCATTAATAGCATAATTATTAGCATTAATAGCATAATTATTAGCATTAATACCATAATTATTAGCATTAATAGCATAATGATTAGCATTAATACCATAATTATTACCATAAATACCATAATTATTAGCATTAATAGCATAATTATTAGCATTAATAGCATAATTATTACCATTAAATACCATAATTATTAGCATTAATAGCATAATTACCATTAATAGCATAATTATTAGCATTAATAGCATAATTATTAACATTAATAGCATAATTATTATGTGCATACATAATACCAATACCATAAATATCAAAACCATCATCAAAAACCATCATCAAAACCATCATCAAAACCATCATCAATAGCATCATCAATAGCATCATCAAACCATCATCAAAACCATCATCAATAGCATCATCAATAACAATAATAGTAGCATTAATAGCATAATTATTAACATTAATAGCATAAATATTACCATTAATACCATAATTAGCATTAATAGCATAATTAGCATTAATAGCATAATTAGCATTAATACCATAATTATTAGCATTAATACCATAATTATTAGCATTAATAGCATAATTATTACCATTATTAGCATAATTATTAGCATTAATAGCATAAATATTACCATTAATAGAATAATTATTACCATTAATAGAATAATTATTAGCATTAATAGCATAATTATTACCATTAATAGCATAACTATTACCATTAATACCATAATTATTACCATTTATAGCATAATTATTACCATTAATAGCATAATTATTACCATTAATAACATAATTAGCATTAATAGCATAATTATTAGCATTAATAGCATAATTATTACCATTAATAGCATAATTATTAGCATTAATAGAAAAATTATTACCATTAATAGCATAATTATTACCATTAATACCATAATTATTACCATTAATAGCATAATTGTTATTAATAGCATAATTATTACCATTAATAGCATAATTATTACCATTAATAGCATAAATATTAGCATTAATAGCATTATTATTAACAGTAATATCATTAGTATTATTTATTTTTTTTTAATTATTTTTGTAATTTTTTTTTTTAATTTTTAAATTTTTTTTGTATTATTAAATTGTTTTTTTTATTTTAAAATTTTTTTTTTTTTTAATTATTATTTTTATTTAATTATTTATTATTTTTTATTTATTTTTTTTATTATTTTTTAATTATTTTTAAATTATTTTTTTTATTATTAAATTTATTTATTTTTTTACTTGCGAGTGAGACACAGTTCTCATTGCGGTCCGCCTTTTTTTTTCCCATTGACATACATTACCGGTGTGTCGGCGATTTTATGGCCGGCCACCTGGTTCTATTCGTCGGCCTTAAAATCGCGGACACACCGCTAATGCATCTCTATGGGCAGTCAGCTCGAATTCTGATTGGTCGGCGTTCAATCCGAAATCGGGCTGACTGCCCATAGAGATGCATTAGCGGTGTGTCCGCGATGTTAAGGCCGAGAAATAGAACCAGGTGGGCGGCCATAAAATCGCCGACACACCGCTAATGTATGTCAATGGGAAAAAAAAAGGCGGACCGGAATGAGAACTGTGTCTCACTGTCGCAAGTAAAAAAATAAATAAATTAAATAATAAAAATAATGATTTAAAAATAATTAAAAAATAATAAAAAAAATTAATAAAAAATAATAAATAATTAAATAAAAATAATAATTTAAAAAAAAAAAAAGGCGGACCGGAATGAGAACTGTGTCTCAGTCTGACTTAAAAAAAATAAATAAATTAAATAATAAAAAAAATGATTTAAAAATAATTTAAAAATAATAAAAAAAGAGGGGCTCTTCTGATTGGCTGAGGGCAGTATACAGCGACCAATCAGAAGAGGAAGAGGACGTCGGAGGTGGAAGTTATCGAAAAGAAGACAGAAGATCCCCGGGGCCGGACGAAGAGGCGGAGATGGCGGAAAGAAGAGAGAAGAGCCCCGGAGCCGGAGGAAGAGGACGCCTGGCCGGACGGAGGACTTGTGGATCGAACGGACGATCAGATGACTTGAAGGCATGTAAGTGATCGACGGGGACGTTAGGTTAGGGGACGGCGGGGGCTTCGGGTGTAGGGCCTTAGGTGACAGCGGCGTTAGGTTAGGGGACGGCGGGGGCTTCGGGTGTAGGGCCTTAGGTGACAGCGGCGTTAGGTTAGGGGACGGCGGGGCTTCGGGTGTAGGGCCTTAGGTGACAGCGGCGTTAGGTTAGGGGACGACGGGGGCTTCGGGTGTAGGGCCTTAGGTGACAGCGGCGTTAGGTTAGGGGACGGCGGGGGGTTAGGGTGTAGGGCTTTAGCGAGAGGGGCAGGGGACAGCGGCGGGAGCGGGTGTGCGGACATGGCGGCGGCGAGTGTGCGGACATGGCGGCGGCGGGTGTGCGGACATGGCGGCGGCGGGTGTGCGGACATGGCGGCGGCGGGTGTGCGGACATGGCGGCGGCGGCGGGTGTGCGGACATGGCGGCGGCGGCGGCGGGTGTGCGGACATGGCGGCGGCGGCGGCGGGTGTGCGGACATGGCGGCGGCGGGTGTGCGGACATGGCGGCGGCGGGTGTGCGGACATGGCGGCGGGTGTGCGGACATGGCGGGTGGTGCGGACATGGCGGCGGCGGGTGTGCGGACATGGCGGCGGCGGGTGTGCGGACATGGCGCGGCGGGTGTGCGGACATGGCGGCGGCGGGTGTGCGGACATGGCGGCGGCGGGTGTGCGGACATGGCGGCGGCGGGTGTGCGGACATGGCGGCGGCGGGTGTGCGGACATGGCGGCGGCGGGTGTGCGGACATGGCGGCGGCGGGTGTGCGGACATGGTCGGCGGCAGGTGTGCGGACATGGGGAAGCGAGTTGCGGCTCAGGCAGCGACTCGCTCCATGGTCCCGGGGTAGCTATTGGCGGGGGGGTGGGGCTGTGCGGACATAATCGGGGCTGGGGAGCAACAGCGGCCGCGGCGGGAGCGGTGCTGTGAGGGCTGGGGAGCGGCGGCGGTAGTGGTAGTGTGTGGGCTGGGGAGCGGTAAAAAAGGTAAAATAAAATAAAGGTTTTAAGCTCAGAAAGGATATCTTAGCTGTAGGGTAGTAGCGGTCGTCTTGAAGCTTGCTTCGGTAAATCCAGAAGCGAGTCTTCTTGCGGCCTCGGAATCCGGCAGTCCGTCTTCGAGGTAGCGGGTAGGCGAAATGATTTGTGATTTCAAATTTCGCGCCTTATAAACTGGGCTGTGAAATTTGAAGCCACAAAATGGCGGGGGGGCGTACCGTGAGTGCTGATTGGGCGTTTGAAAGCACAAAATGGCGGGGGGGCGTAACGTGAGTGCTGATTGGGCGTTGAATGGACACTCTTTCCAAAGAGTCTCCATTCAGGTCCGCCTTTTTTTTTTTTTTTTAATTATGATTTTTATTTAATTATTTTTTTATTTTTTTTTTTTGTTGTTTATTATTTTTTAATTATTTTTAAATAATTTTTTTTATTATTTAATTTATTTTTTTTTTTTAAGTCAGACTGAGACACAGTTCTCATTGTGGTCCGCCTTTTTATTTTTGTTTAATTATTATTTTTATTTAATTATTTATTATTTTTTAATTATTTTTTAATTATTTTTTAATTATTTTTTAATTATTTTTTTTATTATTTAATTTATTTATTTTTTTTAAGTCAGACTGAGAGACAGTTCTCATTGTGGTCCGCCTTTTTATGTTTTTTTTATTATTATTTTTATTTAATTATTTATTATTTTTTATTTATTTTTTTTATTAATTTTTAATTATTTTTAAATAATTATTTTTATTATTTAATTTATTTATTTTATTTAAGTCAGACTGAGACACAGTTCTCATTCCGGTCCGCCTTTATTTTTTTTTTAATTATTATTTTTATTTAATTATTTATTATTTTTTATTAATTTTTTTTATTAATTTTTAATTATTTTTAAATCATTATTTTTATTATTTAATTTATTTATTTTTTTACTAGCGACAGTGAGACACAGTTCTCATTCCGGTCCGCCTTTTTTTTTCCATTGACATACATTAGCGGTGTGTCAGCGATTTTATGGCCGGCCACCTGGTTCTATGTGTCGGCCCTAAAATCGCGGACACACCGCTAATGCATCTCTATGGGCAGTCACAGCTCGAATTCTGATTGGTCGGCGTTCAATCCGAAATCGAGCTGACTGCCCATAGAGATGCATTAGCGGTGCATAATTGTTAGGTGACAGCGGCGTTAGGTTAGGGGACGACGGGGGCTTCGGGTGTAGGGCCTTAAGTGACAGCGGCGTTAGGTTAGGGGACGGCGGGGGGTTAGGGTGTAGGGCTTTAGCGAGAGGGGCAGGGGACAGCGGCGGGAGCGGGTGTGCGGACATGGCGGCGGCGAGTGTGCGGACATGGCGGCGGCGGGTGTGCGGACATGGCGGCGGCGGGTGTGCGGACATGGCGGCGGCGGGTGTGCGGACATGGCGGCGGCGGCGGGTGTGCGGACATGGCGGCGGCGGCGGCGGCGGGGTGTGCGGACATGGCGGCGGCGGCGGCGGGTGTGCGGACATGGCGGCGGCGGGTGTGCGGACATGGCGGCGGCGGGTGTGCGGACATGGCGGCGTCGGGTGTGCGGACATGGCGGCGGCGGGGTGTGCGGACATGGCGGCGGCGGGTGTGCGGACATGGCGGCGGCGGGTGTGCGGACATGGCGGCGGCGGGGGATGTGCGGGACATGGCGGCGGCGGGGTGTGCGGACATGGCGGGCGGGTGTGCGGACATGGCGGCGGCGGGTGTGGGACATGGCGGCGGCGGGTGTGCGGACATGGCGGCGGGGGTGTGCGGACATGGCGGCGGCGGGTGTGCGGACATGGCGGCGGCGGGTGTGCGGACATGGCGGCGGCGGGTGTGCGGACATGGCGGCGGCGGGTGTGCGGACATGGCGGCGGGGGGTGTGCGGACATGGGGAAGCGAGTTGCGGCTCAGGCAGCGACTCGCTCCATGGTCCCGGGGTAGCTATTGGCGGGGGGGTGGGGCTGATTGGTCACAGCTCAAATTCTGATTGGTCGGCGTTCAATCCGAAATCGAGCTGACTGCCCATAGAGATGCATTAGCGGTGTGTCCGCGATTTTAGGGCCGATAAATAGAACCAGGTGGACGGCCATAAAATCGCCGACACACCGCTAATGTATGTCAATGGGAAAAAAAAAGGCGGACCGGAATGAGAACTGTGTCTCACTGTCGCAAGTAAAAAAATAAATAAATTAAATAATAAAAATAATGATTTAAAAATAATTAAAAAATAATAAAAAAAAGTAATAAAAAATAATAAATAATTAAATAAAAATAATAATTAAAAAAAAAAAAAAGGCGGACCGGAATGAGAACTGTGTCTCAGTCTGACTTAAAAAAAAAAAATAAATTAAATAATAAAAATAATGATTTAAAAATAATTTAAAAATAATAAAAAAAATAAATTAAAAATAATAAATAATTAAATTAAAATAATAATTTAAAAAAAAAAAAGGCGGACCGGAATGAGAACTGTGTCTCAGTCTGACTTAAAAAAAATAAATAAATTAAATAATAAAAATAATGATTTAAAAATAATTTAAAAATAATAAAAAAATAAATTAAAAATAATAAATAATTAAATTAAAATAATAATTTAAAAAAAAAAAAGACGGACCGGAATGAGAACTGTGTCTCAGTCTGACTTTAAAAAAATAAATAAATTAAATAATAAAAAAAATGATTTAAAAATAATTAAAAAAGAATAAAATAAATAAATAAAAAATAATAAATAATTAAATAAAAATAATAATTTAAAAAAAAAAAAAAGGCGGACCTGAATGAGAACTGTGTCTCAGTCTGACTTAAAAAAATAAATAAATTAAATTAATAATAAAAAAATAATTAAAAAATAATTAAAAAATAATAAATAAATGAGGGGCTCTTCTGATTGGCTGAGGGCAGTATACAGCGACCAATCAGAAGAGGGCCTCAGATCTCATTAAGGTAGAATGGGGGATTTTTCGTCCATTCTATGTTAATGAGAAGGAAGAGGACGTCGGAGATGGAAGTTTACGAAAAGAAGACAGAAGATCCCCGGGGCCGGACGAAGAGGCGGAGATGGCGGAAGGAAGAGAGAAGACCCCCGGGGCCGGAGGAAGAGGACGCCTGGCCGGACGGACGATCAGATGACTTGAAGGCATGTAAGTGAAAGACGGGGACGTTAGGTTAGGGGACGGCGGGGGGTCGGGTGTAGGGCCTTAGGTGAGAGCGGCGTTAGGTTAGGGGACTTTGGGGGCTTAGGGTGTAGGGCTTTAGCGATAGGGGCAGGGGGTAGACGGCGGGGCTTAGGGGGTATCGGCGGGAGCTTAGGATGCTGCGGGTCGGGGGTTAGGTGGTCGGGGCTTAGCGTGTACGGGTGCGGCGGACTTAGGGGGTATCGGCGGGGGCCTAGGATGCTACGGAGGTTAGGGGGTAGGGGCTTAGGGGGTAGGCGGCATGGATTAGGGGGTATCGGCGGGGGCCTAGGATGCTACGGGGCTTAGGGGGTAGGGGCTTAGGGGCTGCTGCGGGGCTTAGGGGGTAGGAGCTTAAGGGCGGCGGTGG
The DNA here is from genome assembly GCA_033576535.1 of Allobates femoralis. Lineage (NCBI taxonomy): Eukaryota > Metazoa > Chordata > Amphibia > Anura > Aromobatidae > Allobates > Allobates femoralis. Next base: position 331,971,597 of record JARQOC010000005.1, read on the forward strand.
CTTAGGGGGTAGACGGCGGGGCTTAGGAGGTATCGGCGGGGGGTTAGTATGCTGCGGGTCGGGGGTTAGGTGGTCGGGGCTTAGCGTGTAGGGGTGCGGCGGCAGGGGGCTGTAGTGTACAGCGCGATGGTATACTACAGTCCCATGGCGCTTATGGGCATGGGACTGTAGTATACTATAGCGGTGTACACTACAGTATTATGGGCTTCTGTGGCTTGGTTGGGGGTGGGTGTGCGGACATGGGGGGGCTGTGCGGACATGGGGGGGGGGGCCTGTGCGGACATGGGGGGGGGAACCTGTGCGGACATGGGGGGGGGCCTGTGCGGACATGGGGGAGGGGGGCCTGTGCGGACATGGGGGGGGGCCTGTGCGGACATGGGGGGGGTGCCTGTGTGGACATGGGGGGGGGGCCTGTGCGGACATGGGGGGGGTGCCTGTGCGGACATGGGGGGGGGGCCTGTGCGGACATGGGGGGGGGGGCCTGTGCGGACATGGGGGGCCTGTTTGGACCTGGGGGAGGCTGTGCGGACATTGGGGTGGCGAGTTGCGGGGAGCTCCATGGTCCCCGGGGAGCTCCATGGTCCCCGGGGAGCGAGTTGCGGCTCAGGCAGCGACTCGCAATGGCCTCGCGGCCATTGCTCGCGCTACCTGAGCGGTAAATCGCTAAGGTTATGGCCGAGCCTGTGGATCGATTTTGGGCCAGCGGCTCGCAATGGCCGCTTCGCGGCCATTGCTCGCCCTGGGCCAGCGACTCGCAATGGCCTCGCGGCCATTGCTCGCGCAGCATTGGGCGCTTCGCGCCCAATGTTAAATTCGTATCCACATGACGACATCGGAAAGTGCGCGCGGAGGGGCGCTTTTCCGATTCGCGATTATATAATAGATATCTATATCTTTCTTTACATACTGCTCAGTATCAATTTTCCACCTCTTTTTTTATTGTTTCCTGATGTTGTTATTATTGTTTTCGTGATGTATCCAGGTACATAATTGAGGGTATAACTACATTGTTGAGGGATTTGTTTCATGGTGCATTCCCAGTGTTTAACATGTTTTTATATTTTAATAAATATAATGTAATATATTATATTTTATTCCTGGCTGAGAACTCATTATGTTTGTACGTTTTCATTTATAATTCAGTGGTCCATCCACAAATAGACATTTGAGCATATAACAACTGCTTCCAAATTCAGTCAACCATCCACAAACAGACGTTTAAGCATATAAAAATTACTGGATAATTCTGTGGTCAATCCACAAATAGACATTGAGCATATAAAACTGCTTTATAATTCATGTGGTTCATCGACAAATCGACATTTGACCATATAAAAACTGCAGTCTAATTCAGTGGTCCATCCACATATCAACATTTGAGCATATAAATACTACTTTCTAATTCAGTGGTCCATTCGGAAATAGACATTTGAACATGTAAAAACTGCTTTCTAATTCAGTGGTCCATCCAAAAGTAGACATTTGAGTCAACAAAAACTGCTTTCTAAGGCTGCTTTCACATCAGCGGTAATCGCTGATCGCGGCAGTTGCGGTGAAAAAACCACAACTGTCGCGATTACCGCATAACGGCCGCACTTGCAGCAAGTCCCATGCAATGTCTATGGGGCTTGCGGTAAGTGTGCGGCAGGTGCGGCAAATGCAGTTTGGGCACTTGCTGCAGATGCGGCTGACCGCGTTTTTTTTGCAGCCGCATCTGCCGCAAGTGCCAAATCCGCAACTATACCGCACACTGTACCGTTATGCGGTAATCGCGCCAGTTGCGTTTTTTTCACCGCAACTGCCGCGATCAGCGATTACCGCTGATGTGAAAGAGGCCTAAGTAAGTTATCCATCCACAAATAGACATTTCAGCAAATAAAAACTGCTGTCTAATAGAGATGAGCGAACGTTGTGCGACATGTTCGCCAATTTCAAATCTGGCAAGAACATGGCCGATTCAATTCAGTGTCGCTAATCTGAACACTTTCCCCAAAACTCGGTGAACACGAATTTGTTCAGAAAAAAGTTCATAATTAAAAATGGCCTCAAAACTTTTTATTTAGGGCCGGACAACACCTAACCTATGGTTAGGATTGTCCCCAGCCATTGGGTCTATCAACTTGTGTAGAATTTGTTTGGAATTTGTTTTAAGCTTCCTGGAGGTTGCAGGTGTTTAGACACCTGAAGGGTCTGAATTTTGGAAACAGTGCCCAGATGTGGCAGCAGCTGAGGAGTCCAGGAAGCTTATAATGTCCTTAAAATATCGGTTTAAGAGACCTTTAGATTTGTAAGAGAATTTTTTTTGTGCATATTTAATTATTATTATTTTAATAAGAGAGAAAACCTTTACTATTGCTGAGGGTCACCAGCATGATTCATGATCTTATAGGTCTGTTTATACTGATGAAACCCCATAGTATGGCTATTTTTCCTTAAAGGGAACCTGTCAGGTGGTTTATTCCCCCCAGCTTTCACTATCTGTACCTGTAGCTTTATAATACTACTAGATGGTGGCCCTATTCTAACGCATCAGGTATTCTAGAATATGTATGTAGTTGACATACTGTGACTGACAGAACTTGTTAAGTCAACGTGAGTGAACTACATATATATATATATATATATAGCAGCGCTATGGTATATCGTGGTACATTACAGCACATGTATAGCAGCACTATAGTATATGGCGGTACATTAGAGTACATATATAGCAGCGCTATGGTATATGGCGGTACATTATAGTACTAATATAACAGCACTATAGTATATGGCGGTACATTACAGTACATGTATAGCAGCACTATGGTATATGGCGGCACATTACATTACATGTATAGCAGCACTATGGTAAATGGCGGTACATTACAGTACATGTAAAGCAACACTATAGTATATGGCGGTACAGTATAGCACATGTATAGAAGCACTATAGTATATGGCAGCATATTACAGTATATGTACAGGTGCACTATAGTATATGGTGGTATTTTATAGCACATGTATAGCAGCGCTATAGTAAATGGAGGTACATTACAGCACATGTATAGCAGCACTATAGTATATGGCGGGATACTCACCTGTCTGCCGGCTCGCTCCACCTCTATCTTCTAGGTCCTACAGGCCTTTAGGACCTGTCGTTGCCTGGGAAACCGATCAGCTGATCGGTCACAAGACCGCTAACCGCCGGGGGGAACAGGATGGAGCAGGGGGGCAAGGTGATGATGGGGGATAAAAGGGGGGCAGGATTGTGTCGGGAGAGCAGGATGGAGCGAGCAGGGCAGGATGGAGTGGGGGGGCAGGATGGAGTCAGGGGGGGTAGAATGGAGGCGGCGGGGGGGCAGGGTGGAGTAACAGGATGGAAGCGGAGGGGGGGCAGGATGGAGGCGGGGGCAGGATGGAGCCGGTGAACAAGATCAGCGGGGGGCAGGATGGAGGCGGGGGGCAGGATGGAGCGAGCGGGGCAGAATGGAGAGAGCAGGGCAGGATGGAGCGAGCGGGGCAGGATGGAGCAAGTGGGGCAGGATGGAGCGAGCGGGCAGGATGAAGCCGGAGGAGCTGGATGGTGGCGGGGGCAGGATGGTGGCGGGGGAGCTGGATGATGGCGAGCGGGACAGGATGGAGCGAGCGGGGCAGGATGGTGGTGGGGGGGCAGGATGGTGGCGGGGGGGAAGGATGTATCGAGCGAGGCAGGATGGAGTGAGTGAGGCAGGATGGAGCGAACGAGGCAGGATGGAGTGAGCGTGAGCAAGGCAGGATAGAGCCGGAGGAGCAGGATGGAGCCGGAGGAGCAGGATGGAGCCAAAGGAGCAGGATGGTGGCAGGGTGGAGCAGGATGGGGAGGGCAGGATGGAGCGAGCGGGGCAGGATGGAGCGAGCGGGGCATGATGGTGGCGAGCGGGGCAGGATGGAACGAGTGGGGCAGGATGGTGGTGGGGGGGCAGGATGGAGCGAGCGTGGCAGGATGGAGCCAGAGGAGCAGGATGGAGCCGGAGGAGCAGGATGGGGCAGGATGTGGCGAGCGGGGCAGGATAGAGCGAGCGAGGCAGGATGGAGCCAGAGGAGCAGGATGGAGCCGGAGGAGCAAGATGGGGGCAGGATGGTGGTGAGCGGGGCAGGATGGAGCAAGTGGGGCAGCATGGTGGCGAGCGGGGCAGGATGGTGGCGAGCGGGGCAGGATGGTGGCAGGGGGCAGAATAGAGCGAGCGATGCAGGATGGAGTGGGCGGGGCAGGATGGAGCCAGAGGAGCAGGTTGGAGCCGGAGGAGCAGGATGGAGCCAGAGGAGCAGGATGGTGGTGGAGGAGGGGCAGGATGGAAGGGCAGGATAATGGCGGAGGGCAGGATGGAGCCGGCGGGGGCAGGATGGAGTCGGCGGGGCAGGATGGAGCCAGGGGGGGCAGGATGGAGCGAGCAGGGCAGAATGGAGCAAACAGGGCAGGATGGAGCAAGCGAGGCAGGATAGAACCGGGGGGGCAGGATGGAGCGAGCGGGGCAGGATGGAGCCGGTGGGGCAGGATGGAGCTGGCTAGGCAGGATGGAGCAAGCGGGGCAGGTTGGAGCGAGAGGGGCAGGATGGAGTGGGCGGGGCAGGATGGAGCCAGGGGGCAAGATGGAGCGAGCGGGGCATGATGGAGCAAGCGGGGCAGGATGGAGCAAGTGGGGCAGGATGGAGCCAGGGGAAGGATGGAGTGAGCGGGGCAGGACGGAGCAAGCGGGGCAGGATGGAGCAAGCGGGGCAGGATGGAGCTGGGGGGGCAGGATGGAGCGAGTGGGGCAGGATGGAGCCGGCGAGGCAGGATGAGCTGGCAGGGCAGGATGGAGCAAGCGGGGTAGGATGGAGCGAGCGGGGCAGAATGGAGCCAGGGGAGGCAGGATGGAGCGAGCAGGGCAGGATGGAGCGAGCGGGGCAGGATGGAGCGAGCGAGGCAGGATGGAGCCAGGGGGCAGGATGGAGCGAGCGGGGCAGGATGGAGCGAGCGGGGCAGGATGGAGCGGGGGGCAGGATGGAGCCGGGGGGCAGGATGGAGCGAGCAGGGCAGAATGGAGCAAGCAGGGCAGAATGGAGCAAGCAGGGCAGGATGGAGCAAGCGGGGCAGGATGGAGCGAGCGGGGCAGGATGGAGCCGGTGGGGCAGGATGGAGCCGGTGGGGCAGGATGGAGCTGGCTAGGCAGGATGGAGCCGGCGGGACAGGATGGAGCAAGCGGGTCAGGTTGGACAGAGAGGGGCAGGTTGGAGTAAGTGGGGCAGGATGGAGCCAGGGGGGCAGGATGGAGCGAGCGGGGCATGATGGAGCAAGCGGGGCAGGATGGAGCCAGGGGGAAGGATGGAGCGAGCGGGGCAGGACAGAGCAAGCGGGGCAGGATGGAGCGAGCGGGGCAGGATGGAGCTGGGGGGGCAGGATGGAGCGAGCGGGGCAGGATGGAGCCGGCGAGGCAGGATGAAGCTGGCAGGGCAGGATGTAGCAAGCGGGGTAGGATGGAGCGAGCAGGGCAGAATGGAGCCAGGGGAAGCAGGATGGAGCGAGCAGGGCAGGATGGAGCAAGCGGGGCAGGATGGAGCGAGCGAGGCAGGATGGAGCGAGCGGGGCAGGATGGAGCGAGCGGGGCAGGATGGAGCGAGCGGGGCAGGATGGAGCAAGCGGGGCAGGATGGAGCGAGCGGGGCAGGATGGAGCGAGCGGGGCAGGATGGAGCCGGGGGGCAGGATGGAGCAAACGGGGCAGGATGGAGCGAGCGGGGCAGGATGGAGCCGGTGGGGCAGGATGGAGCCGGGGGGCAGGATGGAGCTGGGGGGAACAGGATGGAGCCGGGGGGGGGCAGGATGGAGCCGGGGGGGCAGGATGGAGCTGAGGGGGGCAGGATGTAGCCGGGGGGGAAGGATGGAGCCTGGGAGGCCGGGTTAGTGCCGGGGGGGATAGGATGGAGCCAGGGGGGCAGGATGGATGTGGGGGGCAGGATGGAGCCGGGGAGGGCAGGATGGATGCGGGGGGGGGCAGGATGGAGCCGAGGGGGCAGGATGGATGCGGGGGGGAGGATTGGGCGAGCGAGGCAGGATGGAGCTGGGGGGGCAGGATGAAGCGAGCGGTGCAGGATTGAGCCGAGGAGCATGATGGATGCGGGGGGGCAGGATGAAGCCGAGGGGGGGCAGGATGAAGCTGGTGGGGCAGGATGGAGCCGGGGGGGCAGGATGGAACTGAGGAGACAGGATGGAGCCGGGGGGGACAGGATGGAGCCAGGGGGGGCAGGATGAATGTGGGGGAGGCAGGATGGATGTGGGGGGGGCACAATGGATGTGAGGGGGGCACGATGGATGCGGGGGGGCACGATGGATGCAGGGGGGGCACGATGGATGCCGGGGGGGCCAGGATGGAGGCAGGGGGCAGGATCCCCCTCGCCCTCCTCTGTTCTCACCCATCTTCTGCAGTGGTCATGTGACAGGGCGGGCTGTGTGATGTCACATCAGCCCGCCCTGTCACATGGCCGCAGTGTGTACAGACGGAGAAGACGGGTGAGAACAGTGGGAGGCGAGGGGGGACAGTATGGATGCGGGTGGGGGGGCAGGATGGAGGCGGGGGGCAGTATCCCCCTTGCCCCCCTCTGTTCTCACCCGTCTTCTGCAGCGGCCATGTGACAGGGCGGGCTGTGTGATGGCACATCAGCCCACCCTGTGTACAGACGGGTGAGGACAACGGGAGGTGAGGGGGGAGGCGAGGTGGGGGCGTGGGGAGAGAGGCGAGGTGGGGGCGGCAGGTTCCCTGTGTAACCCGGCAACAGCGGCGCGTTAGCGCCTGTCGCCGGGCTTCAGCGACAGCGGCGCTAACGCACCCCTGTCGCTGGGCTGAAAATTGGTGCGCAATTCGAACTTTGAATTCACGCGCCAATTTGCATAGTCTGCGCCCATTGGTGCCTGCCTCTGTCTGGCGCGCGATTTCTGTGACCGACAGACGCCTTAGACAATTAGTAGATTCTAACCATCCCTGTCTGAGCTCATAGTGTAATGTGAAAGGTGAAAAAAAAGCAGTTATACACTTACATTTCAGTCTACACCTTGGAGGAGGGAGTCTGGCAAGATAATAGTTAACTCACTATTAACTTGTATAGCTTAAGGACTTGTGTGATCTAACGATTGTGTGACTGTAGTGGGCGGAGTTAAGTGAGCAAACTTATTATGTCATAGGGACTTAGCTCCGCCTATTGTAGTCACATGGTTATGGCATCACATCAGGTCTCCAAACATGTCCTAACATAAGGCTAAGTATTCACTGATCTCAGGAAGACCAGTTCAAGAAAGCACTGCGGGCAGCCGGCTAAAGCGCTCAACACAGTGAATTCCTAGGCCCATTGCCCCTGGGAATTTTGAATATGCAAATAGGGTCTGTGGAGCCTCGTTTAGGAGTCTCAACACAGGACTGGCCAGATCTTCTTCTAGTGAAGGATCTAGCCATGATAACCACCATATTAAGTGGCCCTTTGAGTCAATATCCAGCTCTTTACAAGCTTAAAGATATGACAAGGGAATACCAAGGCCAGGTATCCACAGACAGCTGTTTCGGGGTGTTGCCCCTCATCAGTGTGGAGTAGGATTCTGGCTAGGTGGGAGCAAAGCCTAGTAGACCAACAAAACAAAGTATTCACTGATCTCAGGGAGACCAGTTCAAGAAAACACTGCGGGCAGCCGGCTAAAGCGCTCAACACAGTGAATTCCTAGGCCCATTGCCCCCTGGGAATTTTGAATATGCAAATAGAGTCTGTGGAGCCTCGTTTAGGAGTCTCAACACAGGACTAGCCAGATCTTCCTCTAGTGAAGGACCTAGCCATGATAACCACCATATTAAGTGGCCCTTTGAGTGAAAAAAACGCAACTGGCGCGATTACCGCATAACGCTACAGTGTGCGGTACAGTTGCGGATTTGGCACTTGCGGTAGATGCGGCTGCGAAAAAAACGCGGTCAGCCGCATCTGCAGCAAGTGCCCAAACTGCACTTGCCGCACCTGCTGCACACTTACCGCAAGCCCCATAGACATTGCATGGGACTTGCTGCAAGTGCGGCCGTTATGCGGTAATCGCGACAGTTGTGGTTTTTTCACCGCAACTGCCGCGATCAGCGATTACCGCTGATGTGAAAGCAGCCTTAGAAAGCAGTTTTTGTTGACTCAAATGTCTACTTTTGGATGGACCACTGAATTAGAAAGCAGTTTTTACATGTTCAAATGTCTATTTCCGAATGGACCACTGAATTAGAAAGTAGTATTTATATGCTCAAATGTTGATATGTGGATGGACCACTGAATTAGACTGCAGTTTTTATATGGTCAAATGTCGATTTGTCGATGAACCACATGAATTATAAAGCAGTTTTATATGCTCAATGTCTATTTGTGGATTGACCACAGAATTATCCAGTAATTTTTATATGCTTAAACGTCTGTTTGTGGATGGTTGACTGAATTTGGAAGCAGTTGTTATATGCTCAAATGTCTATTTGTGGATGGACCACTGAATTATAAATGAAAACGTACAAACATAATGAGTTCTCAGCCAGGAATAAAATATAATATATTACATTATATTTATTAAAATATAAAAACATGTTAAACACTGGGAATGCACCATGAAACAAATCCCTCAACAATGTAGTTATACCCTCAATTATGTACCTGGATACATCACGAAAACAATAATAACAACATCAGGAAACAATAAAAAAAGAGGTGGAAAATTGATACTGAGCAGTATGTAAAGAAAGATATAGATATACCTATAATATCCAGCTCTTTACAAGCTTAAAGATATGACAAGGGAATACCAATGCCAGGTATCCATCCACAGCTCATCAGTGTGGAGTAGGATTCTGGCTAGGTGGGAGTAATGCCTAGTAGACCAACAAAACAAAGTATTCACTGATCTCACTGATGAGGGGCAACACCCCGAAACAGCTGTCTGTGGATAGATACCTGGCCTTGGTATTCCCTTGTCATATCTTTAAGCTTGTAAAGAGCTGGATATTGACTCAAAGGGCCACTTAATATGGTGGTTATCATGGCTAGGTCCTTCACTAGAGGAAGATCTGGCTAGTCCTGTGTTGAGACTCCTAAACGAGGCTCCACAGACTGTATTTGCTTATTCAAAATTCCCAGGGGGCAATGGGCCTAGGAATTCACTGTGTTGAGCGCTTTAGCCGGCTGCCCGCAGTGTTTTCTTGAACTGGTCTCCCTGAGATCAGTGAATACTTTGTTTTGTTGGTCTACTAGGCATTGCTCCCACCTAGCCAGAATCCTACTCCACACTGATGAGGGGCAACACCCCGAAACAGCTGTCTGTGGATGGATACCTGGCCTGGGTATTCCCTTGTCATATCTTTAAGCTTGTAAAGAGCTGGATATTGACTCAAAGGGCCACTTAATATGGTGGTTATCATGGCTAGGTCCTTCACTAGAGGAAGATCTGGCTAGTCCTGTGTTGAGACTCCTAAACGAGGCTCCACAGACTGTATTTGCTTATTCAAAATTCCCAGGGGGCAATGGGCCTAGGAATTCACTGTGTTGAGCGCTTTACCCGGCTGCCCGCAGTGTTTTCTTGAACTGGTCTCCCTGAGATCAGTGAATACTTTGTTTTGTTGGTCTACTAGGCATTGCTCCCACCTAGCCAGAATCCTACTCCACACTGATGAGGGGCAACACCCCGAAACAGCTGTCTGTGGATGGATACCTGGCCTTAGTATTCCCTTGTCATATCTTTAAGCTTGTAAAGAGTTGGATATTGACTCAAAGGGCCACTTAATATGGTGGTTATCATGGCTAGGTCCTTCACTAGAGGAAGATCTGGCTAGTCCTGTGTTGAGACTTCTAAACGAGGCTCCACAGACTCTATTTGCATATTCTAACATAAGGCTGAAATGTTAACTATTAACCTGCCAAACAGTCTCCGTCCTCCAAGGTGGAGACTGACTGCCTCATTACATAGGGAAATGTATGTGTATAAATGATTTTCTTTCACCTTCCACATTACACCATGAGCTCAGACAGGGATGATTAGACTGGTATTATAAAGCTACAGCTACAGACAGTGATAGCTGGGAGGCATAAACCACCTGACAGGTTCCCTTTAAAAATGTGGAATAACTATTTAATGTTATAATACTACTAACAATAATACGTATTCATTTATAAAGCACTATTTTTTTTAGAAAATCTTTATTAAGAAAATAATTATAACAATAGGCAGTAGAGTAGGCATAGTGGCTATAACAGGGTCACCCAAGGAATGTATAACAGCATATATAATAAAAAAATAAAGGAAAAAAACATGAAGAAAGCAAACAAAAATCGAGAAACTAAAAGGAGTCGTGGCATCATAGTCTGCAGACTCGATATAGCGGCAAGCATGGCCTCGCTGATCCAGACTTGCATAGTGGGTAATCCAGCATTGAAAAACCTACAGTGTGTCACTGCCTAGGTGGAATAACATTAGTTAGATATATCAGTGTATATCATGGAACTTATCAGAGATTATCGTAAGCTTCAGATCAATAAGTAAATAACTAAAATGTAAGAAGTAGAGTACAAAAGAAAAGTTAAGAGAAAGATATACAGTATAGTAGGTTAGCAGGTGTAGGGTAGGGGAATCACTGGGGGAAACCGTCACTCTGAGATCAACGAGCATCGCCTAACTCAGTAAGACCAGGCAATGTACCTAGTCCAGTATCTGAAGGAGCTATGATCTCAGTGCCGCTTCGAACTCAGGAGGGTCAGAAACAGCAACCAGGATTGCCACGTCTGAAAGTACCTGTCAATACGAATGAGTGGAGAGTCTCTCCATTCTACATAGGAAATCCATTTTACTGGACCAGTCCAGGATGGAAGGGCTGATAGTAGAGCACCATTTTCTTGGGATTATGGTCCTAGTAGCAGTGATACAATGTCTCAGTAGGCCTGATTTAATTGCCTTAAAGGATCCAGGGATCATAGAGAGAAGTCTAATCCGAGGTGTGCAGTGGACAGTCTCTCCAGTGATCAATGTATGTAAAGCAGATGTAAAACAGATTGTGCTGTGTTATGTGTGGTCACTTGCCATATCAATGTGGAGCATCAGGTGAATACGCTGCACTGGTCTACTTCTTTGTCCATGTCTTTTCCAAACCCTGCTACTGTGCCTTTTGGTGTTAGCCATGGTCAGATAGGCACAATGTTGTGCTTGCTGTTTGGTTTGTGGTAATTGTTGTAATGACATAGTGACTCATCGTAGCCGGGGTGTGCACATCTTGGGCTGTCGCTGCTCCCTGTCACGGTTCCGCCCGAGGCTGTGTAGGCTCTGTGGTCCAGATCAATAGAATTGGCTGAACAGATAAGGTTAGGTTATTCTTGTCGTGACCCCACCTGCGGGATTTCCGGTGAGTTCACCGGCGCTGCCTGGGCCTCCGGGGGATGTAATGCAGCAAGATGGGACGCTCCCCACAGGACGAGCGGAAGTCCCTGGAGCCAGAAGCTGCACTTGATGTTGTGAGGCAACTTAGTTACCTTTAGTATGCGGAGTTAAACAGTTCTGAAAAAGGCACGGACACCAAAAGTCTCTGTAACGGGTCTTTTACTGCAACCGATTGTCACTACATGGTATACAGGTAACGGGTAACGGACTGGGCGGACTTAGCAATGACCGGTGTTGTTTCAGAGCTCCGTGGTGTTCCTCTGTTCTAAACTTGTTCTAGATGACTTGCCGATGTCGCCTTAGTGTGCCAAGTTCGGGTACAAGGGGCTACTTCAATTTCCCTGCCGGTGTGTACGTTCCGATGTGAGGGGAGCCTGGGTCCTTTTGGTGGGTACTCCGCTGACAAGATGGCTTAGTTTGCGGCGGCGGTGGGGTACTCCTATAGAGCGGTCCCTGCACTCCTGGTTTGTATAGCAGTGATAAACGACTTGCTAGCTTTGGAACCAGTGATCCGGTTGTAGATGGGCGCGGGTGTATTTTGACCCGTCGGGTGTTCGCCCAGGTTCCGGTTGATGGGCACCGGGTAATGGCGCCAACCGGTAGGTGGTCTGCGGGGCTGCACGAACTGTGCAGGACCCCCTCTCCTATGTTCCTCCCGACCACATCTCTCTCCTTCTTCCTTCTTCTACATTCTCCTCCACACTCTATTCCTACACTCCGCCCACCAGGACCTTATTGGCCCTCTATGCTAGTGGTGCATGTAGGGTATGAAGCTCTGATGTTAACCATGTCATTGCTTAGTCAGAGAACATTGCATCTGCAGTCTGGGATGCAATGCCCTCCTGTGATGCACTCGTTGCGGGGCGCCACAATAGCAACATGTGGCTGATGTTTTTTTTCTTCGGTTTCATTTACAGACTCCTCGGGTGCCTGGCTCCAGTGACGAGGACCCACCAGCTGGCAAGGCTCTCCCATCAACATCTGGGGGGGGGCGGTGCCTGAGATCAGTGGTGGGGGGCCAGGCTCAGGGCCCAGCTCTGGCATACGCCGGAGACAGACACCTGCCCCACCGAACACGGAGCTGGGTACCTGGGCAAAACGGGTCCTCTTTGACTGGGAGAGGACCCTCGGCTCTGGAATCGGGCACATCGCCAGCGAGATGCTGGGCCGCATGGAGCCAGAGCACGTGACATCGCCGAGAGGGCCATATTTCATGTTCTGGAGGCGGGTGTAAATGGGTCCCTGCGATGGGGGAGCTCTTGGTCATTCCCCAGGAAAACCACCCCCGGGCCCACTGCGCCTCAAAGACGCATGGTAAGGAGTCGGTAAAATCCTGATCCTCCACCTCCCCCACAAAGACAGCTCCGCTGAGCTATACCCTCCATCAGTAGGTGGGTTTACGTGGATGAGGGGGAGGAGCCATTGTCTGAGCCAGGAGAGGAGGATGAAGACCAAGGACGCTACTAGGCAATGCACTACCTTGCAGCCAGAACTTTTTGGCTTTTGTATTTGAAAGTAAACCAAGTGTTTTTTTTTTTTGTGTTTGTTGGTAATAAACCACCCTTTCATTTCCCTTAACTACGTCCACATATGTGTCTGGTTGTGCAGTATGATTGTGTGTGTAGTGTGTTGTGTGTGTAATGGTGTTTTTTTGTGCCAAATGGAGAGGGGTAATGTCCACACTAACATATTTGAGTCATTGTAGCACACACAAGCTATCCATAGGTGACATGTGTGAGTTTGGGGAGATTAGGAGGCTTCTGTGCCAACATAGGAAAGTATGTGTGTTTCTGTGTGTTTTGTAATATGTGTGTGTGTGGTGTGTGTTGGTGTGTGTGTGTGTGTGTGTGTTATTGGAGACAGTCATGTTAAATATGGCTTGTTTCCAGGTCCAATGGTGCAGTATTGTTTGTTCTTCATCATGTCACACTGCACACCTCTGGCAAGTAATTGACTTTTTGTGGTATTTCACATTTTAAGTGGGACTAGGTCTCCCTGTGAGTGCACAGACAAGTGATAATAGCGTGTAATTAGTCTCAAATAGCTTTATTTGTTAATTGTAAAATTGGTCAAAAGGGGTTAGGTCCGGCTAGTAGTAGACAAACCATACTACCCTCTTTCCCAATGTGGGATACTATAAGAAAAGAGGCCAACGGGGCCTAACAAACTAAGGTGCCAACATGGCAACAGGGAAAACAACAAGGGTCCAACATGGAGAACAATTAGAAGGTTCTATGGCCACATTATTGTGGGGGGGTTGGTGAAGTATGGGAAAGAAGGACATTAGTGAGTTACCTGTGTAGGTGTGGGAGGGTGTTTGAGGGCATTGTTAGGGATTATACGTACGCAGCACATCACCATCCCGGGTGGCATCTGGAGGAGATGGGGATGGGCTGACAGCCCAGTCTGCAGCACGAGCTCTTTCTCCTTCAGAAACAAAAAATTTCAAACACATCAGGACTCACATACTGGTGTCTGGAGCACACAACAATAAGTACATTAGCAAGCTTGTAGGCCTTAGCAGACTCTTACCACCATACACAGAACCAGCAGGCTCAAGGTGAGGGTGTGGGGACCACAACACACCAGGGCTCGGGCAGGAGCTGGAGCTGCTGGGGGGGTTGCTCCTGGGCTTGGTGTGTGTGGCCACAGGACGGGGCTTGGTGCTCCCAGGGGTCCAGGGCTGGCTGCAGCCAAGGCTTGTGGGCCTGGTGTGGAGGGACTGGCTGGGCCCTCCGGGTCCACTGTGGCTCGAGTCCCTGCTGTTGAGGGACTGGCTGGGCCCTCCGGGTTTGCTGCGGCTGGAGTCCCTGGTGTAGAGGGACTGGCTGGGCCCTCTGGGTAAGATGGTGGGGTTGTCCCGGGTGGACTTGGGGACTGTGGAGCGTCCCCAGATGCGGAGTCCTCCTCATCTATAACATCAAACATGATAACAGACCGATATAAGCCAAGGAACACAACATAGGGAAAACACCTAGTGTGTGTATGAATGTCATGATGGCTTGAATAGTACAGTAAAAGGTTATGGTCTGGAGCGATCCTATTGTTAGGGCCCAGTCTGTTTTACCACATGAGTACAACACCAGTGGCCACATATTTTGTACATAATCCAACACTTGGCTTAGCATGGGAGGTATTTGTAACATTAACACAAGAGCAGCCAGTAAGCATCAGGTGTTGGCACCATGGGGGCAAAGACATAGCAGTGAGCTTGTATTCAGTGTTCTGTATTGTGATAAATGTGTTGCAAAATGGTATGTGTGACAGGTCACACATATGTGCTGCAAGGTGTCATGTGGGTGTTCAAAATCACATTAATATGTTGTTGTCACCTTTGTGGTCAGGACACAACTATTTTTGGCAACACACAGGTCAAAGACCACTATAGCCGTCACCATTTTGATGACAAAAGAGTGTTTTGTACACCTTCATGTTGCAGTGTGACCAACATGCAGATGCACATTGGTGACAGATCCACATGGTGGCTTAGGGCACATTATGTGCTATGGCACAATACCACATGATGGTTGTGTAGTGTTTTGAGTATTATGGTTGGCATGTGGGTGTTTGTCATTGCCACATACTCACCACGCAGCCTGGCAATGCGGGCACGAATGTCAGCAATCCGCCCTGGTGACTTGTGCTTCAGATCAGCAAGTTTTTTTTGGATCTGCTTGCTGGTCCTCTGTATCCCCAGTTTCTGAAGCAGGGCCCACTGGATCCTCCTCAGTATACTGTGTTTGCGCAGCCGTGGGTGACGGTGACGCTGGTGACACCAGTAGTCATGGCAGTCACACAGGTCTATCAGAACCATGAGCTCTGCCAGACCCCATGTGGCTGCGCGCTGTGCGGCGGCCATGACTGTTGTCCTATGTGCAAGGGAGGGGGCAGGCACCTGGCAGGCAGGGAGGAAGGAGCAGACACGTCATGACATCACCACGCATACTGACGCCGCCAAACACAATTTAGGGCGCTAACAAGGTCGACGCCAGCGGAGTGGGAGCAGTATAATGTACCCATCAGCGTCACCTAATTCACACCGCGTAGGGTGATTGTAGTGTGTGGGCCATGCCACCCATATACGAAGTATATGGATAAATCTGAGGTGCCATTTGCCACTGTACTCGACACAGCGCAGAGGAATACACGCGGATGACATAGCTTGCGCGCATCTATGGCACAAACAAATGAACTGTGTTTGCATACGGTTGTGTAGGTGAAGATGTGTGTGGTGCTGAACGGACAGCTCATCAAATATGGCGCCCTGTGAACTGACAGCCAATGGGAACACAGTAGCCACCACCAATCATCGCAGACGGGGCGCGGACTCCAGCACGCTGTGGCACGCCTACGGGAAATCAATAGGCGATGCAGGTGCAGGGAAAGAGGGGGGGATTCTCAGTAAACCAGGAGCCTAATAAGGAATCGGAATGGCCAGAGGGTGTGTGGCCCAAAAAGACCATGCATCCATGACATAAGATCTCATTGGGGAGTCCAGGGCCAAATAATACTCATTACAGAAGATGGAATTTATCCTGTCTGTGACCTCTTCCATAGAACGGGGCGCATCAGTCTTCTATTTCACCGCAATACATAGTCTAGCTGCTATCAGAATATATGTGATCAAATGTCGGGGGATACTGTATGCCACTATTCCAATATGGAGGACTGCAAGTTGAGGGGAAAGTGGGATCTTAATCCCTGTTAGGACTTCCAATAGGCTTGCCACAAGATGCCAGAATTGCGAGATCTTCGGACAGGACCACCACATATGGGCCAAATCACCCCTATGTCCACAATGTCTCCAGAACAGCGGGGACATTCCCGTCTTGAATCTCACCAACCTGGAGGGGGAGTGCACCAACGCAAGTGAATCTTTTTTAGGCTCTCCAAGTGGCTAATGCACCTAGTGGCGCGAGAGGTGCAGCGTGTGGCCCCCTCCCACTAGTCCAGGTCCGCGGAGAAGCCCAAATCTCTCTCCCACTTTAGCATATATGCCAGTTTCAAAGTACAGAACAGTCGAGAAGCCCACTCTAAATCACTGATAGACTCTTAGTGGTTTCTGGGCCTGATAAAAGGAAATTCTGAAAGGGAGATGGTTTTGTGAGTCCAGATTGTGACGGCATGACCGGGAGCATAGGAAATGGCGGACCTGAGAGTATTGTAGGAAAGTGTGCCAAAAGGTGCTTAGAGACTAATGCGTCGAAGGAGATCAACTTGCCTCCATTCGTCAGCTCACTCAGCGCCACAATCCCATGCTCACGCCATGTGGTTAGGTTTAGCGAGGGGATATGTAGTTGTAAGGCAGTAGTTGTGATTTTCGAGACAGGGAGCTTAGACCAGTCCCTGGGAGACCCCCTCCAAACTTTGAGCAGTGTCCGCATTGTATCCAAGTAAAGGTCGTCCCCAAGAGAGGCCAAGGAATCCACCACCAGTAAGTGGCGGATATAATAGAGGGGAAGAAAGCGCACTATAGGGTCTTATCTCAATTGTATGTAGTAAAATTTCCTATATGGATCCACTCACCTGGTTTGGTTGTGTGAGACTTCAACTCCCGAGGAAGTGTACAGTGTGTACACGAAACGCGTAGAGTTTACAGTGGAATAAAGAGTTGCTCGGAGTCCATGGGCACGTGGATTTATTATCTTTGAGGACAGCACGATCGTGAAGCCGTTTTTTTCTTTTTTCCCTTTATATATAGTAAGTGGCGGAGGGAGCCGCCATTCATAAAATGGGACTCTACCTGGGTCCAGCCCAGACGCGTAGGGTAGAGCCACCATGCCTTGACCTCCTCCAGTATCGCAGCTTTATGGTATGACTTTAAATCAGGGACCTTCATACCTCCCCTCCCGAGGTGTAAGTATATGACTTGACTGTGTACCCTGGGCTTTTTGCTCAATATATTTGTTGGCCAGGGATTGTAATTGGGAATGTAGTGTAGCAGGGTAAGTAAATGGGACACACCTAAATAGGTACAAGACCTTGGGCAGCAAGATCATTCTGAAAGCCTGTACCCTTGCCATCCAGGACAACGAGAGTAGGGGATGGGAATCTAGGCTCTGTCGCAAATTTTTTTCAGTGATTCTAATTTACTAACTGCAACTCTGAATGAGGGGCACAGGATCACACCCAAGTAGGGGATCCCCTCCGGGCACCACTGGAAGGGGAAGGTCCGTGAAACATGGATGGGAAGGATCACCGACTTAGGGCCCTTTCACATCAGCTGTAATTTCAAATCGCGGCAGATGCGGTGAAAAAACCGCATCTGCCGCGATTACCGCATAACCGCAACACTTGCGGCACACTTGCGGCAAGCCCCATGTAATGTCTATGGGGCTTGCGGTAAGGGTGCGGCAGATGCGGCAAGTGCGGTTTCGGCACTTGCGGCAGGTGCGGCCGCGAAAAAAACCGCTGCAAGCGACGTGATTCTTCCCCCCGACCTGAATACCTGAGATGGCCGAGTCGGATCGAGGCGGCGAGCGGCTCCATCACCAGAGCAAACACCAATGGGAGAAGAGGGCAATCCTGATGGGTGCCGTTGGTGATACTAAAAGCACGACATAGGAAACCAGAGGAGAACACCCTGGTTCCAGGGTTTGAGTAAAGGCTGAGGATTGCTGATAATATAGGACCCGAGAAGCCAAATTTGCAGAGGACCTCTCGAAGGTAGCCCCAGTGCACCCTGTCAAACGCCTTTTCTGCGTCAAGAGACAGGAATACACAGGGGGCCCCCCGCCTCTCTGCCACTCCACTCTGCCGATCAGGTCCAGCATTCTCCAGGTGCCATCTTTAGCTTATCTACCCGCTACAAAGCCCACCTGATCCGGGTCAACCAGCAGTGGGACACTGTCCGACAATCTATTGGCCAACATCTTAGAATAAATTTTTAAATCAGAATTTAGTAAAGAAATAGGGTGGTAGTTTCCAGGGAGGTCAGGTTGTTTTCCCGGTTTAGGTATTGTTGTGATCGTGGTCTCTAAAGACAGGGCCGGGATGGAACCTGTAGATTGCCAGAAGTTAAATATCCGAAGAAGGAAGGGGGCCAGAAGGTGGTGAAATGTTTTATAATATTCATTGGAGAACCCATCTGGGCCCGGGGAAGAGTTTGATTTTAATGAAGTCATGACCTTAGTAACCTCGGTGAGGGTGAACGGGCAGTTCAGAGCCTCTAGATTCGCCGGAGGGACTGTAGGGAGGTCCAAGGCGTCTAGGTACCTCCGTATGGACTCATCAGATGGCTGGGGGGTGTCTCCATCATCCTTTAAGTTATACAATTTAGAGTAATAATTGGCGAACACAATCTCCCCGGGATCCCTCATTGTCTCCCCCTCCACAGTTTGCATGAAAGTGATCATGGTTTGAATTGCTCGCTTCTTTATTCTCCTCGCCAGGAGTTTGCCCACCCTATCCCCTGCCGCGTAAAATGTTGTTTTAAGTCGACTCAGGCCCATCTCGTTATTGTTGTAGGAGCAAGGATCTCAATCGATTACGGAGATCCAGTATCTGGGAAGTGAGTTGAGGCGAAGGGCTAGCTTTATTGGCAGCCTCCAATTGTTGGATCCGGGCCGTCCAGTCTAGCCGCAATGTGTGTAGATCACAACTTTATCCATTAAATGCATTCCTTACATATATGATTTATCAAAAAAGACCCAAAGGGGCTATAGAATGTCTTTAAAAATCTCAATTCTTTATTAAAGAGCTTTTAAAAAGCACTACAGTGCATAATTCATTTACACCAATTTTTTCAAAAGACAATACAGTTACTTATTGAGGATACTGGATAAACTTCAATATAGAAGATCAACAAAGAGGTCAGATTATTGTGTTAGGTGCCTCCGGGCTCACTAAGAAGATAACCATACTCCGTCTCACTGACATGACATGTGATCGTCCACCATCATATTCAGCAATTACTGCTCATCACTGTGATGATAAGTTATAATATTCCAATTCAAATGGTCAAAAGGGATTTTGCTATTTAGTGTAACTGTGTTATATCAGCTGGTTAGTCTCTGTGGCTAATCTTTATAATTGCCCATATACTAATTAAGCACTGGCATCTACACAAAGGTTCAAAGCCACAGCCTTATTAATGCCCAGTCACACACACCACCAGGATCCATTGATTAATGAATTCATCCTCAGTGTCTAAGCTCATTGCTGCCCTATAATAAGTGGATCAACCATTCACATGTCACTCAAGAGTAGTACCGACCTGAGTGGTTAGAGCTCCAGTCACCCCGACGGCGTTTCGTCTGGTGAGACTTCTTCAGGGGGCGTACTGACCCCCTGAAGAAGTCTCACCAGACGAAACGCCGTCGGGGTGACTGGAGCTCTAACCACTCAGGTCGGTACTACTCTTGAGTGACATGTGAATGGTTGATCCACTTATTATAGGGCAGCAATGAGCTTAGACACTGAGGATGAATTCATTAATCAATGGATCCTGGTGGTGTGTGTGACTGGGCATTAATAAGGCTGTGGCTTTGAACCTTTGTGTAGATGCCAGTGCTTAATTAGTATATGGGCAATTATAAAGATATAAGCCACAGAGACTAACCAGCTGATATAACACAGTTACACTAAATAGCAAAATCCCTTTTGACCATTTGAATTGGAATATTATAACTTATCATCACAGTGATGAGCAGTAATTGCTGAATATGATGGTGGACGATCACATGTCATGTCAGTGAGACGGAGTATGGTTATCTTCTTAGTGAGCCCGGAGGCACCTAACACAATAATCTGACCTCTTTGTTGATCTTCTATATTGAAGTTTATCCAGTATCCTCAATAAGTAACTGTATTGTCTTTTGAAAAAATTGGTGTAAATGAATTATGCACTGTAGTGCTTTTTAAAAGCTCTTTAATAAAGAATTGAGATTTTTAAAGACATTCTATAGCCCCTTTGGGTCTTTTTTGATAAATCATAGCCGCAATGTGTCTAGTTTTTTTCTGCTGAGATGCTTTTTGAAGATGGAGGCCCTGGAGAACCGCTTTGTGGGACACCCACAGTATGTTGTCCGAGACCACCTCGTTGTCATTCAAATCAAAAAACTCTTTCATCTTATTTTCAATCACAAAGCATTCACTGACCTCAGGGAAACACTGATTTCAGGAAAACACTGCGGGCAGCTGGCTAAAGCGCTCAACACAGTGAATTCCTAGGCGCATTGCCCCCTGGGAATAATGAATTATTATGGAGGGATATCTAGCTAGTCCTGTGTTTGAGACTCCTAACAGAGGCTCCACAGACTTTATTTGCATGCTGGGTCCTTCCCTGGAGGGATATCTGGCTAGTCCTATGTGTGAGACTCCTAACCAAGTCTCCACAGACTCTATTTGCATATCTTATTTTCAATGGCAGACATAACCTGCTGGTCAGATAAGATGCCCGCATTCAACCTCCAGTGGCGGTGCATACACCCCCTCACACCGAGCCTGATCTCCAACGATGTCGGCGCATAATATGACCACGTTATTAAACAGATTTCTGCTCTGGCCCAAGTCACCAAAGCATCATCATCTACCAGGAAGAAGTCAATCCTGGAGTATGATCCGTGCCTTTTGGAGAAGAAAGAATAGTCCCTCTCCTCTGCGTGGAGATAGCGCCAAACATCGTGGAGATGAAACTCCTGACACAGGGGTGCTAATTCCCCTCCCCTTTGCAATGAAGGGGAAGAGAAATCTAAGTGGCTTTCCATAATAGAGTTAAAGTCGCCACAAAGGATTTTCATGCCCTCCGCCTCATTCTGTATTTTCCCAAAGAGTGACTTTAAGAACTTAATCTGTGCTACGTTTGGGGCGTACATGTTGGCTATAGTATAAGTCACCCCCGAGATGCAACAAATAATCTACTATATACTTGCCTAATCGTGTCTGTCTGTTGCTGAAAACGCGCGCCAGCGCTCATTGGTTGCCGCATATGCAAAAGATCCGAGTGGCGCGCAAATTAAAAATCTGCGTGCCGCGCAGCTCTCCTGTCAGTCCCAATGCTCCTCCTGTTGCCCGCTCCTGTTGCCCCGCCCGTGGTCTCCTGGCCCCCCGCTCCCTGTGGCCCCCGCTCTTCCATGGTAAAAATGTATAAAATAAAAATAAAAAAATCCTCAGTGAAGATACTCACCCTGTTCGCTCCACCCCCGATGAGTCTTCTAGCTCCTACAGGGCTTGAGGACCTGTCGTTGCCTGGGAAACCGATCAGCTGATTGGTTTCCCAGGCAATGACAGGTCCTGCCCTGGGAGCTACAAGACGCATCGGAGGTGGAGCGAGACACCGGACGAGTGAGTATCCCCACTGCGGGGGGCCAGGAGGAGCGATGGAGGGGCCAGGAGGAGCGATGGTGGGGACAGGAGGAGCAATGGAGGGGCCAGGAGGAGCAATGGAGGGGCCAGGAGGAGCAATGGAGGGGACAGGAGGAGCGATGGAGGGGACAGGAGGAGCGATGGAGGGGACAGGAGAAGCGGGGACAGGAAGAGAGATGGAGGAGCCGCGACAGGAGGAGAGACGGAGGAGAGGTGACATGAGGAGCAGTGACAGGAAGAGAGATGGAGGAACGAGAACAGGAGGAGCAGGGACAGGAGGAGAAACAGAGGTGTGGGGACAAGAGGAGAGACGGGGGAGAGGGGACAGGAGGAGCGATGACAGGAGGAGACACGGAGGAGTGGTAACAGGAGGAGCGGTGACAGAAAGAGAGATGGAGGAGCTGGGACAGGAAGAACGGTGACAGGAGGAGAGACGGAGGAGTGGTGACAGGAGAAGCGGTGACAAGAGAAGCGGTGACAGGAGAAGAGATGGAGAAGCGGGGACAGGAGAAGCAGTGACAGGAGGAGAGATGGTGGAGTGGGGACACGAGAAGCGGTGACAGGAGGAGAGATGGAGGAGCGGTGACAGGAGGAGCGGGGACAGGAGGAGCAGGGACAGGAGGAGCAGAGACAGGAGGAGCAGGGACAGGAGCAGAGACTGAGGAGCGATGACAGGAGGAGAGACCGAGGAGCGGGGACAGGAGGAAAGACAGAGGAGCGGGGATAGGAGGAGCGGTAACAGGAGGAGAGATGGAGGAATGGGGACAGGAGGAGAGACGGAGGAGTGGTGACAGGAAGAGCGGTGTAGTTCACTCACGTTGACTGAACAAGCTCTGTCAGTCACAGTATGTCAACTACATACATATTCTAGAATACCCGATGCATTAGAATCGGGCCACCATCTAGTGATGATATATCTCCTCAATGGGTCTACCACTGTTCTAATCAGTTGAAATTGGATAGAATTTTTAATCATGACACCGACCCGCTGCTTTTTTCACAGGGAGGTTAGCAAAAAAGGAGTGAGCATATTGTTTCTTGTGAAATCTATAGTTGTCTCCAGATAACAGGTGAGTCTTTGTCAAGCCCACTGGGACGAGGGTACTCGGTACCGGACCATGTCTGCCATTGGGGAAGTCACGGGTGGTCCTGGTCCGGACCGTGTCCCGGGCCCTAGGAAATAAAAGGGTGTATTTACAGGGGAGAATAGTCTATCGTGATGCCACCCACCATGTGCGGCCAGCGATGGGGCCGCCGCTGCTGCAGAACCTCCGGGGATGGGTAATGACAGCGCAGATGGAATAGTTCCAGTGGGTAGAACTGTATTCCCCGGGGCAGTGATGGTATAGTCTATAATGGATATGGATAGTGGAGACGGGGTTAAAGAACACACACCCACGTTTTGTAGTAAAAGGTGCAATTCTCCTTCTCTCCTGATGCTGCAACTTTCTTCAGCCCGTGTACAGAGCTGACAGGCTTGTAGCTCTCCAGGTGGGACTTCTCTGCTGCTGGATGTAGGGCAAAGGTTGCAATCAATACACAGACTCACAGTTTTGCTGTTTTCCAAAGCTTTACTGCAGATGTTGTTGCAGATTATAGTCCACGGAGTCTGTACTGGGGATAGGCTCTCCTCCCACCCTGTCCGGGTCATCAGCTTCCTCGTGCTGCGCTGTGTGTGTGTGTCCTGGCCGCTGCTTCTAGCTGAGCTGCTGGGACTGTCTCACTGTCTCTCTGTTCTGCTGGTACCACTTGGCTAGGCAACTTGAGTCCTCTGTGCTGTGCTGACCCCGCCGTGTTGCTTTGCACTGGTACTGTGGTCGTCTAAAGGCTCCACTACTCCTGGATTCACTGTGCTGTGTGTCAGTCACAGTACTGGATCCGGTGTCCGTTCTGTGCCTCTTCTGGGGCGAGTAATGGTTGCTCTCAAGCTCCCAGACTTGTTCCTCAGTCTGTAGTTCTCCTGTTCCTCAGACCCTCACTAGGCCTGCACTGAGCTAACTCTGCTCTAAACTGTGCTCTTCACAGCACTGATCCGTGCTGAACTCCTGCTCTCAGTTCTCCTGAGCTGTTCTGAGCTGTTCTGAGCTACTTCCTCATGAGCTGTAGTATTTAAGGAGCAGGTTGTGCTCCCCCTCCTGGCCCAGAGGTGCTAGTGTTTGTCAGTGTGTAATGGGGAGGGAACCCATGTGATCTTACTGTGGCACGTTAACCCATGGGGTGCCACATCTCCTGTATGCCCATTGGATAATTTAGCTTCTCTCCATAGAAAAGACCTTTTTGCTGGGGAGTTAAGCCCTTTTACATTAAGGGTAACTATATTGAGGCTCATAGTGTTACCATTGAAATTGTAGTGTGGAGGTCGCCGAGGTAGGTAAAATAGGGTAAATAGGGTTAGGAGATGGGGGGAGGTAAAGACAAAGAAAGGGGAGGAAGGGGAAGGAAGGAGAAGGAGGGAACTAGGGGAAGACGCACAAGGGGAACAAGACAATAAACAAATAACAAGTACCGTATATACTCGTGTATAAGCCGACCCGTGTATAAGCCGACCCCCCTACTTTTGCCCCCAAAACCTGGGAAAACATATTGACTCGTGTATAAGCTGAGGGTGGACTCCAGCACAGGTATACAGCCCCCAGCAGTGTGGTATACAGGCCCCCCAATGGTAGTATACAGCAGCCTCCCCAGTGGTAGTATACAGCAGCAGCCCCAGTGGTATATACAGCAGCAGCTCCAGTAGTTAGTATACAGCAGCCCCAGAGGTATATACAGCCCCAGTGGTAGTATACAGCATCCCCAGAGGTATATACAGCCCCGGTGGTAGTATACAGCATCCCCAGAGGTAGTATACAGCAGCCCCAGAGGTAGTATACAGCAGCCCCAAAGGTATATACAGCAGCCGCAGTGGTAGTATACAGCAGCCCCAGAGGTATATACAGCCCCAGTGGTAGTATACAGCATCCCCAGAGGTATATACAGCCCCGGTGGTAGTATACAGCATCCCCAGAGGTAGTATACAGCAGCCCCAGAGGTAGTATACAGCAGCCCCAAAGGTATATACAGCAGCCCCAGTGGTAGTATACAGCAGCCCCAGAGGTAGTATACAGCCCCAGTGGTAGTATACAGCAGCCCCAGAGGTAGTATACAGCAGCCTCAGAGGTATATACAGCCCCATTGGTAGTATACAGCAGCCCCAGAGGTATATACAGCCCCAGTGGTAGCATCCAGCAGCCCCAGAGGTATATACAGCCCCAGTGGTAGTATCCAGCAGCCCCAGAGGTATATACAGCCCCAGTGGTAGTATACAGCAGCCCCACAGGTATATACAGCCCCAGTGGTAGTATACAGCAGCCACAGAGGTATATACAGCCCCAGTGGTAGTATACAGCAGCCCCAGAGGTATATACAGCCCCAGTGGTAGTATACAGCAGCCCCAGAGGTATATACAGCCCCAGTGTAGTATACAGCAGCCCCACAGGTATATACAGCCCCAGTGTAGTATACAGCAGCCCCACAGGTATATACAGCCCCAGTGGTAGTATACAGCAGCCCCACAGGTATATACAGCCCCAGTGGTAGTATACAGCAGCCCCAGAGGTATATACAGCCCCAGTGGTAGTATACAGCAGCCCCAGAAGTATATACAGCCCCAGTGGTAGTATACAGCAGCCCCAGTGGTAGTATACAGCAGCCCCACAGGTATATACAGCCCAAGTGGTAGTATACAGCAGCCCCAGAGGTATATACAGCCCCAGTGGTAGTATACAGCAGCCCCACAGGTATATACAGCCCCAGTGGTAGTATACAGCAGCCCCAGAGGTATATACAGCCCCAGTGGTAGTATACAGCAGCCCCAGAGGTATATACAGCCCCAGTGGTAGTATACAGCAGCCCCACAGGTATATACAGCCCCAGTGGTAGTATACAGCAGCCCCAGAGGTATATACAGCCCCAGTGTAGTATCCAGCAGCCCCAGTGGTAGTATACAGCCCCAGTGTAGTATCCAGCAGCCCCAGTAGTAATAAACAGCCCCCCCCCTCTTTATCATGTCCCCCCCAGGCTGCGGCAGCTGTCAAAATAACAAACACTTTATACATCACCTTCCGGCGCAGCTCCTCCGCTCCTCCGGTCCTCCGCTCCTCCGCTCGTCGGCTTCTTCTTCCTTGATGTGCCGGCTTCTGTGACCGCGCGCAGGAAATGACGTCATCTCCTGCGCCCGGTCACATGACACCGGCACAACAAGGAAGAAGAAGCCGGCGAGCGGAGGAGCGGAGGACCGGAGGAGCGGAGGAGCTGCGCCGGAAGGTGATGTATAAAGTGTTTGTTATTTTGACAGCTGCCGCAGCCTGGGGGGACATGATAAGGAGGGGGGGGCTGTTTATTACTACTGGGGGACCCATATTAAGGAGGGGGGCTGTGTAGTGCAATATGCACGGCATCCCCCCGCCGCTGATGGACGGGGGGATGCCGTGCATATTCATTGCACTAATGAGGCGGCCCCACGTGACTGCCTGCGGTCACCGCGGCCCCCTCCTGCCTCCTCCAGCCCCCGGTCACAGCCCCCCCACAGCATACCGTATGACCCGTGTATAAGCCGAGGGGGGGACTTTTCAGCCCAATTTTTGGGCTGAAAAACTCGGCTTATGCACGAGTATATACGGTATGTAAACTGGAACTATCCAGACACTCGTCTGGAAGTGTGGGGGAAAAAATAACTATACTCCCTCGCACAATTCTGCGGGGAGGAGTCCCACTAGGCAGGTGGAAGAAACTTGTCAGTCCGAGAGTCTTCAATCAGGCTGAGTGGAGCTACCTAGGGCCATGGGAAAAGGAGCAAAATCAGGCAGGCTTTTCCTGCATTGCTGGTGGCTTCCTTTAGGTTTTCTCTCCCTCTGTGGTAGTCATCCTGAAATCACGATCCGGTCCAGCTCGGAGGAAGGGAAGGCCGCTAGCTGACACCAGGTTCCAAGGTCGGAGGGCTTTACTAAGTTGCGATGGTGATGAGAAAGATTGCCTGGAGCCTTTATAGCGGACGTTTACAGCCATCGGAGACCCCCCAGCTGTACTGGATGCCTTTGTCTCTGAGGACATGACAGCTAGGAGCAAATTCGCAACGCTGGGCCAGTGTACCGGGAATAGGTCAGGGTAAACAGTAACGTCTCGAAAGGCACCCAGGAGCGTGGGTTTGCGTCTCATGGACTGGAGTAGGAGGTCTCTCACACCGGGGCGGACAAAGCATACCAACACGTTCCTTGGGAGCTCTCTGGGCAGGCGGGCCAGTTTCGGGAGTCTATTTGGCTTCTCAATAACCAGGTCCGCCGAAAAGAGGTTAAAAAAGCAGCGACGGTGGCCGTTATATCGCTGTCTTCAGAGGATTTCGCCAAACCCCTTATTTTTAAAGATGCTTCTGCGGAGTTTGTCATCTAAGTGACATAAAGTGGAGTTAACAGAGCCCATCTCTCTGTCCAGTTCAGAGTAGCTGTCTGCTAAGTAGTTATGAGCAGTTGCGTACTCCTCCATTTTGTGCTCAATATGGGAGGTTCTTTCTGGATTGATCTATATGTAAAAAAATGCAGAGTATTAGATAGGAAAAAGATAGATTTTACCATGGATTGTAAGCAGATTCCACACTGAAATCTTGGCCCCTCTCTCATAGTTATTTGCTCCATCCTGACCCTCTCCTTGTAGCTATGTGCTTCATTCTGACCATTTTCTGGACAAAGTACCTCGAAGTCCGCGCTGCTGCCACAATGGATACAGAAACACAAGAGACAACGGGATGTCTGGGTATGGTGATGACTAGTTTATTTTCCGACACGTTTCAGAGCCACATACCGAGCGCCTTCCTCAGGGAACAATTGTTGAAACCGCAGTGACCTGTGGAAGTACAGTCCCAGTAGCAGCTGCTTTTTCTGAGCGATCAAGCTGGTTGTGTGCTACCACAACCCTACCAGGTGAGCAATTCTGATATTACACCTCTGATTCTGTCTAAGAGATAAGACCCTATTGCGCATTCTCAACCCTCTAGATATATTCATTCTGACCATGTCTTTTTAGCTACGTGGTCCATTTTGACCCTCCTCTTAGTATTGTGCTCCATCCTGATCCTCTCCTTGTAGTTATGTGCTCCATTCTGGCCCTCGCCTTGCAGTTATGTGCTCCATTGTGACCCTTCTCCTTGTAGCTATCTGCTCCATCCTGACCCTCTCCCTGTAGCTATATGCTCCATCTTGACCCTCTCCTTGCAATTATATGCTCCACCCTGACCCTCTCCTTGTAATTGTGTGTTCCATCCTGACCCTCACCTTGCAGATATATGCTCCATCCTAACACTCTCATTATAGTATTATTCTCTATTCTGATCCTCTCCTTGTAGCTATGTGCTCCATCCTGACCTTC
Source organism: Allobates femoralis (assembly GCA_033576535.1). NCBI lineage: Eukaryota > Metazoa > Chordata > Amphibia > Anura > Aromobatidae > Allobates > Allobates femoralis. The sequence continues at coordinate 331,999,721 of JARQOC010000005.1, forward strand.
TCCTTGTAGCTATGTGCTCAATCCTGACCCTCTCCTTGCAATTATGTGCTCCATCCTGATCCTCTCCTTGTAGCTAGGTGCTTCATTCTGACCATTTCTTTTTATCTATGGGGATCCATCCTGACCCTCTCCTTCTAGCATTGTGCTCCATGCTGACCATCCCCTTCTAGTAATGTGCTCCATCCTGATCCTCTCCTTGCAGTTATGTGCTCCATCCTGACTCTCTCCATGCAGTAATGTGGCCCAGCCAGCTTCCATCATATAGTAATATGGCCCATCTGTGTCTCCTTGTAGTAATGTCCCATCCTGCTGTCACGGGTGGCACGGATGACAGGGTAGAGGCCACGCGCAGACGGTCCCAGCGTTTGGCCAATCAGCCATAAGGTTTGAGGACGGTCCGTCTTTCAGGGGCATTTACCTTCTGTGTAGATAAAGAGAAGGTATGATAAGATCTCCCTATCATGGGGAGACGGCTGGGAAGGTCTTGTGCTCGGTCTGGTTTCTACACCAGGATTCTGGGTCTCTAGGACCCAGCAGGTTCTTCCCACCTTTATAAGGAGTTTCATTGCCCTCCCTCGGTGCAGGTGATATTTCCTTGTGCACTCATTATCCTTGCTCCGGCAGAAGCAGAGGTTGTGGAGGTTGCTGTGCTCTGCTGCAAGATAAGTGTTTTCTTTCCCCATTGTCTGTTTTTTTCCTTGTGTTTGTCTTTAGTTGTTAGTGGAGGGGTCTAGTGAACCTCTCCATCTGATCCTTAGATAAGGTAGTGCTAGGATCAGAGAGGGACGAGGTTCGTGGTCGGCGACAGTTGAGGAAACTGTATAGGGACGTTAGGGCAGACAGGGTCAGCCCCAGTAAGACTAGGGGTCACCCTCTCCCTCTTGTGCCCGTAGCTTTAGGGACTCCTTATTTCCCCCCCCCCCCCGTCGTGGTCCTACGCTGAGTGCCTCTCCCGCTCCCAGCGTGACACCTGCCCCCATCATCTAGTAATGCCCCATCCTGCCTCTCTAATGTAGTAATGTTCCCCACCCTTGTTCTCTTGCAGTAATATGCCCCACACTTGTTCCCTTGCAGTAATATGCCCCATTATTGTCCCTTTGCAGTACTATGCCCCATCCTTTCCCATCATGTCATAATATGCCCCATCCTTGTCCCCTTGCTGCACTATGCCCATCCTTCCCCATCACGTCATAATATGCCCCATCTTTGTCCCCTTACATTAGTATGTCCCATTCCTGTCCCATTGCAGTACTATGCTCCATCCTTGTCCCTTTGCGGTAAAATGCCCTATCCTTGTCCCCTTGCAGTATAATGTCCCATTCTGCCCCATCATGTAGTAATATGCCCCATCCTTGTCCCCTTGCAGTAATACGCCCCATCCTGCCCCCATTATGTAGTATTGTGCCCCATTCTTGTCTCCTTGAAGAAATATGAACCATCCTTGGCCCCTTGCAGTAATATGCTCCATCATGTAGTAATATGTCCCATCCTTGTCCTCTTGCAGTAATATGCCGCATGCTTCCTGCCCCCACATGTAGTAATGTACCCCATCATTTTCCCCTTGTAGAATATGCCCCATCGTTCCCCCATCATGTATTAATATGCCACATCCTGCACCAATTATGTAGTAATGTGTCCCATCCTCGTCCTTTTGTAGTATTGCCCGATCCTGGTTGTTATTTAGAGGTAAAAGAAAATACACAAATCACACTCTCCTTCCTACTCCCAATTCTACTGCTGCTCATCCACTCATGTACTCTGTGACAGAGGTAAATACCTGCTGAGCGCAGTCACATGATGCCAGCACCACCACATGACATCATAACATTATGCGACAGCGTCGGTCTAGGGGAGCGAGTGTTGGGAGCGAGGAGTAATGTCTCCTCTGGTCCAACACAACTTTGAACTGGCGCAAAAAAATAATAATGAAGTATTTTACCTACTCTGGTGGTGTCATAGGATACTAACGCCTGTTCTAGACCCAAAAAGTGAGCTTTTACATTTGCCCCTTTTGGGATAGCTCCATCTACTCTACTGGATCTCGCTTTCCCCTTACATTTCTGTCTCTGCCAAGAATGGGATATACAAAAGTGCTAGTATATCCTGGATTTCTCCACTGGAAACCCTTTGTTCTTATCAGATAAATTCTCCAGGATCTCACCTAATACTGGGCCTAAAATCAGAAAAACGGATAGATCATAATTTGTTCTTAGAGTGGTTATGTACCAACCAGGACTTCAACCTTTTCAATAAGATGGCTCTACAGGCAGTTTAAGAGGCCAATAATTGGGAGATCCAAGATGGCCGCAGATGGAGGAGGCTGTGCATAATAGCTCTCCTAGAAATCCACCACCATCCGTGCCATCCAACCTCAGGAGGGATCTTAAAACTTAAGTGGTGTGACCTAGAACATATATCTCGGCTCCCCAAGCTGATATATCGAACTGCTGGTGACTGGGACCCTCCGGGAGCTGAGAAGCAGGGCATACCACGAGGCATCTGCGGGGCCTGTCGGCCACCATCACGCCTCTGGAGGATATAGCCCCTGGCAGACAGTGCCGAGCTTCCCGCTCACAGGCGGACCTCCGCACAACTACCCGTAGCTGAGGAGAAAGGAGGCGCCGGAGCGGGACCACCAGGGAACCGCAGTGAGGTGAGGGGCCGGATCCGGGAACGCACTGTGGAGTATGGGTCGGAGAGAAAGAGCGGGAGTGAGCCGCCTGGAAGCATCGCAATCCCCAGGCGATCTGAGACCACTCGAGAGAACTGCTGCAACGCGCGAGGCCGGGTGAGTGAAAGCCGGTGGCACGGGGAGGGAGAAGCAGAGGGTTACCCGACCCATGACGGGAGCGGTGGCTGGGGATTGATAGCAAGGACACTATTCACCCTGACGCCCTGTAAGGGGGACCCCTGTGACCCAGACCACCCATCAAAGACAGATTGGGCATCTATATATATGTCCAAGATCAGGCTGACCACTATCAGCCATGAGACCTCTGTGCCCTTGTTATAACTGGACCTGGGACCAACTGCAGAGCCACAGCACCATAACTATTGCCCCTCTGATCTCGAGGAGTGACTGTAATCTCCACACCCACAGACTTTTGAGCATCTAAGAGATCACAGCCGTTTTGACGCTTGTGTGCTTCAAGCAAGAGGGTGCCTGGTTGGGAACAGTCCCCTAGAGACTTAAACACTTTGGACCCTGTTGCAGCCTCACTTGTATGAACCCGGATCTAATCTCCCACAATAATCACACTTAAGCCATCCTGAGCATAAATCTGGGGTATCTCATATACACTTTAGAGGATCTCATCTAAAAATTGACTGTGATATCAACATTACTTTTCTCAAACATCTTAATAATCTAACTATGCCGTAATAGCCTCTCGTGGCCAGCTGGAGGAGCTCCGTGACTACATTGAACTATACCTAACCATCCCAATTGCTCACTATCATGGGGAAAACAGGCACCAAAACCCCGAAAGGGTCGTCCAAAACCACTAAATCAGTCATGCAAGCAGATGTCGACAAATTGTGGAAAAAGCAAGCCACGTTAAATGACATAGACATCGCCTCCAAATTCCCGGACTCAGCTCTGGCAGATGAATCAGAGTCTGATCTGGAGAGTGACTCTGAAGCAGGGCCGATAGACAAGGATAACATAGTCACCCGCTCATTCATCACACATATTCTGGCCAAATCATTAGCTAAATCACTAGAGCCAATTGGAAAAGAGCTAGCTGATATTAAGCGTGATCTTACCCAACAAGGACACAGAATAGAGATAATTGAAAACTCTCAATCTTCCCTTATTCACCAAACGAATACCATCTTGGAAGGCTTATAAATATATGAAAACCTACTCCGCACGGTCAATTCAACCTTAGAAGATCATGAAAATTGGGAGAGGCGCAATAACATAAGAAAAAGAGGCCTTCCTGAATCAGTGGCAACAGAAACTCTCGAGAAAGCAGCCACTGAAATTTTCAAAAGCACCCTACCAGAGGAATATAAAAGAGTCCATAGAGCTCTCAGACCAAGACCCGCTCAGGGGGAACACCGCGAGACGTAACCTGCCGCTTTTTAGATTACTGAGTTAAAGACCTAATACTGCGCAGAGCCCATGACCAACAGACTGTTATGTACGAGGGCTTCTCACTTAACTTGTTCCAAGATCTGTCAGCTATCACACTACGCAAAAGAAGAATGCTGAAGCCGTTTACCAGAAGAAAAGTAGAAAAGCGCACATAGGGTCTTATCCGGGTGTAACCGGGGTGTTGTATTGTGTGCTGTTGCACTAACCTTATGTTGTTGTGTGAGTCACAACAACTATTGAAGCATAAGCCGGCTTGCAGCACTCCGCCCAAGGGAAACAGGTTAAAGCATTAGATGAAAGGTGGTAATTCGTGTGCTGCCGTCTGTCCGTTGGTTCCAAGAAATCCAAGGAATCACAAGATGTTAAAAGTAATACCTTTAATGTTTAATTCTTACGCGTTTCGTGGTACTTCAGACCACTTCATCAGAGATCCGCAAGGTTTACCTTACCACGAAACGCGTAAGAATTAGACATTAAAGATATTACTTTTAACATCTTGTGATTCCTTGGATTTCTTGGAACCAACGGACAGACGGCAGCGCACGAATTACCACCTTTCATCCAATGCTTTAACCTGAAGCTGTTTACCGACATCCTTTTGCAGAAGGGTCACCACTTCCGCTGGCTGTTCCCCTTCGGTGTTTTTATAACTGCAGGGGACAAGAAATTCCAGCCCAGAACCTCGGCAGACATAAAATTAACCTGTGAGGAACTGGGGATCATTTTGGATAGCTATCCTGATCTAGAGTCATTCCATTCTGCTTCTCTGATCAAGCCGCTACCAACCCTACCATCGTGGCAAGTGGTTACAACCCCAAAGGCCCAAAGACTAAAAAGGAAGGCGCCAAGACACCGCCCTTGAAAGACCTGGGTGACTCTACCTGATCCATGCTGACCCCACTTTTTTCGCTGCAGTAACGATCTACTACAGTATGTCAGGTTGACTGCCTTCCTCGGCTTTTTTCCTCTGTATCCCCTTAGTGCATCAGTCTGAGAACACCTCTCTACCTAATTTTGCCTTTTGGGCACTATCCAACGTATGTCTTGCTTTTGGATCTCGAGGGAAAACCACGCCAGTGACGAGACCACGGCAAAATTGCCTATTCCAGACCCATAATTCTAACACGGATACCTGTTACACATTGAAATTCAATGGATGGCTCGGACTATTGGAGCTTTCAATTTTATGCTTATTAACCCCTTTCCCCACCCACACCCCCCCTTCCTTTTCCCCCCCCCCTCTCACTTACCTTTCTTTTTCTCGATTCCCTTGATCCCTTATGTTCCCATCTCCCCCATCCTCCCTTCTACCCTACTTACTTGATTCACTCCTCACTTGAGGCAGGAAGATGTAGTTACGTTTTTTGTATTATTTGAGTTCCCTTCTAATTTCTCCTCCGAGCTGGCTTTGGCGGCTTGCTGAAGTCTTACACAGATGAGACAAAGTATTATGAATAAGTTGATATATGCATATAATCTTTTGAAAGTTTTACTGTTTTTCTCCTCTCTTCTTTTTTCTATTTCTTCTATCCTTCTCTCTACCACTTTCTTACCCCGGGGGACGTGGAACCAATGGAGACAAACCGAACCACACGAACTACACCAAAAAACACCATGAAGGGTGCACCTGAGGTAAGAAATTTGCTTCCCTAAATGCACATGGTCTAAACTCTCCCTATACTAGACGCCACAAATTGCACCGTTTGAGACAACAAAAAATACAAGTTATTCTCCTACAGGAAACACACTTTAGAGCTGATAAGTTACCTAACCTAGATCGCACGGGCTACGATAAATGGTACCATGCTACCTCGACACAGACGAAATCCAGAGGCACCTCGGTGGCCATAGCCACAAGTGTGTCGTTTCAAATGAGAGATACTTTAATTGACCCCCAGGGATGTTACGCCCTGGTCAAGGGCATGTTGAATGGAACGCTGGTGACGTTATGTAGCTTATACGCCCCAAACAAAAAAATAGCAAAATGGCTTAAAACAACTTTGGCTAGAATAGATTTAAAGAGGGAGTTCTGGTGATGGGCGGCGACATTAATGTAGCACTAAACGCATTGATAGACACCTCTAAGCAAAAAAGTGTGTTGTCAGCGGGAGACCTAGCTGGAATTCAGCGAAGCCTCAATGCCCAACAATTAATAGACACGTGGAGGTGTCTGAACCCTGCCGAACGTGACTACACTTACTACTCGTTCCCTCATAAGTCATACAATCGACTAGACTACATTTTTGTTCCCAAGGCTTACCTACCGAACATTAAAAAATCCACAATAACACCTACCATTTACTCCGACCATGCTACAGTAATACTGGAAATGTCCCTTCGGAAACAACCTATGTAGATTGTGGCGTCTCAATGAATCGATACTAGCTGAGGAGAGTGTTAAAAAACGCATAACCGAAGCAATATAGAGATATTTCAACCTAAATGCAGGATGTTCCCTGAGGAAGGAGCTCGGCACGTGGCTCCGAAACGCGTCGGAAATAAATCTATATCACCAGCACCTAGTCGTCCAGTGTGTTAGGTATATCTTCCTGACAGCAGCGCGGACATAAAGGTACTTCGTCCGAAAACTTTGTTATAAAAAAAAACTTGACCAGCAGACGTTGAATCTGCTGTCAGCAAAGAGACAACAACTTAAGGATCTTCTTACACTACAGTCACCAAAATACTATAGCTCATGGAAAAACAAAATGTGCACTCACGGAGACAAGGCCTCAAAATTCATGATTTCGCTGATTCGAGAAAGACAGGCTCGCACCCTGATCGGCACGGTCAAGAATAGTCGAGGTGTATGCTCAGATAATCCCACTCACATGGAAGATGCTTTTTTTGGACTATTATAAACACTTCTATAACCTGTGACCAGATGAAACCAAGGATCAATATGAATTAAGAAAAGGCGAAATCATGAATTTCCTGAGTGGCTTATAACTGCCCAGCCTCACAGACTCCCAAAAGTTTACATTGATAAAACCGTTTCAGCTCTCTGAACTCCAGTCCACTCTGTCGGGGTGCCCAGGTGGGAAGTCCCCAGGACCTGATGGATTCACAGCCCATTACTATAAAACCTTTTCTTCCGCCCTGCTCCCACATCTTCTGGATTAGTTTAATGCGGTGCTGGGGAGCCAATCACTCCCTCATCACATGCTGGAGGCTAGTATCTCCTTAATTTACAAAGAGGGCAATGACCCAGAACAATGCAGCAGTTACAGACCAATCTCATTATTGAACGTCGATTTGAAGCTGCTCGCGAGTATGATTGCAAAGAGACTAGCGGTTTTCTTACCCCAATTGGTTTCCCCAAACCAGACAGGATTTGTGGGGGGGCGAGAGGGGAAGGATAACGTACATAAAATATTACACGTAATACAAATTGCCAAGCATCATAAACTACCTCTAGTTTTATTAGGAACCGACACAGAGAAAGCCTTCGACAGAGTGGACTGGACCTATCTTGAGGAAACTTTAAATGCCTTTGGCATCCCTTCTGTGATGGTTGGAGCCATATTGGCGATGTACTGTAGACCCACGGCGCGCATTAAGATAAATAACGCCTTTACAGACACTTTTGAGATAAAAAAAACGGTACCAGACAAGGTTGTCTGCTTTCGCCACTCCTCTTTGTCCTCACTATGGAACCTCTCTTGGCTGCTATACAGTTAAGGGACGACTTAAAGGGCATAACTTTGCAATCCACACACTTTAAGACAGCGGCATTCGCGGACGACCTGCTAATCATAATGTCAGATCCACTCCGTGGCTTCCCTGCCTGCATAGAACTACTAGAGCACTTCGGTAACATGTCAAAGTTTAAGGTTAATGCCTTGAAATCAGAAGCGCTTGCGATAAACATCCCTCACACGACGCAAACTAGACTCAAAACACTTTGCCCCTTCGCATGGCCCGCACAATACATTCGTTATCTAGGTGTTAAATTGGGGAGGAACAACAACGATCTTCTTCATTGGAATATTTTACCGTTGCTTGAGGATGTAAAGCATACAATGCAATCCTGGAGGGGCAATTGCCTCTCCTGGATGGGGAGAAAGAACTTGTTGAAGAGTTTAATACTGCCTAGATTCACGTACATATGTAACATGCTCCCTATTGTGATACCAACGACTTAGCTTAATAAAGTCAATTCCATGTTCAGCAAATACATTTGGCACCAAAAAAACCCTAGAATTTCGTACAGAACACTATCATTACCTAAAGATAGGGGAGGAATGGGGGCATCTGACATACAGAAGTATTACTATGCCTCGATGATTTCAGGAGTGGTGGACATTCTTAGAAAATCAAGAGATAAACAATGCATTATGGCAGAAGAAGCATTGTCCCCGCTGCCACTCAGGTCCCTCTTTCTCTCATATGACCGCGGACTAACACCGCATACGATTCACAATATTCACACTAAAGCAGCACTACACATTTGGTCGAAACTAAAACACACGATACTCCCTCCGTTGTCACCCTTGATAACTCTTGCGGACTTAGTGGCTTCTTCCTCAGGGATTCTGTCAGGCGCAGTGGTGATGCCACACAACTGGTCAGAATTGACCATTGACAAACTCCTGGTGGATGGATCTTTACCAAGTTTAAATGATCTTGATAAGATGATGGGCTCTCAGGCTGCCTTCACACTTGCAGATGGATCTGCAGCGTTTTGCAGATGCATCTGCAAGTGTGAGCATGCTGACCGCGGCCCCTATGTTTATAATAGGGCGCACGCGGTGTGAAAGGTCTCATTCACTCCTGTATGTGTACTGTCAGCAGGCGTATGCCTGCTTACAGATCACACTCTCCCGCCCGCAGCATGGACGCTACATCTCGCGTCCACAGTGCGGACGGGAGTGTGTGATCTGTAAGCAGGCATACGCCTGCTGACAGTACACATACAGGAGTGAATGAGACCTTTCACACCGCGTGCGCCCTATTATAAACATAGGGGCCGCGGTCAGCATGCTCACACTTGCAGATGCATCTGCAAAACGCTGCAGATCCATCTGCAAGTGTGAAGCCAGCCTCAGAGCTTAACCCTTCTGCAATTCTGTTGTCTTTGTGACAAATTGACCCCCCTCTTGAGAGTAGCTGACCTCACCGCCCGATGACTCCTTTTGAGAAATTATGCGCTACTAGCATCAGACCAAAGAAAATTCTCTCTACTCTCTTCCAAATGCTACTGACAAGCGAATGCTGTTCTAAAAGGAGTTACATTGCACACTGGGAGACAGACCTAGGTTACAAGCTATCCCGGATCAACTGAAATATATCTATAAATTGTTCCCATGGCCCCTTGCAATGTGTGAAGGCTCAGGAGAACTCTTACAAAGTGATTACACGCTGGTACCACACACCACAAAGAACCTATAATTGGCGGAGAGGATGCCCCACGGAGTGCTGGAGATGTGGAGACACCAGAGGAGATTATTTACACATCTGGTGGACGTGTCCCATAATTAAAGCCTACTAGAGGCAAGTGAGCGATTTTATAAAAAGAGTAACAAAAAGATCACCCGGCTCACGGTGGAGACTGCATTGTTGGGTTTCCCTCTTTGGCCGAATGATAAGAACATATCGAGACTAGCACTTAACTGCCTGACGGCAGCAAAATTATTGATTCCAACACATTGGGACACACCAGGCATACCCACCATTCAGCATTTATTTGAAAAGATGGATTCCTTATATAGAGTAGCATTGACAGTGGCAACTGTATCTCATACTCAATCATCATTCAGAGAAACTTGGTCTTTTTGGATTAATTTTAAGGAAAATGGAACGTTCACAGGTTGATATCCAAATCCTCTGACTATCAGGCTAGTCTTCGACACATCCGATCTGATAAATACACGGTTCGCACACGTCCCCCCTTCGGTCCCTCCAATCCCTCTGATCCCCCTCATCCCCACCCCTACTCTCCCTATTCTTTCACCCTTCCCTTTTCTATTTTCTCTAACCTCTAGATCAGTGTTTCCCAACTCCAGTCCTCAAGGCACACCAACAGGTCATGTTTTCAGGATTTCCTTAGGATTGCACAAGTGTTAGTTTAATCACTTGCACAGGGGATAATTCCATCATCTGTCTAATGATAAGGAAATCCTGAAAACATGACCTGTTGGTGTGCCTTGAGGACTGGAGTTGGGAAACACTGCTCTAGATCCTCACCATGTCTTTCTTTCTCTTTCTTTAAACTCTCTCGGTTTACAATATGTGCATTGATATGTTTTGATTTGTTATAAATTAAAAATTAACCTATAGCTAGGAAATATACCCTGATGGCCCTGATAACAATGGGACTTCAAGTATTGGGAAAGCACTACAACATTATTGAGACTACACAGCTGATATCAAACTCTTCTTTTCTCCCACTCTACTACCAAGTTGGGAGGGGTCATTATCACATAAATGGTCACAATCCATATTACTAGATTTAAACAGTGACAACCTATTTGTTTTATTTCTTGGCAGCAACATTATTATCATCTCTATTTTCTAATTAATGTTATATTTTACTCTTTGTGATGTTCAACTTTGAATGAGTTGTTAACCCACTGTTTTATAATTCATGCAACATCTTAATAAAAAGATAATTGAAAAAAAAAAGAGGCCAATAATTGTAGCCTCAAATCTCAGATTTCTCTGGAGCATCAATCATAAACCCTGTTGCTATCCTAGGCAGTGAAAGTGTCTCCTCTTGAGATGTTTGTCTAAGTCCTCAATAAAAGAGGTAAATAGACCTAGCAACCAACATGGTCGCTAAATAAGCCCTAATCACAGTCGCTGGAGTTTCCCAAGCCCTATTCTGTTTTCCTGTCCATTGGGTCTCTTAGGCTACATGAGTCCTCAAACGCTATGGATATCTCCCTGACCACTATAAAGTCAATCTTAGGGACATCCTCCAGTACTTTTATTTCATCTAGTTCAAATGGGAGACGGATCCTAAAGACCCATGGGATGACTAGTTTCTTCTTTGCATCTTCCCACTCCTCTAAAATAATGGCCCAGGTGCAGTGGCGTAACTTCAGGCCTCGGGGCCCCGATGCAAAAGCTCCAACGGGGCCCCCAATTATTGCAAATCTTTAGTAGTATTAGTCTTTTTCTATGGGCCAAAGGGACATTTGGGGCCCCCCTAGGCTGCAGGGCCCGGGTGCGATCGCAACCCCTGCACCTATTGTAGTTACGCCCCTGCCCAGGTGTGATTATTAATGAGAAAGATTTCTTTGGGTCCCAAGTCACCAGAACATCTTGCGATGTATGTACCAGGATTTCTCCCCCTCCTTCACTTTCATAATGTTTCTGATAGCTCTCAGTAGCTCATCAGTATCTTCCTCAGAGTAGTAGTTATTCCCTTGTTCTGGAGGAATTACTGCTATTTCTTCCACAACCTGATCCAAGTTGCAGGATTGATCATCTTCCTCAGAAGTTTGCTCCTTTTCCCATCTATGCTCTTATGCCGGGAACTGGATTGTGGCATCTGAGGAAGGGACCAAGCTAGAAACAGTCCTCCCTGATAATAGACCATATGTTTGACAGGAAATTGACTGCTGCTCTCTTACAATTTTGCACATACAATTGCTACAGAGAAGTTCCTGGTACACCCCTGGTAACTTGCAGCTGCAGACAGCACATCTCTCTGTATTTCCGGTCACTCTCCTGCTAGATTCTTTTTTTTCACATCATACTATGATTAAGACACTAGATGCACCACAAATATGTCAGATCTCCATGTATTAATGTGGATGCTTTTAATCATGTCACAATAAATAAATTGATTTAATCTTACCTCAGATTAGAGTGCAGCTTGAATCCCAGATGATTACATGTTTCGAAGAATCATATTCTTAAAGTTATTCTCAAGAGTTTAAATATCATTTTGATATAGTTTTCCTTCGTCATTCCTTTTTTTTTTTTTAAATATGATTTCAATTAAAATAACCTATTGTTTTAATTCACATTTTTCTCTCGGATTTTTTGGTGGATGTATCTTCATGCAGCCCATTACTGCCCGTTGCCAACATAGCATTTTTGTCTGTGCACTGGAGCCAACATTCTGCCTCTGTAACTTATCGCAACTGAACCCCTTCACGACCTATGATGAAAATATACAGTTAGGGCCAGAAATATTTGGACAGTGACACAATTTTCGCGAGTTGGGCTCTGCATGCCACCACATTGGATTTGAAATGAAACCTCTACAACAGAATTCAAGTGCAGATTGTAACGTTTAATTTGAAAGGTTGAACAAAAATATCTGATAGAAAATGTAATAAATACAAAAAGGGGGGTTGGGGGAACAAGAGGCGCAATAGTGCCCTTATCACTAGACACTAAATTGGAAACTCAGTGAGCAACAGGGGTTCACTCACCTGATCCAGTTGTGTCACCCACAACTGGTTTGAAGACGTGTTAGGAATTATATCCTGATGTCTGCTGCTGGACCTTCACCGACCACTCAGACGTGGAGAAGCATCAGATTACTTGGGAAAGGTGTTTTGCGATCCGCGCTGCCAGACTGACTCGCATCAAAGAAGACACTTGTAGATGAAGTGTTGATCAAATCCTTCTTTTATTCACCGACGCGTTTCGGTGCCCACCTGGCACCTTCATCAGGGTTACCTTTTTTTTCTTTTAAATCCTTCTTTTATTCACCGACGCGTTTCGGTGCCCACCTGGCACCTTCATCAGGGTTACCTCCACCCCACCAAACAGCTCTTATTTATAATAACATTCATAGACATGATTAGTGGGTGTTGTCTCATGTATGACGTCAAAACCGTCATCAAACAGGGAGGATCCTTAGTTTTGGCGCAATTATTATACAAGATCCACAATTTACATAAAAATGTGACTGTGACATATCTCAGACAATCTAAAAAATCAGTTCACAAAGACAATTGAAAAACTAAACAAAATTCCAAGCGGAAAAGGCTGTAAATTCCCTTAGGACAATGTGCTGGGGCCGTAAAAAAAATTTTTTTAAACCAAAGCCTATCCTCCTGGGGGATAGAACCCATAGGCTCATATCCAATAATATATGTGTTCACCAATGTCCTGTGCCACCTTCAGTTTGTGGGAAAAATGAGCTATATTATTAAGATCTGTCACGGCTAAATGTAATTTGTGTCCATTCTTTTGTTTCAGGCAAAAAACAAAGCCAGGTATAAAAGAAGAAGGAAACTAAAAATGAAATATGGCTAAAAAATATATTATGAGTACTTTTTATTAGTATGAATAAAATTAAAGATAAAAAATAAAAAATAATAAATAATAAAAATGTCTATCATATATAAAATGATATTTAAAAAATGTATTTAAGGGATAAAAGTATGCTAGAATAAAAAGTGAATATCAGTAAAGAATGGATAAAAACTGCCTCATGCTGGTTATTTCCTGAGACATCTGGTATGCCATATCCAAAATGTCTGGACTATGTAGTGCATAAAGACAAGCTTGTTCCCATGTGTGCCTGTGGAGTGTCAGATAGATGCCTGTATTCCCTGTATTGGTAAGAACTGATGGGTTCTATCCTACCCTATGTAGGAGCCCCATCCTATTACAAACATGCAAGGCAACCAATATATACAAATTCTTCATTTCTTATTGTAACTAGTGCAGTATTCATAAATACTACAAGGTGTTATTTGTCAGGAGCCTGTTGCCTAGGTGATGTACATGAAGAACTGGTCCCCTGTAAACCTAATTTTCCGCCAGCAGGGGCAAACATGCAGTCAAATCACTAGGTGACTGGTGTAATATTACCAATATCCAGTAGATGGTGCTCAATCAAAGCTTATTACTGAGACGATATATATTGTGAACTGGTCCTCTGCAAACCTAATTTTCCGCCAGCAGGGGCAAATATAGTGGAAGAAGAGCGGAGAATGTTCAGCTTGAGAATGTAAAGTCTGTTTAATATGTGGCTGGTCCCTTGTAAACCTAATTTTCCGCCAGTAGGGGCAGATTATAGAGAGAAACCGTGCAGGTCCACTCAGCTTGAAGAAATAGTCAGTATTAAAGTGCAGAATAGTGATAATTATGTGAGAGAAGCAGTATATATATGTAAAGATTAAATGTGGTATCTTATAGATGTGCAAAGTGCAATATTTGTTCATCCATAAATAAAGGTAAAATATATAAAAACAATGATGCTTATATATAAGATTAAGTGTGATATTTTATAAATGTGCATAGTGCAATATTTATTCATACATGAAATTAGATGAAGGTGAAATATATAAAAGTATATAAAAACAGTGATATAAAATGTATAAAGGAATTCCATCTAATGAAATATATATTAACATGTATAAAAATCTGAACTCCTATTTTAAAAATGTGAAGAGGGGTTTTATTATTGTCGGTATTATATTAGTTCAGAGACCAGGTTTAACCCTTTCAGTTTTAACGTATCTAGTTTATAACCCTGATGAAGGTGCCAGGTGGGCACCGAAACGCGTCGGTGAATAAAAGAAGGATTTGATTAACACTTCATCTACAAGTGTCTTCTTTGATGCGAGTCAGTCTGGCAGCGCGGATCGCAAAACACCTTTCCCAAGTAATCTGATGATAGAAAATGTAGGAATTGTACACATTTCTTTACAAACACTCCACATTTTAGGAGGTCAAAAGTAATTGGACAAATAAACATAACCCAAACAAAATATTTTTATTTTCAATATTTTGTTGCGAATCCTTTGGAGGCAATCACTGCCTTTAGTCTGGAACCCATGGACATCACCAAACGCTGGGTTTCCTCTTTCTTAATGCTTTGCCAGGCCTTTACAGCCGCAGCCTTCAGGTCTTGCTTGTTTGTGGGTCTTTCCGTCTTGAGTCTGGATTTGAGCAAGTGAAATGCATGCTCAATTGGGTTAAGATCTGGTGATTGACTTGGCCATTGCAGAATGTTCCACTTTTTTGCACTCATGAACTCCTGGGTAGCTTTGGCTGTATGCTTGGGGTCATTGTCCATCTGTACTATGAAGCGCTGTCCAATTAACTTTGCAGCATTTGGCTGAATCTGGGCTGAAAGTATATCCCGGTACACTTCAGAATTCATCCGGCTACTCTTGTCTGCTGTTATGTCATCAATAAACACAAGTGACCCAGTGCCATTGAAAGCCATGCATGCCCATGCCATCACGTTGCCTCCACCATGTTTTACAGAGGATGTGGTGTGCCTTGGATCATGTGCCGTTCCCTTTCTTCTCCAAACTTTTTTCTACCCATCATTCTGGTACAGGTTGATCTTTGTCTCATCTGTCCATAGAATACTTTTCCAGAACTGAGCTGGCTTCTTGAGGTGTTTTTCAGCAAATTTAACTCTGGCCTGTCTATTTTTGGAATTGATGAATGGTTTGCATCTAGATGTGAACCCTTTGTATTTACTGTCATGGAGTCTTCTCTTTACTGTTGACTTAGAGACAGATACACCTACTTCACTGAGAGTGTTCTGGACTTCAGTTGATGTTGTGAACGGGTTCTTCTTCACCAAATAAAGTATGCGGCGATCATCCACCACTGTTGTCATCCGTGGACGCCCAGGCCTTTTAGAGTTCCCAAGCTCACCAGTCAATTCCTTTTTTCTCAGAATGTACCCAACTGTTGATTTTGCTACTCCAGGCATGTCTGCTATCTCTCTGATGGATTTTTTCTTTTTTTTCAGCCTCAGGATGTTCTGCTTCACCTCAATTGAGAGTTCCTTTGACCGCATATTGTCTGGTCACAGCAACAGCTTCCAAATGCAAAACCACACACCTGGAATCCACCCCTGATCATTTAACTACTTCATTGATTACAGGTTAATGAGGAAGACGCCTTCAGAGTTAATTGCAGCCCTAAGGGTACCTTTACACGCCGCGACGGCAGGCTGGAAACATCGCGCGACAAGCTACAATTGTAGCTTGTAGCGTCCATATCGCCTGTAGTAGCGGCGTCTGAAGAGGCGACGCTACAGCCGGCGACAGATACATTTGTTTATGGGCTCTGCTCATAAACTTAAGGCAACATCGCCGATTGTAGCGAGCTGTATCGGCGTGTAAAGAAGCGACGGAAGGCAACTCTGGACACCCGGCGATGTGGCTGCCATGTATCTAAGGCGTGACACAGTCGCCATGTTACCGCGCCCCATGTGCGATCATTGGAGGTCGCTCCTGCTTTATGATTGGTAGTCGCAGCATAGGGCGGGATATTTAAGGAGCTGACCAGTCACACTACACAATCGCTCGAGCGTGCTGTATTAACCAGCCTCCTGCGATGCCTGGCCAATCCTGATGATATTGCGCTGTCCTATCATCATACGGACGGCTCGTAATCCAAGATTGTTGCACGCCTATGTGCTATCCCTGCTGCACCGGGTCCGCCCATAGTAGCTTGTTGGAGCGGTGTGTAAACGTGGTACGCTACGCTACAGCTGGCTACTTGAGACACCCGGCGATGTAGCTAGCTATAGATGTAGCGTAGCGTAGCGCCCCTTATCGCGGCGTGTAAAGATGGTGCGTTGACCGTTTGTAGCCGTTCGGGCGTGCTCGTGCACGCGAAGTAGCGCGATGTTTCCAGCCTGCCGTCGCGGCGTGTAAAGGTACCCTTAGAGTCCATTGTCCAATTACTTTTGGTCCCTTGAAAAAGAGGAGGCTATGCATTACAGAGCTATGATTCCTAAACCCTTTCTCTGATTTGGATGTGGAAACTCTCATATTGCAGCTGGGAGTGTGCACTTTCAGCCCATATTATATATATAATTGTATTTCTGAACATGTTTTTGTAAACAGCTAAAATAACAAAACTTGTGTCACTGTCCAAATATTTCTGGCCCTAACTGTATGTCATAGGCCACCTCCCACCCTTTGATGTGAGCTCACGCTGTGAGCTGGCATCCTCCCTCTACATCTGAGCTTAGATACACATCCGTGCTGATGAGATAACAGTGCCAATCAGATCAGCGATCCAATCAGAGCAGTTACAGCATGATCCAAAGCAAGTGGTGGGGATTGCACTGTTCCCTGCCATGATCGCAGGTCCTGTGAAGCAATCACGGGACCTGCATGCTGTTACCTGGACAGCCTGGGGTCCTGCAAAGACCCCGTAACCTGTCCTGATTCTCTTCCTGCCTGTGATATCCCAGTGACATAATAGGCAAAGAGTGATAATTTCCCCTGTCTTTAGATGAGCAACAGCTCATCTAAAGACAAGAGAAGCAATCGCATTGTGCAGCACTGAGACCCTCTAAGGGCCAGTGTAAAATAAATAAAAGTTCAAATCACTCCCCCTTTTTGCACCATTGAAAATAAAACTATTAAAAAAAACACACACATTTGGTATCGCCGCGTTCGGAAATGCCCAATCGATCTAAATGTGAAATCAATTAATCTGATCTGTAAACTAACGGGGAAAAATGTCCAAACGCCAAAGATAAGTTTTTTTGGTCGCCACAACATTGAAATAAAATGCAATAACGATTTTTTTAAAGAGGAAAAGAAATGTTATATACAAGCGATCACCACTAGATTATATAAATAGAATTTTATTAATGAAAAGGAACTGCACACATTAAACAATAAATACAATTAAAAAGGCTGAAAGCCTGTATACTAAGGGGAGAAGTAGTCCTCCGCTGCAAAGGCCAGTGTGTAATTTGCCAACAAGTAAGAAAAGGAAGAGCCAAGTTATCCCAGAAGTAAAAGAAGAGAATGATCTAATATTGATCAACTGGTACAGGCAGCTGAATACATGTGTATGTAGAGGCGCTACTAAGGTTGGTCAAGCAATACACAGGGATACAAACAGTTACCTAAGGCCACTGCCTCCTGCAGCAGGGGACCCCTGCAGGAGACAGTGGCCTTAGGTAATTAACCTCTGCTTACATGAATGAGCCTTATATATACCATTATTGTTCCCTTTACAAATTGTCTGTCAAGTGTACAGGGTTGTTTGGTGCTGGTTTCTGTGTACAGGGAACATAAGTTACTGTTTCTATCCCTGTGTATTGTTTGACCAACCTGAGTAGCGCCTTTACATACATATGTATTCAGCTGCCTGTACCAGTTGATCAATATTAGATCATTCTCTTTTTTAACTTCTGGGATAACTTGGCTCTTCCTTTTCTTACCTGAAATTACACACTGGCCTTTGCAGCGGGGGACTACTTCTCCCCTTAGTATACAGGCTTTCAGCCTTTTTAATTGTATTTATTGTTTAATGTGTGCAGTTCCTTTTCATGAATAAAATTCTATTTATATAACCTAGTGGTGATCGCTTGTATATAACATATTTCTTTTCCTCTTTTAAAAAATGCTATTTTGCAGATATGTTGGAGCAGATCCCCGTTCCTTTCAGATTTTGAGTGGTGCCCTCAGACTACCGTATATACTCGTGTATAAGCCGACCCGTGTATAAGCCGACCCCCTACTTTTGCCCCAAAAATCTGGAAAAACCTATTGACTCGTGTATAAGCTGAGGGTGGACCCCAGCACAGGTATACAGCCCCCAGCAGTGTGGTATACAGGCCCCCCCCCCAGTGGTATACAGGCCTCCCCAGTGGTAGTATAACAGCAGCCCCAGTGGTAGTATACAGCAGCCCCAGTGGTAGTATATAGCATCCCCAGCAGCCCCAGTGGTAGTATATAGCAGCCCCAGCAGCCCCAGTGGTAGTATATAGCAGCCCCAGCAGCCCCAGTGGTAGTATACAGCAGCCCCAGTGGTAGTATATAGCATCCCCAGCAGCCCCAGTGGTAGTATACAGGAGCCCCAGCGGTAGTATACAGCAGCGCCAGCAGCCCCAGTGGTAGTATATAGCATCCCCAGCAGCCCAGTGGTAGTATATAGCATCCCCAGCAGCCCCAGTGGTAGTATATAGCAGCCCCAGCAGCCCCAGTGGTAGTATATAGCAGCCCCAGCAGCCCCAGTGGTAGTATACAGCAGCCCCAGTGGTAGTATATAGCATCCCCAGCAGCCCCAGTGGTAGTATACAGGAGCCCCAGCGGTAGTATACAGCAGCGCCAGCAGCCCCAGTGGTAGTATATAGCATCCCAGCAGCCCCAGTGGTAGTATATAGCATCCCCAGCAGCCCCAGTGGTAGTATACAGCAGCCCCAGTGGTAGTATATAGGAGCCCCAGCAGCCCCAGTGGTAGTATACAGCAGCCCAGGTGGTAGTATATAGGAGCCCCAGCAGCCCCAGTGGTAGTATACAGGAGCCAAGCAGCCCCAGTGGTAGTATATAGCAGCCCCAGTGGTAGTATACAGCAGCCCCAGTGGTAGTATACAGCATCCCCAGCAGCCCCAGTGGTAGTATACAGCAGCCCCAGTGGTAGTATATAGCATCCCCAGCAGCCCCAGTGGTAGTATACAGGACCCCACCGGTAGTATACAGCAGCCCAGCAGCCCCAGTGGTAGTATATAGCATCCCCAGCAGCCCCAGTGGTGGTATATAGCATCCCCAGCAGCCCCAGTGGTAGTATACAGCAGCCCCAGTGGTAGTATATAGGAGCCCCAGCAGCCCCAGTGGTAGTATACAGCAGCCCCAGTGGTAGTATATAGGAGCCCCAGCAGCCCCAGTGGTAGTATACAGGAGCCCACAGCCCCAGTGGTAGTATATTATAGTATATTATAGTATATTATAGTTTGTATGTTCTCCCTGTGTTTGCGTGGGTTTCCTCTGGGCACTCCAGTTTCCTCCCACATTGTAAAGACATACTGATAGGATGTTTAGATTGTGAGCTCCAAGAGAGACAGCATTACTGATGTATGTAAAGTGCTATGGAATCAATAGCGCTATATAAATGAATAAATATTATTATTATTATTATATAGCAGCCCCAGTGGTAGTATACAGCAGCCCCAGTGGTAGTATACAGCATCCCCAGCAGCCCCAGTGGTAGTATACAGCAGCCCCAGTGGTAGTATATAGGAGCCCCAGCAGCCCAGTGGTAGTATACAGCAGCCCCAGTGGTAGTATATAGGAGCCCCAGCAGCCCCAGTGGTAGTATACAGGAGCCCCAGCGGTAGTATACAGCAGCCCCAGCAGCCCCAGTGGTAGTATACATCAGCCCCAGATGTATATACAGCCCCAGTGGTAGTATACATCAGCCCCAGAGGTATATGCAGCCCCAGTGGTAGTATACAGGAGCCCAAGCAGCCCCAGTGGTAGTATACATCAGCCCCAGATGTATATACAGCCCCAGTGGTAGTATACAGCCCCAGTGGTAGTATCCAGCAGCCCCAGAGGTATATACAGCCCAAGTATTAATAAACAGCCCCCCCCCTCCTTATCATGGCCCCCCAGGCTGCGGCAGCTGTCAAAATAACAAAGACTTTATACATCACCTTCCGGCGCAGCTTCTCCGCTCCTCCGGTCCTCCGCTCCTCCGCTCGCCGGCTTCTTCTTCTTCATGTGCCGACTTCTGTGACCGCGCGTAGGAAATGACGTCATCTCCTGCGCCCGGTCACATGACACCGGCACAAGAATAAAGAAGAAGCCAGCGAGCGGAGGAGCGGAGGACCGGAGGAGCGGAGAAGCTGCGCCGGAAGGTGATGTATAAAGTCTTTGTTATTTTGACAGCTGCCGCAGCCTGGGGGGCCATGATAAGGAGGGGGGGGCTGTTTATTACTACTGGGGGACCCATATTAAGGAGGGGGGCTGTGTAGTGCAATATGCACGGCATCCCCCCGCCGCTGATGGACGGGGGGATGCCGTGCATATTCATTGCACTAATGAGGCGGCCCCACGTGAGCGCCTGCGGTCACCGCGGCCCCCTCCTGCCTCCTCCAGCTCCCGGTCACAGCCACCCCCACAGCATACCGTATGACCCGTGTATAAGCCGAGGGGGGGACTTTTCAGCCCAATTTTTGGGCTGAAAAACTCGGCTTATACACGAGTATATACGGTACTTTCTTTTGTCTAAAATGCAATTACGAGTGATCAAAACATTGCATCTACCCAAAAATGGCATCATTAGAAAAGTCAGCTAAAGGCGCAAAAAGCATGCAGTCACATAGCCCCACATCCTGAAAAATGAGAATACTATGGGTCACCGAAAATGGTGCAAAAGCGCTATTCTGTTTATTTAAAAACAAATTTTTTTCATCAGTTAGATAATAGTAAAAGTAAATGTTTGGTATCTACAAACTCGTACCAACCCAAGGCAACATATCAACATGTCGGTTTTACCATATAGTGAGCATGCTGAATTAAAAAAAACGCAAAAAATAACATGTAATGCCACTTTTTTTTGCAATTTCACTGCACTTGGATTATTTTCCCCATTTTCCTGCACAATGTATGGTAAAATAAATGATTTCATCTGAAAGTACAACTTGTCCTGCAAAGAAACAAGGCCTCATATATCTGTATTGACAAAAATAGGGGATGGAAAAATGAAATCCAGAAAATCTCTGGGGGTGAAGGGATTAATAAAGTGACAACCAATTTGATAGGAATAACCCAATGTGCAGTGGCGTAACTACCGTGGTCGCAGCAGTCACGGCTGAGACCGGGCCCGCCCCTGTAGGAGGGCCCGCGCCTCCCTGCAGGGGGGCCCGTGCTCCCAGCTGCCTGCCGCGAATGCGATCGAATGTGCCCGAGGAGAGGAGGGAGGACGGGAAGTGAGTGAAACTTCACTTCCTGCATTCCTGCAGCTGCGCCCGCCCCTCCTCTCCTCTTAACGGCGGGTCAGCTGAGTGCCGCGCGGGAGGCACAGTACAACAAGTTGAGGCAATAATCTCACTAGCACGTACTCTTCCCCCCCGGTCTTCAACTATTACGGAGGGAAAAATTTCCACCAGCACTCTCATCCCCCAGCTCCTCACCCATTGGGCATAGACACCACTTCAGTGGCATCAATTGCCCCGCAGTTGCAAGCTTAAAATGGTTGGTGGGGTGACTTTCATGCAGCACATTCCAAAATCCACAAGCCTTTAGTCTCCCCATGTTATCTGTAAAGGTACCTTTACACGCCGCGACGGCAGGCTGGATACATCGCGCTACAGGCTACAAATGTAGCTTGTAGCGTCAATGTAGCCCGTCGTAGCGACGTCTGAAGACGCGACGCTACAGCCGGCGACAGATACATCTGTTTATGGGCTCTGCTCGAAAACAGATGGCTATATCGCCGATGGTAGCGAGCTGTATCGGCGTGTAAAGAAGCAACGGAAGGGAACTCTGGACACCCGGGGCTGTAGCTGCAATGTAGCTAAGGTGTGACCTCGGCTCCATGTTACCGCGCCCCATGTGCGATCATTGGTGGAAGCTGCTGCATGACGATTGGTAGTCGCTGCATAGGGAGGCATATTTAAGGAGCTGACGAGTCACACTACACAATCGCTCGAGCGTGCTGTATTACTCAGCCTCCTGCGATGCCTGCCCAATCAGGATGTTATTGCTTCGTCCTATCAGCGTACGGAAGTCTTGTAATCCACAATTGGGCTGTCCCTGCTGCACCAGGTCCGCCCATAGTAGCTGGTTGTAGCGGTGTGTAAATGAGCAACAGCTGGCTACTTGAGACACCCGGCGATGTAGCTAGCTATAGATGTAGCGTGGCGTAGCGAACCTTGTGGCGGCGTGTAAAGAGGGTGCGTTGACCGTTTGTAGCCGTTTGAGCGTGCTCGTGCACGTGAAGTAGCGGGATGTATCCAGCCTGCCGTGGCGGCGTGTAAAGGTACCTTAACACGCTAGTTGCCTATGAGATCCAGTCCCTACTCCCTAAACCTATCTATCTACCTCACTAGCTGAATCAGAACTCAATTGCTTGATTTCACTCTATATCGCCCACAGCAGCAGCAGTGCCGTCGGACACAGAGCTGCAGCAATGAGCAAATGGTGGCGATGGAGAAAATGGCTGGGTCCTATAGGGCTAGGACATGTGACTTACACAGCCAATGATGCCTGACCTTGCTTGTGTGCAAAAAATGCACTTTGCTGTGTGTTTGTGTGTTTGGATGACAGCCTGCACCGCCCCACTGTATCTGCAGTTTGGAGAAAAAAAAATGGAGATCGCTATCATTTCTGCAGCACTGGTACAACCCCCCCTCCCCCCCTCCCGCACACTATACTGGTTATCCACATTCATTAACATGGTTAGGGTTAAGCTTTTGGTGATCGAAGCGTTATCGAACATAACCGCGAACTGCCGAATTTCAAGCTAATTGTTCTAATTCGTCGAATGCATCGAACAATGCCCAAAACAGGTCGAATTTGAGATTGGCAAACAAATCGAATCGAACACCGCTCATCTCTAATCCTCAGTACATAAAGATGGCAACACATCATCATGCAGCAATTTCAGATATCCAGTGGCATTGAGGTCTCTACTGATGAAGAATGGCCCCGCTATCTTTGTACCCCATATACCACACCATACCATCAATTTTTGTGTTCCAACAGTCTTGGAGAGATCTATCCACTGTGGGTTAGTGTCAGACCAATAGCAGTGGTTTTGTTTGTTGACTTCACCATTCACAAAAAAGTTTGCCTCATCTACTTATATAATCAAGAGTTTGGAATTCGGGCGTTGTAGCCGAATCCCGAATCCCAAGCTCCTTTGCGGCACTGCGAGCGATGACGCGCAGAGTCATCACAAGCCGCAGCCGCACTACCGTAAAAAAAAAAAAAAAAAATATGCTCAACTCTCCCCGAGCCCCCGCCATCTTCCTGCAGCCTCCCGGTGGCTCTCCGCAGGCTCCCGGTGCCTGCAGAGCTCTTCTATTGCTGTTCAGGACCTGCGGTGATGTCACAGTCACGTGACACCAGGTTACTCCATGGTAACCTGCGGTCACGTGACTGTGACATCACCGCAGGTCCTGAACTGCAGTAGAAGAGCTCTGCAGGCACCGGGAGCCTGCAGGAGCCACCAGGAGGCTGCAGGAAGACGGCGGGAGACGGCGGGGGCTCGGGGAGAGGTGAGCATACACTTTTTTTTATTTTTTTTTAACCCCTGCCTTCCTGTTTGGAGAAGTTTTACTGTACTGAGCATGCTCAGTACAGTAAAATCCTCCTCCAGCCTCACTGCCTCCTCCAGCCTCACAGCATCCTCCAGCCTCACAGCCTCCTCCAGCCTCACAGCCTCCTCAAGCCTCAGCCTCCTCCACCCTCACAGCCTCCTCCACCCTCACAGCCTCCTCCAGCCTCACTGCCTCCGCCAGCCTCACTGCCTCCCCATCCTCACAGCCTCCTCCATCCTCACAGTCTCCTCCATCCTTACAGCCTCCTCCATCCCCACAGCCTCCTCATCCTCACAGCCTCCCCATCCTGACAGCCTCCTCCATCCTCAAAGCTTCCCCATCCTCACAGCCTCCTCCAGCCTCACAGCCTCCCCAGCCTCACAGCTTCCTCCAGCCTCACAGCCTCCTCCATCCTCAAGGCCGCCTCACAGCCTCACTGCCTCCTCCAACCTCACTGCCTCCTCCAGCCTCACACCCTCCTCCTGCCTCACTGCCTCCTCCACCCTCACAGCCTCCTCCACCCTCACATCCTCCTCTATCCTCACAGCCTCCTTTATCCTCACAGCCTCCTCCAGCCTCACAGCCTCCTCCAGCCTCACAGCCTCCCCATCCTCACACCCTCCTCCATCCTCACAGCCTCCTCACCTCCTCCACCCTCACAGCCTCCTCCAGCCTCACTGCCTCCTCTAGCCTTACTGCCTCCTCCATCCTCACAGCCTCCCCATCCTCACAGCGTCCTCCATCCTCACAGCCTCCTCCATCCTTACAGCCACCTCCATTCTCACAGCCTCCCCATCCTCACTGCCTACTCCATCCTCACAGCTTCCTCCATCCTCACAGCTTCCCCATCCTCACAGCCTCCTCCAGCCTCACAGCCTCCTCCAGCCTCACCGCCTCCTCCTTAAGCCACACAGCCTCCTCCATCCTCAACAGCCTCCTCCATCCTCACACCCTCCTCCATCCTCACAGCCTCCTCACCTCCTCCACCCTCACAGCCTCCTCCAGCCTCACTGCCTCCTCTAGCCTTACTGCCTCCTCCATCCTCACAGCCTCCCCATCCTCACAGCGTCCTCCATCCTCACAGCCTCCTCCATCCTTACAGCCACCTCCATTCTCACAGCCTCCCCATCCTCACTGCCTACTCCATCCTCACAGCTTCCTCCATCCTCACAGCTCCCCATCCTCACAGCCTCCTCCAGCCTCACAGCCTCCTCCAGCCTCACCGCCTCCTCCTTAAGCCCACAGCCTCCTCCATCCTCACAGCCTCCTCCATCCTCACAGCCTCCTCCATCCTTACAGCCTCCTCCATCCTCACAGCCTCCCCATCTTCACAGTCTACTCTCATCCTCACAGCCTACTCCACCTCACAGCCTCTCAATCCTCACTGCCTCCTCCATCCTCACAGCCTCCCCATCCTCACAGCCTACTCCATCCTCACAGCCTCCTCCATCCTCACAGCCTTCCCCATCCTCACAGCCTCCTCCAGCCTCACAGCCTCCTCCATCCTTACAGCCTCCTCCATCCTCACAGCCTCCTACAGCCCTCAGCCGCCTCATAGCCT
Organism: Allobates femoralis; assembly: GCA_033576535.1. Classification (NCBI taxonomy): domain Eukaryota; kingdom Metazoa; phylum Chordata; class Amphibia; order Anura; family Aromobatidae; genus Allobates; species Allobates femoralis. Next base: position 332,025,332 of record JARQOC010000005.1, read on the forward strand.
CCTCCAGCCTCACTGCCTCCTCCACCCTCACAGCTTCCTCCAGCCTCACAGCCTCCTCCATCCTCCACAGCCTCCTCTAGCCTCACAGCCTCCTCCATCCTCACAGCCTCCTCCAGCCTCACCTCCTCCTCCTTAAGCCTCACAGCCTCCTCCATCCTCACAGCCTCCTCCACCCTCACAGCCTCCTCCACCCTTACATCCTCCTCACCCTCACAGCCTCCTCTATACTCACAGCCTCCTCCAGCCTCACAGCCTCCTCCAGCCTCACAGCCTCCTCACAGCCTCCTCCATCCTAACAGCCTCCTCCAGCCTCACAGCCTCCTCCAGCCTCACAGCCTCCTCTCAGCCTCACTGCCTCCTTCATCCTCACAGCCTCCTCCATCCTCACAGCATCCTCCATCCTTACAGCCTCCTCCATCCTCACAGCCTCCCCATCTTCACAGTCTACTCTATCCTCACAGCCTACTCCAGCCTCACAGCCTACTCAATCCTCACAGCGTCCTCCATCCTCACAGCGTCCTCCATCACTCACAGCTTCCTCCAGCCTCACAGCCTCCTCCTGCCTCACAGCCTCCTCCAGCCTCACAGCCTCCTCCATCCCACTGCCTCCTCCATCCTCACAGCCTACTCCATCCTCACAGCCCACTCCATCCTCACAACGTCCTCCATCCTCACAGCCTCCTCCATCCTTACAGCCTCCCCATCCTCACTAGCCTACCTCCATCCTCACAGCCTCCTCTATCCTCACAGCTTTCCCCACCCCTCACAGCCTCCTCCAGCCTCGCAGCCTCCTCCTTAAGCCTCACAGCCTCCTCCATCCTTTACAGCCTCCCCATCCTCACTGCCTACTCCATCCTCACCAGCCTCCTCCATCCTCACAGCTTCCCCCATCCTCACTCGCCTACTCCATCCTCACAGCCTCCTCCATCCTCACTGCCTACTCCATCCTCACAGCCTCCTCCATCCTCCAGCTTCCCCATCCTCACAGCCTCCTCCAGCCTCACAGCCTCCTCCAGCCTCACAGAGCCTCCCTCCACAGCCTCCTCCCATCCTAACAGCCTCCTCCAGCCTCACAGCCTCCTCCAGCCTCACAGCCTCCTCTCAGCCTCACTGCCTCCTCCATCCTCACAAGCCTCCTCCATCCTCACAGCCTCCTCCATCCTTACAGCCTCCTCCCATCCATCCATCTCACAGCCTCCCCATTTCACAGTCTACTCTATCCTCACAGCCTACTCCAGCCTCACAGCCTACTCAATCCTCATCAGCGTCCTCCATCCTCACAGCGTCCTCCACTCCTCACAGCCTTCCTCCAGCCTCACAGCCTCCTCCTGCCTCACAGCCTCCTCCAGCCTCCACAGCCTCCTCCAGCCTCACAGCCTCCTCCATCCTCACTGCCTCCTCCCATCCTCACAGCCTACTCCATCCTCACAGCCTACTCCATCCTCACAAACGTCCTCCATCCTCACAGCTCCTCCCCATCCTTACAGCCTCCCCATCCTCACTGCCTACTCCATCCTCACAGCCTCCTCCATCCTCACTAGCTTCCCCATCCTCACAGCCTCCTCCCAGCCTCGCCACCTCCTCCTTAAGCCTCACAGCCTCCTTCATCCTCCACAGCCTCCTCCATCCTCACAGCCTCCTCCATCCTCACAGCCTCCTCCAGCCTCACAGCCGCCTCCAGCCTCACAGCCGCGCCTCATAGCCTTCTCCAGCCTCACTGCCTCCTCACACCCTCACAGCCTCCTCCAGCCTCACAGCCTCCTCCAGCCTCACAGCCTCCTCCATCCTCACAGCCTCCTCCATCTTCACAGCCTCCTCCTGCCTCACTGCCTCCTCCTCCCTCACAACCTCCTCCACCCTCACAGCCTCCTCCACCCTCACATCCTCCTCCATCCTCACAGCCTCCTCCAGCCTCACAGCCTCCTCCAGCCTCACAGCCTCCCCATACTCACAGCCTCCTCCAGCCTCACTGCCTCCTCCAGCCTCACACCCTTCTCCAGCCTCACTGCTTCCTCCATCCTCACAGCGTCCTCCATCCTCACAGCCTCCTCCATCCTTACAGCCTCCTCCATCCTCACAGCCTCCTCCAGCCTCACAGCCTCCTCCAGCCTCACAGCCTCACAGCCTCTCCAGCCTCATTGCCTCCTACAGCCTCACAGCCTCCTCCAGCCTCACAGCCTCCCTATCCTCACAGCGTCCTCCATCCTCACAGCATCCTCCATCCTCACAGCCTCCTCCAGCCTCACAGCCTCCTCCACCCTCACACCCTCCTCCAGCCTCACTGCCTCCTCTAGCCTCACTGCCTCCTCCAGCCTCACAACCTCCCCATCCTCACAGCCTCCTCCATCCTTACAGCCTCCTCCATCCTCACAGCCTCCCCATCCTCACAGCCTACTCCATCCTCACAGCCTCCTCCATCCTCACAGCCTCCTCCATCCTCACAGCTTCCCCATCCTCACAGCCTCCTCCAGCCTCACAGCCTCCTCCATCCTCACAGCCTCCTCCATCCTCACAGCCTCCTTCAGCCTCACAGCCGCCTCATAGCCTCCTCCAGCCTCACTGCCTCCTCAACCCTCAGAGCTTCCTCCAGCCTCACAGCCTCCTCCATCCTCACAGCCTCCTCCAGCCTCACAGCCTCCTCCATCCTCACTGCCTCCTCCTGCCTCACTGCCTCCTCCTGCCTCACTGCCTCCTCCACCCTCACAGCCTCCTCCACCGTCACAGCCTCCTCTATCCTCACAGCCTCCTCCAACCTCACAGCCTCCTCCAGCCTCACAGCCTCCTCCAGCCTCCTCCATCCTCACAGCCTCCTCCAGCCTCACAGCCTCCTCTAGCCTCACAGCCTCCTCCATCCTCACAGCCTCCTCCATCCTCACAGCCTCCTCCATCCTTACAGCCTCCTCCATCCTCACAGCCTCTTCCATCCTCACAGCCTCCCCATCCTCACAGCCTACTCCATCCTCACAGCCTACTCCAACCTCACAGCCTCACAGCCTACTCAATCCTCACTGCCTCCTCCATCCTCACAGCGTCCTCAATCCTCACAGCCTCCTCAATCCTCACAGCCTCCTCCTGCCTCACAGCCTCCTCCATCCTCACTGCCTCCTCCATCCTCACAGCCTACTCCATCCTCACAGCCTCCTCCATCCTCACAGCCTCCTCCAGCCTCACAGCCTCCCCATCCTCACAGCCTCCTCCAGCCTCACAGCCTCCTCCAGCCTCACACCCTCCTTCATCCTCACTGCCTCCTCCATCCTCACACCCTCCTCCATCCTCACAGCCTCCTCCATCCTCACAGCCTCCTCCATCCTCACAGCCTCCTTCGTCCTCCCAGCCTCCTCCATCCCCTCAGCCCTGTCTCCTGTCCATCCACCCAGACCAGCCACCATGCTGCTGCACTGACACAAAGGACGGAGTCATATGCTGAGTACCTCAAACAGGGTACTGGCCTGAGCAGTTGCTCATGTGGGAACTGAACCACAAACCCCCTTTCTATATATACAGAAGACTCACTTGAGAAAGGCTCAACTGGAGCCGAAACGTTGTGTGATACAACCTGTTTTTCACCTTCAAAAATAAAAAACACAAAAAGGATAATCATCTCTCTTCTTTTATTGTGTGCCGGGGATATATTTAAAGACTTTGTGACCTATTTTTCCCTTGTGCACCTAAACGCTGATCGAGCTATACTATATGCTCTCTGATGTTAAAACCAAGCACACCATTGAAAATAATAAAGTTGGATCCAAAGTGACCAACTTCAAAATGGCCGCCATGGTCACCATCCATCTGGAAAAGTTTTCCCCCTCCCATATACTAATGTGCCACAAACAGGAAGTTATCACCAACCATTCCGATTTTATTTAGGTGTATCCATATAAATTAATCATATAAAGTAGAAAAAACCGGGCACTAACACTTATGTACACGGCTGTAGTCACTCTCGTGCATACTCGGCTGCCGGCTGCCTGGTGGTGCTGGCGTGTAAAGTCCACAGTATGTACTATAAGAAGAAAAAATAGCCGCACTCACCAAAGCAAGGTTTTTCAATCTTTCTTCTTCTCATCAATCGTCGCGGTACAGCAACATAGCAGGGAGGGGGAGCAGGGGGGTGGACGACGGTTCACCGTTTCGCGGCCGTCTGCCGCTTCTACGGGTCCTCTACGGCGTCTGTCGTCACATCCGGGGTTATAACATATCCCGGTGCGGCGTCACTACGCTCGTAGACAAAATAGTGCATAGACTACAAACAGCACATATTCTAAAACGGAATTGTAACACAGACTAAATTAAACAAAATCAATACATTTACATTTATACAATCATTGTCAATTATTGATTTGATATAGAACTTACATGCACTAAATACCAGAGACAATCAAACTGAATCTAAGTACATATAGCAACTGCAGTGCAGCCAGCTCCCTGCATACAGGACTTATCATTCACTGATAGTTCGATCTGCTGCATGAACCGGAAAAATAGCACGTATTTATCGCAGACCAAAGCTTTTGTTTATACAATTAATACTTACAGAGATAAATGTTATTTTATTTATTAGCGTAAGCCAAACCTCTAGAACCGGGCAGTACATCTCTAGACTTCACGGTCATTAAACCTCAATACTAAAACCAATTATTAAGGTAGACACCAGAATCTTACTCATCTATGTCAAATGTGGAGATACAGTACCCACTGACCCCGTCATAGGAATACAGCTAGATCATTTTTATCATTGAGCCCTAATGGCCCAAAAGCTCTGGTCTCGATAATCCATCTACTTTCCTTCCTCAAAAGCAGTTTGTGTGTGTCCCCCCCTCTAGCTGAAGGGAGAACCTGCTCAATGCCAACAAAGGTCAGAACATCTGCGTCCCCCGCATGTGCCTCATTTATATGATGTATCAATCTAGGGCTTCCCATGCCTGTTTTTATAGATCTATAGTGTTCACTAAAACGTTTACACAATTCTCTTATTGTTTTACCGATATAAAATCGGCGACAAGGACAAAACACTGCATAGACCACCCACTTGGTCTTGCAACCTATGAAGGACGTCACTTTATGTGTTTTATCTCCTATAGACAGAAAATTACCTGTCTCATGGTATTGACAATATCTACAGTTTTTACATTTATAATTACCTACAGGTCTTCTTTTATCCAACCAAGTGTCTTTCCTTTCAGGGTTAATTCTATTTCTCACCAATAAGTCTTTTAAGTTGTTACATCTCCTATACGCCAATAATGGGGGACCTATACCTACAGCCTGTAGTTCTCTGTCCCTCTCCAATATGTGCCAATACTTATTTATTGCCATTGAGATTTTTTGGTACATAGGACCATATTTAAATGAGAAAACGAATCGTTTATTTTTATTATTGTCAGCGCTCTTCTTTTCTCGCTGTTTATTAGAGAACACCCTTTTCTTGGTCTCGTCTAATAACATGTCGGGGTAACCTCTGTCTTTAAAATTACGTTCTAGCTTTGTCATTTGCTCTTCACGAATTGTGGTGGTATTATTCATACGTTTAATTCTCAGAAATTGGCTATACGGGAGAGCTTTCTTCGTATGGTGCGGATGGGCACTGCCGTAATGTAGCAGGGTGTTCGATGAGGTTGGCTTTCTATATAGAGACCTTATTATTGTATCAGCCTCAAGTCTCAGTCTAACATCTAGAAAATCAAGGTCCTTGTTACCAAATGAGGAAGTAAAGAACATATTATAGTCATTGTTCTCATTGATGTAAGTGACAAATGAAGCAAACGTGCTTTCGTCGCCCTCCCAGACGATGAAGATGTCATCTACATAACGGCTAAATAATTTAATGTATTTCAAATAAGGATTAGCGCTACTGTAGATGACATGATCCTCAAAATGGGCAAGGAAGAGGTTGGCTAGAGTACATGAGACCGGAGTCCCCATGGCTGTCCCTGAGGTTTGTCTGTACCAGCAGTCATTGAAGGAGAACGCATTATGGGTCAAAATGAACCGGATAGCTTCACAGACGAATTCAATTAATAATTCATCCTGACCTTCTATCTGAAGTATCTCTTTTATTACAATTACTGCCAAGTCTTGTGGGATCCGGGTATAGAGACTCTCCACGTCAATGGATGCCATACTATACCCGGAATGCCACTCGAAAGCATCAATCATTTTAACAAAATCTCCCGAGTCTTTAATATATGATGGTATCTTTTTTAAGAGGGGTCGGAGTAACCAATCCATATATTGCGATAATGGTTCCGTTATGGAACCGATCCCGGACACAATAGGGCGTCCGGGCGGATTAGTCAGAGATTTATGTATTTTTGGTAAGTAATACCAAAAGGGCTTCCTTGGGTATTCATGAATTAATTTTTCTGCTTGTTTTTTAGTGATGGCATTGTTATTGACATATTTCCTCAAGAGATTTTTCAGTTCAATATTATATTTAAAAGTAGGATCACTAGGTAGTTTTTTATAAGCACTCACAGAGCTCAACTGTCTCATAGCTTCATTAATGTAATCTACCTTTTTTATTAATACTACTCCACCACCTTTATCGGCTTTCCTGACAAGAGTGTCTTCCCATCCGATGATCGTGTCCAGTGCTATTTTTTCTTTTTTAGTTAAATTTGATTTAGGGCGTGGATATATAAGAGCCTCAATTTCTTTACAGATCATCTCCTCGAACAAGTCGACACTATTGCCGGGTGAAACCGGTGGGTAGAAATCTGACTTAATACCTCCTGTAAAAAAATTTTTTTCAACACTGATCCTCTCACTCTCGTTGCCACTCATTAAACAGGGATCTATGTCTAACAGTATTGCCACCTCGTCATTAACCTCTTTCAAAGAATTCTCATTAGCAAAAAAACCTAATGCTCCTATTTTTATTGGTTTTACAATACTACTACTCCTTTGTGTTTCTTTATCCCCCTCTTTTTGATTTTTGCTACATGAAAAATGTTTATAAAGATGTATCTTAATGAAGCTATGAGACAGTTGAGCTCTGTGAGTGCTTATAAAAAACTACCTAGTGATCCTACTTTTAAATATAATATTGAACTGAAAAATCTCTTGAGGAAATATGTCAATAACAATGCCATCACTAAAAAACAAGCAGAAAAATTAATTCATGAATACCCAAGGAAGCCCTTTTGGTATTACTTACCAAAAATACATAAATCTCTGACTAATCCGCCCGGACGCCCTATTGTGTCCGGGATCGGTTCCATAACGGAACCATTATCGCAATATATGGATTGGTTACTCCGACCCCTCTTAAAAAAGATACCATCATATATTAAAGACTCGGGAGATTTTGTTAAAATGATTGATGCTTTCGAGTGGCATTCCGGGTATAGTATGGCATCCATTGACGTGGAGAGTCTCTATACCCGGATCCCACAAGACTTGGCAGTAATTGTAATAAAAGAGATACTTCAGATAGAAGGTCAGGATGAATTATTAATTGAATTCGTCTGTGAAGCTATCCGGTTCATTTTGACCCATAATGCGTTCTCCTTCAATGACTGCTGGTACAGACAAACCTCAGGGACAGCCATGGGGACTCCGGTCTCATGTACTCTAGCCAACCTCTTCCTTGCCCATTTTGAGGATCATGTCATCTACAGTAGCGCTAATCCTTATTTGAAATACATTAAATTATTTAGCCGTTATGTAGATGACATCTTCATCGTCTGGGAGGGCGACGAAAGCACGTTTGCTTCATTTGTCACTTACATCAATGAGAACAATGACTATAATATGTTCTTTACTTCCTCATTTGGTAACAAGGACCTTGATTTTCTAGATGTTAGACTGAGACTTGAGGCTGATACAATAATAAGGTCTCTATATAGAAAGCCAACCTCATCGAACACCCTGCTACATTACGGCAGTGCCCATCCGCACCATACGAAGAAAGCTCTCCCGTATAGCCAATTTCTGAGAATTAAACGTATGAATAATACCACCACAATTCGTGAAGAGCAAATGACAAAGCTAGAACGTAATTTTAAAGACAGAGGTTACCCCGACATGTTATTAGACGAGACCAAGAAAAGGGTGTTCTCTAATAAACAGCGAGAAAAGAAGAGCGCTGACAATAATAAAAATAAACGATTCGTTTTCTCATTTAAATATGGTCCTATGTACCAAAAAATCTCAATGGCAATAAATAAGTATTGGCACATATTGGAGAGGGACAGAGAACTACAGGCTGTAGGTATAGGTCCCCCATTATTGGCGTATAGGAGATGTAACAACTTAAAAGACTTATTGGTGAGAAATAGAATTAACCCTGAAAGGAAAGACACTTGGTTGGATAAAAGAAGACCTGTAGGTAATTATAAATGTAAAAACTGTAGATATTGTCAATACCATGAGACAGGTAATTTTCTGTCTATAGGAGATAAAACACATAAAGTGACGTCCTTCATAGGTTGCAAGACCAAGTGGGTGGTCTATGCAGTGTTTTGTCCTTGTCGCCGATTTTATATCGGTAAAACAATAAGAGAATTGTGTAAACGTTTTAGTGAACACTATAGATCTATAAAAACAGGCATGGGAAGCCCTAGATTGATACATCATATAAATGAGGCACATGCGGGGGACGCAGATGTTCTGACCTTTGTTGGCATTGAGCAGGTTCTCCCTTCAGCTAGAGGGGGGGACACACACAAACTGCTTTTGAGGAAGGAAAGTAGATGGATTATCGAGACCAGAGCTTGTGGGCCATTAGGGCTCAATGATAAAAATGATCTAGCTGTATTCCTATGACGGGGTCAGTGGGTACTGTATCTCCACATTTGACATAGATGAGTAAGATTCTGGTGTCTACCTTAATAATTGGTTTTAGTATTGAGGTTTAATGACCGTGAAGTCTAGAGATGTACTGCCCGGTTCTAGAGGTTTGGCTTACGCTAATAAATAAAATAACATTTATCTCTGTAAGTATTAATTGTATAAACAAAAGCTTTGGTCTGCGATAAATACGTGCTATTTTTCCGGTTCATGCAGCAGATCGAACTATCAGTGAATGATAAGTCCTGTATGCAGGGAGCTGGCTGCACTGCAGTTGCTATATGTACTTAGATTCAGTTTGATTGTCTCTGGTATTTAGTGCATGTAAGTTCTATATCAAATCAATAATTGACAATGATTGTATAAATGTAAATGTATTGATTTTGTTTAATTTAGTCTGTGTTACAATTCCGTTTTAGAATATGTGCTGTTTGTAGTCTATGCACTATTTTGTCTACGAGCGTAGTGACGCCGCACCGGGATATGTTATAACCCCGGATGTGACGACAGACGCCGTAGAGGACCCGTAGAAGCGGCAGACGGCCGCGAAACGGTGAACCGTCGTCCACCCCCCTGCTCCCCCTCCCTGCTATGTTGCTGTACCGCGACGATTGATGAGAAGAATAAAGATTGAAAAACCTTGCTTTGGTGAGTGCGGCTATTTTTTCTTCTTATAGTATCCATATAAATGGTCCGCCCTGTATATATATGTCCACTATATGCCCATATATGGTAATATCGCCCATATATGATATTTGTACTGTGTCCCTCATGGTTGTAGAGGGAATAGTGCCCCAAGCAAACAAATACCAGTATACTGCAGGAGGTTACACACAGTCTCCAGAGCCCTCCATACACTATTAAGCACTCCTCATATCACTCCATATACTATAAAGAACCCTCCATCTCATATAAAGCTGAGTGGGTGTCCACTATACACCCCAGAAAGGAGAAAAGGGGAGAGAGCACACATGAGAGGATCCTGGCGGTTTCACATGAGAGGAACCTGGTGGTCTACCAGTTATGAATAAAGGAGGTTTGTGCTCCATTAATCTCTACAACCTTTTCTTCCCACTCTGAGCGCTCCTGCAAACTGACCACAATCTTCTCTCACCACTATACACCCCAAACCTGCTCCATCCACCTCAGCTCCCCCCAAACCCAACCCTGCCCCTGCCCCAAAACATACCCTCCACCCCAAATCTAGACCCCTGCCCCAAACCTACACCCCCCCAAGCCCGCACCCTACACCCTGCCCCACAAATAAAAATGCCCCCAAAATCTGAACCCCCCTTAAACCAGCATCCCCAGACCTGAAACATGCCTACCCAAACCCACACCACCCCAAACCCTCCCCCCCAAACCTGCATGGTTTGAAGGGAGTAGGCTGTTTTTATTTTTTGACGAGAGCATTTTTTTTTTTTTAAATGGGGTGGAAGATGAAGTTTTGGGGTGGGGGCAAGAGGGTGAGAGATTAAAACACACACATACACTCAGCTCATAACTGAGAACAGTTAGTTACTATGCCTGGGCAACCCCGCCTTTACAGGTAGTCTATATGAAGCTGAGTGTGTGTATGTATGTATGTATGTACAGACATGGCCAAATGTTTTGAGAGTGATACAAATATTAATTTTAACAAAGTCTACTGCTTCAGTTTTTCTAATGGCAATTTGCATATACTCCAGAATGTCATAAAGAGTGATCAGCTTAACAGCAATTACTTGCAAAGTCAATATTTGCCTAGAAAATGAACTTTAACCCAGCAAAGAAGCCACTTCTCTCCAGAAAAAACATCAGGGACTGTCTGATATTCTGCAAAAGGTACAGGGAGTGGACTGCTGAGGACTGGGGTAAAGTCATTTTCTCTGATGAATCCCCTTTTCGATTGTTTGGGACATCTGGAAAACAGCTTATTCAGAGAAGAAGAGGTGAGCGCTACCACCAGTCTTGTCTCATGCCAACTGTAAAGCAACCTGAAACATTCATGTGTGGGGTTGCTTCTCAGCCAAGGGAATCGGCTCACTCACATCTTGCCTAAAAACACAGCCATGAATAAAGAATGGTACCAGAATGTCCTCCAAGAGCAACTTCTCCCAACCGTCCAAGAGCAGTTTGGCGCCCAACAATGCCTTTTCCAGCATGATGGAGCACCTTGCCATAAAGCAAAGGTGATAACTAAATGGCTCAGGGAACAAAACATAGAGATTTTGGGTCCATGGCCTGGAAACTCCCCAGATCTTAATCCCATTGAGAACTTGTGGTCAATCATCAAGAGACGGATGGACAAACAAAAACCAACAAATTCTGCTAAAATGCAAGCATTGATTATGCAAGAATGGACTGCTATCAGTCAGGATTTGGTCCAGAAGTTGATTGAGAGCATGCCAGGGAGAATTGCAGAGGTCCTGAAGAAGAAGGGTCAACACTGCAAATATTGACTTGCTGCATTAACTCATTCTAACTGTCAATATAACCTTTTGGTACTCATAATATGATTGCAATTACATTTCTGTATGTGATATAAACATCAGACAAACACAAGTAAAAACCAGAGGCCAGCAGATCATGTGAAAATATAATTTTGGTCTGGGAACTTGCTATCAACCAGCCCACTCACTCATGCCAATCAGAATATCCACACAACTACATGATGAGGGCAGGTAACCCGAAACTGCAGCGTCTGTAGTAAGGGGTTTGATTCTGGCAAACCCTTAGTTATTAAAAGCTTTTAGGAAAGCGATATGGACTTTGAGGAACTGCTTAAATGTGCACTGGAGTTTTCTCAACTTCCTTAGTGAAGTGCAATTTGCATATATGCATAAATTTTGTGTCATCTCTCAAAACTTTTGCCATGACTGTATGTCACTAAGAAAATCTGCAACCATCGCATCTAACACTACATAGTAACATAGTATTTAAGGTTGAAGGAAGGCCTTAAATCCACTAGTTACATAGCCAAAAATGTTGATCCAGAGAAGGAAAATAAGCCCATTGGTGCAACACAAGCTCCACATTGGGGAAAAAAATTCCTTCCTGATCCAATATGGCACTCAGGCTAGTTATCTGGATCAACGCCCTCTATCAAGAATCTGTATAATTAACCGGTAATTACCGTATATACTCGTGTATAAGCCGACTTTTTCAGCCCAAAATTGGCTGGAAAAGCCCCCTCGGCTTATCGCGTAGATAAAATGTGTTGACGGGACGGGGCTCTGACTGGGGCAGGAGGAGCAGGAGGGGCTACAGTGACCCCAGCTGTCTTAATGGGCCCCAGCCATTAATATTGCCACATACCCCTGTCCATACCCGGCAAGGGGATGCAGTGCATTTACCCACACAGCCCCTGCGGCCCCCGCAGTGTGTATACAGCCCCCCCCCGCCTGTACCACAGGGCCCATGCTGCGGATACAGTAGTGTCATACATTACCATCTCTCCCTGCTGCGTCGCGCTCCCAGTTCCCAGCCGGCAATCTTCCGTAGTTCATGTGACTGGCGTCACATGACCACTACAAACAAACCCGGGCGGGAGATGGAGGACCTGCGGCGCAGGAAAGTATGTAATGATAACTACTGTATGCTGTGCCGCAGCATGGGGGCCCAGGTACTAGGCGGGGGCTGTATACCACTGCCGGGGCGCTGTATAAACCCCGGGGGCCTGCTGTATAAACCCGGGGGCCTGCTGTATAAACCCCGGGGGCCTGCGTATAAACCCCCGGGGACCTCGTATAAACCCCGGGGGCCTGCTGATACCCCGGGGCCTGCTGATACCCCTGGGGCCTGCCTGAATACCCCTGGGGCACTGCTGTATACCCCTGGGGCCTGTGTTACCCCTGGGGTCTGCTTTACCCATGGGGGCAATACTGGTTTACCCGGGGGCCTGTTATGACACCTGGGGGCCTGTTATACCCCTGGGGCCTGCTGATAACCTGGGCTTTGCATGAATACCCTGGGGGCCGTTGTGTAACCTGGGGCCTGCTGATACCTAGTGAGACCTGCTGTATCCATGGGGGCCTGCTGTATACCCCTGGGGGCCTGTTGATCCCTGGGGCTGTTGATACCCCTGGGGCCTGCATGATCACCTCGGGGCCTGCTGAATACCCCTGTGGCGCCTCGTTATCCCCTGGGGCCGCCTGCTTACCCCCTGGGGGACCTGCTGATACCCATGGGCCTGCTGTTACCCATGGGGGTCTGCTGTATACCCCTGGGGCCTGCTGAATACCCCTGGGGGCCTGCTTATACGCCTGGGGGCCTGCTGATACCCCGGGGGCCTGCTGATACCCCCGGGGGCCTGCTGTATACCCCTGGGGGCCTGCTGATACCCCTGGGGGCCTGCTGATACCCATGGGGCCTGCTGTATACCCCTGGGGGCCTGTTGATACCCCTGGGGCCTGCTGATACCCCTGGGGCCTGCTGAATACCCTGGGGGCCTGCTTATACCCCTGGGGGCCTGCTTATATGCCTGGGGGCCTGCTGTATACCACTGGGGGGGCCTGTATACCTTACTGCTGGGGGTTGTATACCTGTGCTGGAGTCCACCCTCGGCTTATACGCGAGTCAATAAGTTTTCCCAGTTTTTGGGGGCAAAAGTAGGGGGGTCGGCTTATACACGGGTCGGCTTATACACGAGTATATACGGTATATTTTTCCAGAAAGAAATCTAGGCCCTTCTTAAATTTTAGTAGTGACTCACTCATTACAACATCATGTGGCAGAGAATTCCACAGTCTCACTGCTCTGACAGTAAAGAATCCACATCTGTGATTATGAGTAAACCTTCTTTCCTCCAGACATAGAGGATGCTCCCATGTCCCCGTCTCAGGCCTAAGAGTAAAAAGATCATTAAAAAGGTCTTTGTACTGTCCCCTCATATATTTATACATTATTATAAGATCACCCCTAAGCCTTTGTTTTTTCCAAACTAAATAACCCCCAAAATTAATAACCTGTCTTGGTATTGCATACCCCTTAGTCCTCTAATAACCTTGGTCGCTCCTCTCTGCACCCCCTCTAGTTCAGCTATGTCTTTCTTATACACCGGAGACTCTGTATGCCTCTACAAGGTCATTAATAAATATGTGAAAAAGAAGCGGGCCCAATACTGACCCCTGTGGTACCCTGCTGTTAACTGTGACCCATTCTGAGTGTGTTCAATTAATAGCCACCATTTGTTTCCTATCACTGAGCCAGTTCTTAACCCACTTACAAATATTTTCCCCTATCCCCATTGATCTCATTTTATGTATCAACCTTTTGTGTGGCACCGTATCAAAAGCTTTTGAAAAGTCCATATACACCACATCCACTGCATTTCTTTGATCCAGTCCAGAACTTACCTCTTCATAGAAGATTATCAGGTTAGTTTGACAGGAACAGTCCCACGTAAACCCATGTTGATATTGGGTCATGAGGTTATTTTTCTTCAGATACTCCAGTATAGCATCTCTTAGAAAACCCTCTAGGATTTTACCCACAGTAGAGGTTAAGCTTACTGGCCTATAATTTCCAAGTTCAGTTTTTGTCCCCTTTTTGAATATTAGCACCACATTTGCTATACGTCAGTCCTGTGTTACAGACCCTGTTATTATGGAATCTTTAAAGATTAAAAAAATAATGGTTTATCTATGACGGTACTTAATTTCTGCAGTACTCTGGGGTGTATCCCATCCGAGCCTGGGGATTTGTCAACTTTAGTGACTTTTAGACGGTGCCGTACTTCCTGTTCGGTTAAGCAGGTTACATTTAAGGGTGGTTTCACATTGCGATTTAGTTAAATCCGATGCTGTCCGATGAAAATCGGACAGCATCGGATCCAAACTGATCCCTGCAATCGGATGTCAAATAGGCATCCGATTCCGACATTTTGCAGGATCAGTTTGGTCTCCTGTCACCTCGCTCCCCCTCCTCTCTGCCTCCTGTCATCTCGTTGTTCCCCTAGTGTCCCCTGCTGTCCCCCTGTTTTCCGCTGCTGTGCCCCTGCGCTCCCCTCTCCTCTTCTCCCTGCTCCTCCTGTCATTCCAACATAAAAAATCTTTCTTCTTACCTGACAGCGCTCCCCCGGCGTGTCCATAGAGCTCCCGATCGGTTTTACAGGACCTGCGATGATGTCAGAAGTGTCATCGGGTTGCATGAGCGGTTACCGCGGTAACCGATCATGTGACCTGATCTGCTGATCGGATTGTGACATTATCCCAGGTCCTGTTAATGAGCGGGAGCTGATGGAGACGCCAGGGGAGCGCTGGCAGGTGAGACTAAAGATTTTTTATTTTAAACACTTGATTTCAGTTATATTTCACTTCCGCAATGTATGTATTGTGAGGCACCGCTGGCATGGTCCTCATGGCCGGGGCGCGTCACATGCAGGATCAAGGTATGATCCTGTGCACACTGGCCGGTTTGACTGTGATAATACTGTGTGAACCAACTGTGAGACACAGGGTTTCATGAGCCTAATGAGCGGCAGTGAGAGTGGTATGAGATCGATGAGGCCCTAAGGAATGAGGGCTGAGTGCTGACAACCCGGAACACAGGGAGTTAACCTGAGCTGTGTGAAAGGCTGATTATCAGCAGCTAAGGGGGTGTGTCCATGTGGGAGTGGCTGGAACGATAAGAGGCAGCCAGCTGAGTGATTACAGAATTGATTCAGATGGAAGCTGAGACCAGCCAAGTGCAGAGCAGTCTAGAGGCTCTGAGTAAATGACGGGAGCATGCTAGCTCCATGCCGGTGCCGAGGTCCGGGGTCGTGTCCGCACCTGGAGGGGGAAGCCGTGGTTGACCCGTGGACGCTGGTCCGGGCGTGGTTCACCACACGTCCGGGAAGGGGCCCGTGGGGATGCCTGGTGGAACCTGTGACACAGGTAGCGAGACCCGGATCCGTGCCCGGTAAGAAAGCAGTTCCTGAATGATTGTGTGAACTGTGCACCTTGGGTGTAAATCATGCTAGGCGAGTGTAGCCGCCATTAGGTCCAGTAAAGGACCTGATGAACCGGAATGTATGTAGCCCTTCGGGAGGCGAATGTATGTAGCCCTTCGGGAGGCGATTTTATGTAGTGTGCCAGGCGGGCATAGACCGCTTTTGGGTCCGAGTCAGAGCACTCAGTTAAAGGACCTGATGAACCGGATTGTATGTAGCCCTTCGGGAGGCGATTGTATGTAGCCCTTCGGGAGGCGATTGTATGTAGCCCTTCGGGAGGCGATTTTATGTAGTGTGCCAGGCGGGCATAGACCGCCTTTGGGTCCGAGTCAGAGTACTCAGTTAAAGGACCTGATGAACCGGAATGTGTGTATGAGAGGTCAGAAGCAGGGGTTAGAAGGGCTCCCGTACTGGGTAACGTGTGGTTCACCTCACGGGTTACTAGGGTTTGCCAATCCCTGTTCTGAGCCTAGAGGAGCCACAGTCCATGGATGTGTATGATGGACTGTGAGCGAGTGAAAGGACGTGTGTGGTCCATGGTGGCTTATAGGATGGATCACATATTGTATGTAAGAACCCGGTCAGGCTGGAGTCCTGATTCCGGGGTAGTATGAAGCTGGGGAAATAGAGCCAGGCGGCTGGTTCCGCCATTGGGACCCATAGGGCCCGTTGATATGGTACTTGATGTTAAATGTATTGTGAATGTATATGTGCAATGTTCTATGTAATGTATGATGTATTTATGTAAAGTGTTTATAAGCAATGTGATATGTGTTCAACAGGCTACCCGGGTTATGCTATTAATATGTGAAAATAAACGGGTAGACATTGGTTAAACTTATAAACACGTGTTTGTTGTCGTTTTGCAAGCGGGTTCCCCGGTTGCTACCTCACAGTATATACATTGCGGAAGTGAAATTAGGCGGCACACAATAGTTTTAGTGTACTGAGCATGTACTGATCATGCTCAGTACACTAAAATCGGGTCCGAGGAGACATCAGATGTTTCGTCAGACCCTGCTCCATAGGGCCCCATGTTAAAGGCATCAGATCGGATTTGGCATAATTGCCATCCGATTTGCCTCCGATTCGCTCCAATTTTTTTTCAGGAGCCAAAATCGTAGCAGTCTACAAATTTTGCTCCTGCAAAAAATCGGACAGAATCAGATTGGAGGCAAATTGGATGGCAATTATGCCAAATACGATCCAATCCGATTCCCATTGGATAACATGGGGGCTGATTCGGATCCGATGCTATCCGATTTTCATCGGACAGCATCGGATTTAACTAAATCGCAATGTGAAACCAGCCTAAAGCGGCCGTCACACGCTACGATAAATGGCTAGATATCGTTTGAACGCGCCTGATTAGACATCACTCGAACGATATCTATGGTGTAACCGCACAACACGACGAACGAGAAACGATCAAATCGTAAGATCGAGATCTGAGCTCCGGACCTCATATCACACGATGTCAAGTCATTAGATAAACAGAATCGACGTGTGTAAACAACCTATATCGTCTACACGTTGGGATCTGAGCGATGCCGAAATCTAGCACGTAGGCGTGGCAGGAATTTCTCTGTGTCTCGCCTCCTCAGTTGTGATTTGTTAACCTTAATGTGTTCGGATTGGCTGGCTCTACATCAGCTCTCATTGGTGGAAGATCATGCGTTCCCATTGGCTGTCTTCACAGGGCGCCATTTTTGAAGAGCTGTCTTCAGCACCACACATAAGCGTCGGCTGCACGATCACGCATTGTTATTTACAATTTTCGTGCACCCACAAGTTCGCCAACCTGATCATATAACCTGCGTAGTACATGAGACTGCTATAGTGTTCACCTTCTCATACATCCAAACAATATTGCCAGACGCGGCACACACAACGCGGCGTTACGCCACGCCCATGGGATCTTGGCACGTAGGTGCGGCAGAAGTGGTTATTGCCGTGTCACGCCGCGTAGGTCGCCTTTAAGTTTTGTAACGTCACGCAAGGGGCGGTCCTGACGGAATGAAGTTGGTTTCAGTTTCATTCCGCCTGCAAGGTGCTAGCTCCTCCCATGCACATTGCAGCTCAGTCATGGCCGCAACACGCCGCGCTGCCACGTGGGGGATGGCGGAGCTCATGATCTTAATCGATCATTGTGATCGCTTAGATTATTGGGGCCACCACCCCCACCGGCACCCCAGGCTGCGCAACCGCAGCACTGTGCGGAAGATCCAGCGAGCCCTGCTCCGCCAGCTGGGAGTTGAGAGGGAGGTGAAGGCGATCCAGCACAAGATCGCTGATCTTAAATATAAGTGCCCGGGCCGCATTGTGGACATCCGTGCCCGGATTGCCAGGATGCGTGGTGAGTAACTGTTGGACCCCACCACACATCTGCACATGTACATGTACCAAAATACACACCAATGTCTCCAAACATATTCCAAGGAGAGTGTGGTCCCCGGCCTGTCCCCACCAATGTGTTTGCATATATTCTGGCTAATTTGGATGCAGGCCCTACACTACGGCCTGGTCGTGCAACCTCCTAAAGGTTGTCCATCTAAATTTAAATCATTACCTAAAATGAGTGACAATCTTCAGTGTACACTTTTCAAGAAATTGACTGCAGGTCACAGGCAGCATGGCAAGGGGATGGACTGGGGAGTACAGGTGACATATAGTACAGGGGACTGTACACTCCCTCCCCTTGCCATGCTTCCCAAAACCTGGCAGTAAAATAAATTGTTTGCCACACTGCGAATTTACGCACATTTTTCAAAGGACCAATCCCAAAATAATGTTCATCAACCAACATTTCTAAACTGTGTTTGGACCCACCATGTGGATGTGACAACAATGTGTCGCCTGGTGGTTTAAACACAAACACGAATAGGCCAAACTACTGGGCAGCACAAATTGTGACACTGGACTCAGGCGTAACCTCACTATATTATTGTATAAGACTACTTTCACACTTCAATATCGAAAACAATGATGCTGACCGATATAAATCAGCCTGCATTGGATCGAACTGATCCCTGCAGTTGGATCCAAATCAGCCATCACATCCGACATTCCCCTGGATCAGTTGATGTGACTGTCCCAGCTGTTCTCCCCTGGTGCACCCCCTCATCACCCCTGTGTTTACCCCTCCTCACACCTCTTGTCCCCCCATGTTCACCCCTGTGTGTGACCCTCTCATGTCCCCTGTGTTCCCCCCTCTTCTTCCGTGTGTGGGCCCCTCATGTCCCCCATTACTTGCCCTCCTTTACCCTGTCGTCCTGCTTTCCTACCTAAAATATGTGGCTTCTCAGGTGTCCCCGAGCCCCCTCCGGTTGCTGCCTCCTCATGTTTTTGCCAGAGGTGTTCTTCATGTGTACAGGACCTGCGTTGATGTCACAGTCACATATCCGCAGGTTACAGCATGGTAAACTGGGGTCACGTGACTGTGACCGCACCGCAGGTGCTGTACTGCAGTCGAAGACCTCTGCACAAACCGGGAGACGGCGGGAAATGGCGGGGCTCGGTCACAGTTCTGCCAACATTTTGGTAATTTTTAAAAAACTGACATTCCAGTTAGGACCAGTTTTACTGTACTGAGCAGGGTCTGTTCCTTAAAAATCGTGTACAAGGACACAGCCAATGTCTTCAATGAAGCTGCTCCATAGGGCCCCATGTTATGCAGGTTTCCGACTACAATATTTGCCAAGGCGATGGTGTGGCCTAAAAATCAAACAGGCTTGGATCCAATTATGGCCACATGCAGCCCTATGGCCAACCGACCATATTGGCTGGCCAAAAAATGGCATCATATTTTGTGTCATGCAATGTGTTACGCTGTTTTAGGGGGTGGCAAACTTCTGCGCATGGTCCGATTGTAGCATCAATTTTAAACAATTACAGATTTGCATTGGACAAAATCGGATTCCATTTAGTGCCCATCCAATTCGGCACTATTGTCATAGGGCTGCATGGGTCTCAATATCTGGCTGCTGCAGTTTGATGTTTCAGGGACAACATTGGCTTATTCAAAATCCTTGTGTGAAATTAAACAAACCTGACTACACATTATCTAAGATCATACACTAAATATGTACCATCTAAAGCACACACATGCGACACTGCCCCACAGATGTTGCACCCTACACAGGGGTCAATTAAGACCCAGCCTGATGTTTGAACCATAACATCAATAGTACTTCAAAAATAGGTAAATGCAGCCATGGACCAACCAACATTGGCTAATGTGGCAACCGAAAATACAAAACACATACACCGAGCATGTGTTGGTGTGTTTGCCCACAAGCCAACATATCTTGCCAGTGTAGTGGCCCTCCTGTCAAGAAAAATACTGTGTCCCACCCACATTACATGCATACAACATTAGTCTATGCATCCAACCTGACCTTGTAGCATATTTTTAAATGGGGGAAAGACAATAGGCACACAATGAAAATGTTCAACCACAATGTTGTAAACCTTTCTGGGACAAACTTTTACCTTGTGCTTCCAAACCCAGATACGGAGGAATCTTCTTCCGAAGATGATCCACACCCTGCAGGGCCGGCGTCAGCACCCGGCGTACCCGGGCAAGTGCCGGGGCCCACGCGTGACGGGGGGCCCACCGCCGCCCACCCGCCATCCGCCGCCCACCCGCGGTATTATTGCTTCTTACCGGCGGACTTTAAATCAAAAGCCGGCCGGCACCAGTCCCCGCATCGGGCCGTCATATCCGGTGGCGTCGCGTCATATCCGGCCCGGCCGGGTCGTCACTTCCGGCCGGTGGAACGCATAGAAGAGGCGCCTCTTCACTTCCTCACTTAGCGTTCCACAGTGCACATTGAAGAGGCGCCTCCCCCGACCCCCGTCGCTCAGCCTCCGCTCCAACCCCTTCCTGTGCCACGTACACAGAAGTAGCCTGAGCCCTGCCCTGGCCTGCTGAGACTCCATAACGGTCGCCGCTACCAGGCTGCTCCTTCTGCCCAGGCCAGCCCCACATTACAGGCTGCAGCCACCATCCAGGCAGAGCGAGCTGGACGGAGCACAGCTCGATGTGTGAATCCACTGACAGGAGCCGGAGACAGCACAGTGAACACACACACACCCGGTCACGGTGGGTTGTAAATACCAGAATAATTAAAGATATCCTCTTCCACCCTCCCTGTCCCTGCCCAGTGCCCACCCTGCCCTACACTGTCTTCACACCATTATGCTTGTTGAGCAGTATTGTGTGCCCAGACACAGCCTACCCCTGCCCGTCGCCTCTGTAGTACTATACGGACACGACACAGTACTACGTACGTTATATGGTATGTGTTCACAGTCTGGAGGAGCTGCGTGTTGGACGCAGCTCCTCTAGAACTAAGTGAACCCGGACGCAGGGAGACCGCAGCCGCCCTGTACTCGCCATGTGCGGTGGGTGCAGAGCGGGTTTTTCCTCCGCACACCTGATGGAGACACTGTCTTCCGACTCCGCAGCATGAAATGAACATGCTGCGGAGGATCGGAATGCCGGCAGCAACCCGCACTGCAGGTAAAAGAACGCTGCATGCGTGTCAACTTAAGCCTAGTGAGGATGGGGTTTCTAGAAATCTCATCCACTATGCCAATACTGTACAACGCAGCGTTTTGGACGCAGTAGCTAGACGCTGTGTCCAAAACGCTGTGACTAAAGACCGTCAGAAATTATGCAGCCTATGAGCCTAAAGGTGGGGTCACACGCGGCGATGTCGCCCGCGACATCGCCGAAAAGTGACGTCACAGCGATGTCGCGGGCGATATTGCAAGTGCGTCGCGCTGTGTGACAGCGCGACGCAACTGCAAATTATCGCTGGTCGCAGGTTGACAGGTTTATGAACATGTTCATAAACCTGTCAACCTGTGACCAGCGATTAGGCTGGATCGCGCCGTCTGACACTGTTGGCGGCGCGATCCAGCCTATATCGCAGCGTTACTGAGCCATCGCTCGCTGGGCTGAGCCCAGCCCAGCGAGCGATGGCTCCGCCCACATCGCCCACCGTCGTGCCGTGTGACAGCTGGCCTGCGATGTCGGAAACGACCGTGCACCTGCACATCGCTTCCGACATCGCAGGCCAGATCGCCGCGTGTGACCCCACCTTAAGACAAAAGAAGTGAAAGGCTAGGGTCAAATTAGGGATAGGACTCTCACATTTCCAGGCAGCGCTGAAACCGTACACCATTAACAGCAATCGCTGCCTGAAACGGAGCCCCATAGAGACCCGCTATGTACTTAGTTACACCCACATGCAGTGTTTTCCTATGCACTGCTGAAAAGCTCTGTTGGCGGCTGTTACCAAAGTAAACACCGGGTCTCTATGGGCTCCATTGCCGTTCACGGTTTCCGGTTTAAGCGCTGCCTGGAAACGTGGGTCCTATCCTATCCCTAATCTGACCCCAGCCAAAGTGCACTCACAGCAGTGAGTCACTGCTTTTTCTATTCATACACAAAATTTTTGATGGATGTGTTTTTGGTGCAGAAACTGCAGGATCCTCACAAAGCGTTGCAATGTTTGTGTGAATGCTGCTTCATTTTTTACACTACGTTCACACGTATCGTATCTTGGCATTTTTGCAGCGCTATTTAGTGCTGCGGAAATGCATTGAAATGCAACGCCATAACGTTTTTGCTGAAACGCGTTCCCATTGTCCATAGTTTTGCAAATGCGCTTTGCACTGCAAAGCGCATGCACAAAAAGAATGCTTGTACTCACCACACCTCAACTCACCTCTTGCAGTTTTTACTCACCTCGCCGCGCTCCCCGGGTGATCGCTTATGTTGCCGACAACGTAGGACCTTAAACAGCACCATGTGACCAGGCAACATGACCCGACACCCGGTCACATGGTACTGCGGGGTCCTGGATGCCGAGCTTGCTGCGTGCCTGGCGGTGACTCTGAAGACACCGCTGCCAGTCAGCAATGGAGCACGGCGAGGTGAGTAATGCGCAGGAAGAAAGCTCTGGCTGTTCACACACAGCGTTATTGCTGCGTTCTGTGAGGTTCCATTCTTAATGCAGTTTATGCACCAAAAACGTATCCTGACAGAACACAGCAATAATGTGTGAACTTAGCCTAATTCACCTTCCCGCAGTCCTCCGGTGATCTCCAGTGGTGTCCTCACATCTGTGGAGTCTGCAGCATCGCTGTCTCGAGGACCCTACCGCCTGCACATGTTACAGATTACGAATGATGTTACTTGGTCACATGGTGCAGTGCCAGATCCTCCATAGGTCCTGTGGGCTCAGTATGGGGGGACATCACTGGTGGTCGTCAGGGGAACGCGGGGAGTGCAGCATGTGAATGCTAAATTGTGAAATACATTGAGTTGACTGACGCAGCAAGCGTCACAGCATTCCACTGCAATTAGCGGATCCATAAGAAATGCTACACTAATGGAACGGTGCAAGAGCGCACAGTGGAACGCACTCAGCACCGCCTACAGTTTGCAGTCTGAACTTGATTCATTCAGCTCAAACTGAGTTTATAGTAACTATGACAATGAATGATGATCTCTCTGTCTCTGATCACTTCTTTACAGTTATTTAACATCATCAATCTAAGCCGCAGCTGCTTGAAGCCAGTGGTCAGTCCACATCGTTGTGTCGTCAGCGTTCCTTACCAGGTCGTATCGTTGTCGGGATCGATGGAACGTCGCCAAGTGTGATGGTACCCTTACCCACCCATATGTGTGTCATTTCATCTGTATGTCATGTGTGTGCTGTACATATGCTATATTTGTGACATCTAGATAGCACATGTACAGCATGAATTGTTATACTTAGCAGTCTCCGGCAATACTGCCTGTCTCACTTGCTTCTGGTTCCGCTTTTGGAGTCACTGTAGTGCTTTCATGAGCTTAATAAGCAGGGTCCTAAAAGCGAGTGACACAGGCAGCATCAACACAGACTGGAAAGTATAAAAGTTAATTTATATAGGTGACTTGCCTTTTGTCTGGTACGTGTCCCACGTTGTCACATGGATAACATCAGTGTGTTGTCCGTGTGACATCCGTGCTGCCATGGCTTTGTATATATAGTTACCTGTCACCGGCGATGCTGTCACACTCTCTTCTAGGTACGCAGTAGCAGTCAATTTTGTAAATATTCATGCAACACTGCATGTTGGAAGAGGGTGGGTCTTCAGGTTCCTTTTGAAGGTTTCCAAGGTGGGCGAGAATCTGATATGTTGGGGCAGAGTTCCAGAGTATGGGGGAAGCACGAGAGAAATTTTCTACACGATTGTAGGAAGAGGAGATAAGAGAGGAGGGGAGAAGGATATCTTGTGAAGATCGTAGTATGCGTGTATGTATGGGGAAACCTTTTTCACGTGTACGGAGGTGCCTCATATTTTGTTATCTATATAATGCTGGTCTGGAACCAGCTCCTGCATGTTATGTGTGCTGCCGCCTGCCAGACTCGTACCAGTGGTTTTCCGGCACATATATTATTTTATAACAGCCGCCAGATCCATACAATTATTATTGACGCTTCGTTCATTTACAAAGTGATTGCTGTTGGTCTTATTGTTTATTGTATTTGTGTCCATCATCAATGCAGCAAATTACTGGCCTTTTTAAGTCATGCTGCACAAGCAAGAATCACAGCTGATGCTTGGCATATATGGTAGCTGACATGTATGTAAAAAAGATGTTTATTGAAGGAATATTGGAAGGTTCAACATGGAATAGATGATATGGGTCACCTTTTCTGTGAAGGTAACAGTGCCCCAACAGTTTCAATTGGCGGGGTACATTTATCAATGTTGGTTTAACTCTAATATTACAGGTACTGATACCCTGGAACCTAGATCACCTTACTTAGTCATCTACATCTGTCACCTACTGGTACTCCGGGCTGAATAAATGCCACGATCAAGATTTGTTTTTCCAGAACCCACGCTGGCACTAGTGAGTCACCAATCATTACTAGATATGACTGCACTAATTTTTCTTGACCCCTACTACTGCTTATCTTCCTGATTACGTGGGAGATGTGCAGTCAGTCCCCACTTCCTTTTCTAGTTCCATATTTACCAAAAAATAACCTTTAACATGGTGCAGTTACCAGCCACAAGTGAGGCCAGGTTACTGCTCTTGATAGATAATTGTTGTAAAAATCAAAGTTGACGCCAATAGAAAATGGTCTTGATTTCACAGTTTTTTTTAGACCAGAATGGATAGTGATCGAGGCCAAGAACTTTCAGATGAACAGGCACCTCCGTCCAAGAAGTACAAGTCTGGAAGTCAGAAAAGAAAAGAGAAGCAGTTACAGGAAGAGAAAGTGAAGAAGCTTACTACCATTGATTACTTCTTTAGGAAGTCTACACAAAAGGACATTGGAGAGTCTAGCAGTTGTACTAGCACTACATCAGTAATTCAACCAAGTACGGCTGTCTCTGTGGAAGCAATTACCACAGATGAAGTTAGTGAAGAAACTGACAGCTCATCACATCAGCAACTAGTGGTCAGTCTTTCTGAACCTCGGCCGGAGTTAACTGATGATCCAGCAGAATAGCCTGATATCATTTCAGATGTGCTGAGATGTCAGGCAATTAAAAGAGGTCCCAAACAAGTGAGAATGGATAACTTTCCGCTCACAGACTTTCCTGATGGATCAAAGAGACGCTTCGCTTGTACTCATTACTACAGGTTGATGGGTACTGGAATAAAGGTGT
Organism: Allobates femoralis; assembly: GCA_033576535.1. Classification (NCBI taxonomy): domain Eukaryota; kingdom Metazoa; phylum Chordata; class Amphibia; order Anura; family Aromobatidae; genus Allobates; species Allobates femoralis. The sequence continues at coordinate 332,050,719 of JARQOC010000005.1, forward strand.
TACGAGACTGGCTTGTTTACTCCACAGTTGGAGATTGTATATATTGTTTCTGTTGTCGTCTTTTTGACAATGAAGCAAAATCTGTGTTCTCGAGTCCTGCTGGTTTCAGAGACTGGAAACATGTTAGTGGTAAGGGATCTTTACACAACCCATGAAGTATCCAGCCATCACTTCTCCAATTATGCAAAATGGAAAGAGCTGGAAGCAAGCTTAACTTCAGAAAGAGCCATTGACAAAGATTTACGCCGGCAAATACATTTGGAGGAAGAACGTTGGCGTGAAGTGTTGTTGCGGATACTGAAGGTGGTTCGATGGTTGGCAAAAAACAATCTGCCATTCAGAGGAGCTTCAGACACTGTATTCACAGGACACAATGGGATTTTTCTCCAATTACTGGAATTAATCTCGGAATTTGATTTAGTTCTGAAGGAACACTGCAGCGTGCTAAGGAAGACACAAATGTGCATTATTTGAGCAAAGATATGCAGAACAAATTTTTAAAATTGATTGGAGATGCGGTAATCAAAATGATAATGGAAAAAATAAAGGGAGCAAAATTTTTCAGCTTGATTGTAGATTGCACACCAGACATTTCTAAGCAAGAGCAGTTGTCCCTTGTGCTGCGATATGTGGACATGGATGACATTAACAGAACAGTGGAGGTCAAAGAAAGCTTCTTGGAGTTTCTGCATGTCACAGACACAACTGGAAGAGGCCTGGCAACAGTTGTGTTAGAAAGATTGACTGAACAGCATAACTTGTGTGTCTCGGATCTTCGTGCCCAGTGCTATGATAATGGTGCTAATATGAGGGGACAATACAAAGGCGTGCAGGCCATTATTTTGGAGAAAAATCCTCATGCATTCTTTGTTCCATGTTCTCCACATAACTGGAATCTTGTAGTGGTACATGCTGCAGAGAGTTCTAGCCGATCAAAACAATTTTACGACCTTCTGAGTCGCATTTATTCTTTTTTCTCTGGAGCAACAAAGAGGTGGGAAGTTGCCTCAGAGCATTTGTCACAATTAACACTGAAGGCTCTATCTCAGACAAGATGGTGTGCTCGGCTTGATTCAGTGAAAGCCATTTTGTTTCAGTTTCCTCAGCTTGTTGAAGCTTTAGAAGTATTTGTACATGGCACTAAATATTCCAGTGACACATACAGTGAAGCAAAAAATCTACTGGATTCACTATGCTCATACCCATTTGTTGTATCGTTATGTGTTTGGTATGACATTTTGCTGCAGGTAAACCAAATCAGCCTGGCTGTACAAACGAAGACTATGAATCTTTCCAACACAATTCCACTTGTTGAGTCCATTAGCACTTCCTTCACAGAGTATTTGACATTGGGGTTGAAACAAGCAGAAAATAAAGCTGACGATATATGTAAGAAGCTTGATATACCAAACGAGTACCCAGCACACAGAATTAGGAAAAAAAACTCGCCAATGCAATGATATTGATTGCCAAGAACCAGCATGCCAGCAAGCGAGTGGAACATTATATATAAATCCAAGAGCAGAGTTTGAAGAAACATTCTTCAAGCCTTTACTTAAAACTGTGCTGGAGGAAATTGAAACAAGATTTGTTTTCTTACAAAATTTCACTGCCAAGTTTGGATTTCTGTATGACATCAAGAAAGCAGTAACCGACTTGCCGACGTTACAACAGCAATGTTTAAACTTTGCTGATCCGGCAGTTGATGGAGAGATTCTGCTGGAGGAAATGAAGACACTGGGTAGAATGCTGCCTGATCATCTAAGTCCACAGGAAACATTGGAATATCTGTTTTCTAACTCACTGAACCTGGCATTCCCCAATCTGGTATTGGCATTGAAGCTACTGCTTACAGTGCCCGTTTCAGTTGCGTCAGCTGAAAGAAGTTTCAGCAAACTAAAGCTTATTAAAAACTTCCTCAGGTCCCAGATGTCTCAAGAAAGATTAAATGCCTTGGCAATTCTTTCAATTGAGTCACAAGAAGCCGAATGTGTTGATTTTAATCAAGTTATACGTACTTTTGCTGCTGAAAAAAGTAGAAGGAAAAACTTTTAACGAGTTTTCATAACAAATCTACTCTTTGCCACCTAATTGCACTACTGGTTTGTGTTCTTGTTTTTATAGCTCTTAAGCTGCATTTTTGCACATGGCACTTATTCGGGTCAATCATCATCAGTATTACAAACCCAACCTGGAGGGAATTCTAAACACAAAAATTGGACAACAAATACTCATGTGTTGTGATGTTGCAATCCATTTTAAAGTTCCTTCCGTTTTTGCACTTTTACAATTGTTCTAAGTTAATGCTTTCCAATGTTTACTTTACAAAGTTTTACATTAAAAAATGTTCAGATTCAATGTGTGCTGTTTTTTCTTTACAGGGAGTTCAGCTAAGAATAAAATGCTGACTGGGAACTGAGGGAGAGGTGGGGGTAGGTCCAAAAATGTCATATAAGGGGGTTGACTTATAAAAAATACCCTCTACTGTATGGTGTTGTAGAAATTACAATAGATATCACTCATGTAAATGAAGACGTGAAACCTGTCCTTTGGCGTTGTAGTCCAATTACATATCGCCATATCTGTGCGTCATGAATCATGGTATGTGTTAAAGGGGCCCACTGGGACTCTTTCGCCCGGGGCCCACAAAAACCTGGAGCCGGCCCTGACACCCTGGGCCACCCGCAGTTCACCCAGAGAACCCACACCAACAGCAGCCAGCAGGGACACCCTCGGCCACGAGCAATGAGGAGGAGGAGGTGCCTGATGCAGCATCGTGGGAGGACTGGCTGTACTCCGATTCAGAGCTCCCATCACCACCCTCGACACAGGCGGGCTTGGAGGAAGACGAATTGGCTTTGAGGGATGATGGCCCACCGTCTAGCCCGGCCCCTCTTTTGGCACCAGGGCACATTATCTGGCCACAGAGCCCCAGCCCGCCCGTTACACCACCTCCCAGCATTTCAAGCTCAGTGGCCAGCGCAGGGATGGCCATGTCCCCAGAGCCAGCAGAGGATGATGTGCGGTCCCCAACAGGCCCTGCGGAGGAGGAGAGGGATCAGGAGGATAGGGCCCCAGACTTCACAGAGTATGGTGGTAAGTGTGGATTTGTGGGGCATACACCCTGCATACTGGAGTTATTATTGTGTTTATCGTCACAGCTTTTTTTTTTAAGGGTCTAACTTCTTTGTTTTCACCAATGTTTGTGCAGATGGCGAACGTGCAGGCTCAGCCGGGTGGAGTCTGAGTGCCTCCCCATCCACCCCTGATAGTGGTGAGGATGTTGAGCAAGAGGGTAAGTAGCATATTTTAATAATTACTTTAACAAAACAGACCATGTACTTTCCCATTGTAAAAGTGTTCTTCTTCACCATACAGGTGTCCCTACTGTTGAGGATGTGTTGCAGGCACACTTCCACTTTCTAAGACAGCTGCACTCGGCCATTGAGCGACATCTCCACGAGCTGGGCCGGCTACTTGACATGCTGGCTGGGCGCCATCAACAAGATGGTGGGCTCCCATGAGGGTGAGGGAATGGGACCCTGTAACGGTCCATCCGGACATGAAGGAGTGTTGTCCATGTTGGACACAAAAAATGTTTTTTTGCCATGTTGGCATTCTTTGTTTCATTTTTTTTGCCCCTGTTGGGCTCTTTTCTTATAGTGTCCAACATTTGGACCATAGGGAGTGTGTTGGGGCTACCACGTTGGCCTCTTTTCTTATAGTGTCCAACATTTGGACACTCTCAAGTGAGTTGGGGTTCTTCCTACACTGAAACCCAAATGTGTACTTGTTGTGCACGGTATGGCACATTTATAACAAACAATAAAATGTTGATACAAATCTGACAAATCTGTAAGTCATTGCCTTTATCTAAGCACACATATATGTCAATATTATGGGAGGTTTATGTTGGACTTTAAGGGCATCAAGGTCAAAACATTGCCTCAACGGGTTGAGGCAGAGGAAGGGGTCAATAACACATGTTCTAACACAAGGTGCACCTTGTGAGCATGCCGTCTATCGACAAAGCAAGCACACATCCTTTTTAGGGAAAGTGATGATAGTAGTTTGGAAATGCTGTTACAGCATCCACATAAAATGTGGCTTCACGGCGTCGAGATCTACCAGCTGTTGACTCCAGGCACAATAAGATTGTCCAATTTTAGCACTACATACAATGATGTTAAGGACACCTCGGCGGCCTTCTGGGTCTACCAATAAGTATGGAAGGCTACTGCTCCAGACCAAACATTTAAGTCGAATGGCCCTCTACATATGTAGGTAGTGCTAGCTACAGCATGTGGCCTACTATAGATGGTCATCGTCAAACATTTTTTTCATGAACCCACAATGCAACAATCATGGACAACATATTTAAGGAGTGTGAACAGAAAGTACATTTTAATCAAAATAAAGGTCTGAAACTCCGTTCATTACTGTTCACACGAAAAAGGGCCAGTATAATATTTGGCTATAAAAAAAAAAAACATTCTGTGTTTTAAAAAGGTAACCAAAAAACAACTTGTGGGGTGGATGTACCCTAATGAAATTTTACACAACAAATTAAAACATCCAGGAAACATCCAAACAAAAAATAACTATAAGTTCTCATAATGGGCCTCTTCAAAATATTCGTCTTCCTGGTGGAAGCTGGTGTCGAGGCGCTGATGTGGGTACCAACCAGCCCTGCCTCGCAGAGCCATGTGATGGCCTTGGCCAGATGTACGGCCAGGGTGGTAATTTGGAGGGCCCTGGTACTGTCAGGCCGGTAGGTTGGCTGGTGGCTGGGGAATGGGAGCAGGGAAAGTGGATTCGGCAGTGAGGTTCCCCAAACGGGCCTGATCCATCACCAGGAGTATCACACGCTCCGCATGCTCCCTTTGGTCGGTGGCAAAAGTGGGTAGCCGCTGATTAACAACTCCGGCAAACGGGCATTGGGGTTCACGGACCTGCTGCGTTAACACCTGCTCAGCCAGTGACACGAGTTGACTGCCTGAGGCCGCCGGTGGATTGCGTTCCCGGCCCCGGGGACGAGAAAATGGCATAGAGGGATGGTTGGCCGCTGATGCACCCTCATGAACGGGCCCAGATGATGGAGGCTCCGGTGACTCCAATTGTGACCCTGAAGAGGGTCCTTCAACCGGATCCTACATGTGGAAAGGAAGAACAGATCAGCAAACATAGCAGTAAACCTTTGTGAACATTTTTAAAATTAAGGATAAAGTGACATGAATGTCACTAACCCACACTGTGCCTGATGTCCTGCAAAGATGTCCTGACAGGGCGTTACAGCTTTGGACAATAACACAACACACACTAGTTGTGTGCAAATGGAGTGATTGCTACAATTGTAGGTGCTGGAAACAGCCTCAAGCAAGATGGGAGGCCAATCTGGTGTAGTGTTGCCTTCTCTACCTTGGTAACATGGTTATGAATGTTTGCAATAATGTGTATGCTGTGAGAATTGTGTTAGTATTGGCCTAGGTGAGCGCCTTACATTTTCTGGGTCCACCGCATCATCAACATTGGCCTGTGGTGGCTGGGCGAAGTCATCACTATCCAGAACTCGGCGTGGCTCCTGCTGCTCCAAAGTGAACAGGAGCAGGTCATAGTACCAAAGGGTTGGTGTATATAGCTCCTCTGCCGCCATTCCAGATCGGTGTGACTCCTGCACCTTTTTGTGTTCCTTCACAAACACAGTTTTCAAATGCTGTATCTTTCTCTTGACATAGTCTATGTCGAGCTGTTGGCCTGGCATAAATTGTCGGCACACGTCCAGTAGCTTCTCATATGCCGCTGTACGGAGGGCCCTGTTCGTATACCCAACACAGTGGGTTTGCCATAAGCAGGGGTTTTCCCTGTATGCCTCAATTAAGGCACTAACAAATTCCCTATTTGGGCGGGGCATCTGCAAAACAAAAAAAAAAAAAAAATTCAGTACAAAGGACAGTGGCACATGGTTAAAACCATGTGAAACTCACATCCACAGGATGATAAGTCAGCTGACATGATGAATGTGAAATGTCACAGCTCCAAAACACAAGAGCACACTTGCTTAGACAAAGATTCTTGCTCAAGTCACATGGATGTGTGCTGTTGTGACAGTGACAATCCAAAATGTGTGGCTGGAGTACCATATAATAACCAGCACTTCGATGTGTCTGTCTCATCTAATAATGTGAACATACCTTGGCTTGAGAAAACACAGTGTGTACAGTGAAAAAGATGAGCAAAGTCTCAAAGATGCTTGCTGCCTGCCTGCTCTCAATCACTTGTGTGAAGGGACACACAAAAGAGCAGGTTCGGCACACATGTTCACAATGTACTATTTATCCTAATTGATCCTACAGCTGTTGAACTATCACAGGTGCGATCAGGGCCGTATTTGGAGTTCCTGTTGCCCTAGGCACTCTCAGCGGCCTGCCGCCCTTCCCCCGTCACGGCTCCTCCCCCCCATTGTGGCCCCTCCCCCTGTCACGACGCATCCCCCCTGTTGAAGCCCCTCCCCCGTCATGGCTCCTCCCCCGTTGCAGTCCCTCCCCCGTCACGGACAATCTTCCCATCAGTTGCAGTCTTCCCCCCCAAGCTTTGTGTAGCTTCTACCCCCACATTTCATCATGTAGTACATATAAAAGGTTTGTCCAACCACACTCCAGAGACATACTGACAGGATGTTTAAATTGTGAGCCCCAACGGGGACAGTGTTAATGATGTATTAAAGTGATGTGGAGTTCATAGTGTAATATAAATGCAAAAAATATTATTCTTAAGATGATGTCACAATACCAGGATCTGAGGATCTTCTATTTCGAGGTCAGGGGCTCTCTGATGCCATGTTGCTGTCTGCCTCGCTGTCGTCCTCTTTTGACACTGCAGTGCGGTAGATAAGAGCATTTACTGGTTAATAACAAGAAGTATGGAGTGTACTAACTGAGCCATAAACCCTCCCCATACCATGTCCAGCAGACATTGTAGGATTACTATATGGATTCTATTATTAGGATACGGACACACTGGCGTGAAACTTTGATGAGTGCAATGTGTGATTTCATCACATTGCACTCGGACCAATGTTAATCAATCTCTGAGAGCAGATTGTCGAGTGTCGGACGCTTTTTTCTCAGCCAGATTCAGGATGAGAAAAAAGTCGCAACATTCTGCGACAGTCTGCGATTCACGACCGAGACTCACCAATGCATGTCTATGGGTCTGACAAAATCACATACCGCACACTGACAGCACACCGACCATCCGAGAGGCATCAGTTTTTATTTCACCGATACATTATCATTTTGTAACTGAGAACACTTTAAAATGTTCCTGTAAATGATTCTACACTAATAGTTGCTGAGGAAAGAACAGATTGCACACGGATGTGATCTGAGAGAAATGTCGGACACTCGCACAGCAGTTGGAAGCCAAACGGACCAAAAACCGATGACGCTCATCCGACTCTCCTGGATGAGAAACAAACCGAGTTTAAGGCGGCGGGAGACAGTGTACCACCATGTCCTCAGCTCCGTGCTGTGCACAGATAGTATACCACCATGTCCTCAGCTCTGTGCTGTGTACTACCATCTCCCCAGCTCTATGCTGTGCACAGACAGTGTACGGTACACTGTCTGTGCCCAGCACGACGCTGAGGACATGATGGTACACTGTGCACAGCACGGAGCTGAGGACATCCCAGAAGAGACAGACAGACCACAGACGGGTGGCGGGACAACACTGAGCCCACCTGGAAGAACAACAACACCCAGCACCCAACACACTGCCCAGAAATCATATAGGACAGGCAGGCAGGAGAACTACAACTCCTGGCATGCCACACCCTGCAAACTCAGGAAGGTGGCGGCAGCTGCATGGAGGCAGACACACGGTACAGCCGCCATTATCACCATACACAGCGCCAGCCACAGCCTCAGTCCTCATGCACCCCCGTCCTTCTTTCCTCTGTCCCTCCTGCTGCTCCTGTCCTCCTGCACCTCCGTCCTCCTCTATCCTCCTGCACCCCGTCCTCCTCTCCTGCACCCCGTACTCCTCTCCTGTCCCTCCTGCTGCTCCTCTATCATCCTCCTCCTCCCCCCTTCTCTCCTCTGCCCCTCCTGCACCCCCGTCCTGCTCTCCTCTGCCCCTCCTGCACCCCCGTCCTGCTCTCCTCTGCCCCTCCTGCACCCCGTCCTGCTCTACTTGCCCTCCTGCACCCCCGTCCTGCTCTCCTCTGCCCCTCCTCACCCCCGTCTGCTCTCCTGCACCCCCGTCCTGCTCTCCTCTGCCCCTCCTGCACCCCCGTCCTGCTCTCCTCTGCCCCTCCTGCACCCCCGTCCTCCTGCACCCCCGTCCTCCTCTGTCCTCCTGCACCCCCGTCCTCCTCTCCTCTGTCCTCCTGCACCCCCATCCTCCTCTCCTCTGTCCTCCTGCACCCCCGTCCTCCTCTCCTCTGTCCTCCTGCACCCCCGTCCTCCTCTTCTGTCCCTCCTGCTGCTCCTCTATCCTCCTACTCCCTTCCTTCTCCTCTCCTCTGCCCCTCCTGCACCCCCGTCCTGCTCTCCTCTATCCTCCTGCACCCCCGTCCTGCTCTCCTCTGTCCTCCTGTACCCCCCCTCCTGCTCTCTGTCCTCCTGCACCCCCGTCTTCCTCTGTCCCTCCTGCACCCCTGTCCTCCTCTCCTCTGTCAATCCTGCACCTCCGTCCTCCTCTGTCCCTCCTGCACCCCCGTCCTCCTCTCCCCTGTCCCTCCTGCTGCTTGGCTGTCCTCTGAACCCCCGTCCTCCTCTCCTCTGTCCCTCCTGCTGCTCCTCTTGCACCCCCGTCCTCCTCTCCTTTGTCCCTCCTGCTGCTCCTCTGTCCTTCTGCACCCCAGTCCTCCTCTCCTCTGTCCCTCCTGCTGCTCCTCTTTCCTCTCCTCCTGTCCCCTTGTTTCTGGCCCCCTGCCCCTCTGTCCTCTTCTTCTCTGTCCCCCTGTTTCTGTCCTTTTCTGCCCCTCTGTCCCCCTGTTTCTGTCCTCTTCTCCTAGGACCCCTGCTCCTTTCTCCTCTTCTCCTCTGTCCCTTGCACAGTTCCCTCACACTTTCCTCACCTGGTGCTGGCTGCAGACATTGGCGGGCTCCCTCTGAGCACAGTGATGCGCCAGCCGCACCATCCTCCAGTGCCTCCAGCCGGCTGCTTCCCCGTTTCCCTGAGTCTGGAGTGGGCGGCTGGGTGCAGGAGTGGGGTCCTGAGGAGCCGCCAGTACCGCCGGCGCCATCAGCGCAGCACTTGGGCACACGGGAGAGGAGGGAACAGAGCGGGAACTTCAAGTTTCCCCTCTGTTGCGGGCCCCTCCTTCTCCCTCGTCTCTTCCGGGTCTTCACTGAGGTGGGTGGGCGGGAAGGCAGGCGGGGCGGCCCTGATGATGAAGGGAAGGTGGGGGTATGGGGGCGGGGCTTGCGACCCGGCTGGCCCGGAGCCGGGAAAAAAAAAAAAAAGAAAAAAAAAAAAGAGAACACGCTGAGACGCCGCCCCCTATGAGAATGGCCCCGCCCTAGGCACGTACCTACGAGTGCCTAATGGGAAATACGGCCCTGGGTGCGATGTGCATATGCATCGCAATTGCCATGCCTGGTATAGTACGTAACGTCTGCACTGGGTGTGGTCCAGTGTTTTGAGCCACGCCTGCCGTGGAACATAGCCTCGGCGTTGGGTGTGGCACAATGGTTCAACCACGCCTGTTTGTAGGGCGTAACATCATGTTAGGGTGTTGGGTAGAGCCGAGGAGACACGCCTGCTTTGAGGACGGCTCGCCTTGTCATTGGCTAGGGCTAGTATATCTAGAGTTTCCGGTAGCCACACTATGTCTTTGCTGCGGAGTTGGTGCCGGTATGTACGTTGTGATTCCGCATGTGAAACATTGTGAATGGGGGACACTATAGCGTTGTCAAAAGGGATATGACAGGGTTTGTGTTCTTGACCCCCCTCTGCTGTATAGGTTATCTTGTTTTTTTTTTTTTTTTTTGTTACTTTCTTTGTATAGCAAACTTTGCGGACTCCAGCATTACATTGTTGCATTTTAGTCATCTTGAAAAACTGCATATTTTCGGTGCCTTGACATTGGAGTGACACCCATCTCAGCGACCACTGCATGTGAGTTATTATTGTGTGTCTGTAGTGTTGCTTTCTCAATACATATCGTCCTCCATGTGTCTGATGTTTATGGTATTTGCGTTCTTAATGCTGTAGAAAGTGTGATGTTGTTTGGGAGCTAAATGTGTGTGTCGGCCTTGTTGTGTATTTTATTTTGGTGTGAAAGGCATTTTGGCGTGTAAAACATGTGGCCTTCCTCAACACCTTCATTGATACTGTATGTGTTGTTGGGTTTTAGTCCATCATTTCCACATGTGTAGTGCACCTGTAGATATTTCGCCAATGTCATGCTCCTTTGTGGTTCCTTTTGTAATGTTCACATTGTAGGCCAAGCACCTTTATGCGTAGGCACCATAGTAAACGTAGTTTTGCCTCTAAACAGCATGAATCCAGATGAACGTGCCGTGGTGGGGGCTGCTTTACTGGTGCAGGCAGCACGTGTGGAAGAGGAGAGGGTGGAGAGACGCAGGAGGAGACCACGACGCATCTGGACCAGGGAGTGGCTGCAGCAGCGCAATCAACATTCACACATTCGCCTTCTGCACCAACTTCGGAAGACTTCCCATGTGACTTCCAGAATTTTCTCAGGATGACAGATGAGTCCTTCCAATTCTTGTTGGCAGCAGTGTGCCCGCTCATCACACGGCAAGATACTATAATGCGTCCAGCAGTGCCTGCGGAGGAGAGGTTGGCCGCAACACTGCGCTTTCTCGCCACAGGTCGCACCATGCAGGACTTGGAATATTCGTCAGCTATATCGCGTCCGCTCCTTAGCCAAGTGATACCGGAGACATGTGAGGCTATATTGCGCTGTCTGGCTCCTACTTACATGCGGTTGCCCCAAAACCCTGAAGAATGGCTGGCCACTGCCGCTGAATTCAGCCATAAGTGGCAATTTCCAAACTGTGGTGGTGCCATAAACGGCAAACATATTAGGATCACCCAACCACACCACAGTGGCTCTTATTTTTATAATTACAAAGGCTATTTTAGCATTGTTTTGATGGCCGTGGTGAACGCAAACTATGAATTTGTGTCGGTGTCAGCGGGCACAAATGGGAGGGTGTCTGATGGCGGGGTTTTTGACCAATCGTCTTTTGGGCAAAAACTCAAAACTGGCCGTCTCAATTTGCCGCCCACCAATCGCACCTGCGGAAACCTGAACTTTGTGTTCCTGGCCGATGAGGCATTCTCACTACATCCAAATTTGATGAAGCCATATCCCCAGAGGCATCTCAATGCTGAACAACGCATTTACAACTATCGCCTTTCCCGGGCAAGGCGAGTGGTGGAGAATGCCTTTGGGATTATGGCTAGCCGTTTCCGGATTTTCCACACGGCCATTAATATGAGACTTGAATCAATTGACCTCGTTGTTATGGCCTGTTGTGTGCTCCTTAATTTTCTCCGACGCCGAGATCACCAGGCCTACACACCACCAAACTATGAGGACCACATTGACTCCAGGACTGGGGAGGTGGTGTTGGGGGGCTGGCGTGCTGATGCCCCACACATGGCAGGACTACAGCCATTAGGGCGTGGAAGCAGCCGCCAGGAGGCACAGAAGATGAGGGACCGGTACTGCCAGTACTTCAATGGTCCAGGGTCTGTGAGCTGGCAACACAACCTCCCGTAGTTATCAGTGTGCCATGGCTAATTTAGCATTTCACAGTTTGAATGTGTCCTGAAGCTCAGGGTTGTAGCCAGGACATGTGTCCCTCTATAATTTGCAAGAGGTGTTTTTTTTTTTTTTTTAAACCCAAATTTAGGGAAACCTTAGTTAATGCTTTGAAGAGGCCCAGGCCTTGCCCATTTCAGGGGAGCTATGTGTCGCAGACATACCTCTTGTCTGTGACATAAGCCAGAGGATTTTTTGCTTCTTGGTGCATGTTGGCACTCAATTTTGTTCTTTGTGTTGAAGGGCCCGGCTTATGGGCCCTGTGAGAGATGGGCGGGACCAGGACCCACATACCTCCCCAAAGGCCGTTGTGACAGTGGTCACATTTTTGTATTGTAGCACCTAGGACAGAGTTAGGACTGTCTCGACCAGGGCCTACCGTGAAGTTGGTGAGGCAGCTTAATGTGCGTTTTTTGCCTAAAACGTATAAACCAAAAGGCCCTGATTCTTGTCACAGCACTTGTTATTTGCTACACAGTGTTTTTAGGAAACCTTTTTAAATACACACATACATATGTTGGCCCACATATATGGTGGTCCCAACACAAGTGTGGAAAAAGCACATTCGAGAAGATCACAAACATTAGGGCCCCTGGAACAATGAATATTGGGAGGCGTTTTGCTTCCTTTGCGTTGTCATACATTTTCCCCACAATCCCGCTTGACAACACATGCGCTTTGTCAAACACTTTAAAAAAAACATCAGCAACAGTACAGAGCAAACACACATGCGTTTCACATGCGCTTTAAACAAAAACACTCATGCCGCACACACAGCTCGCTACAGGGTGAGTCCTTTACGGATCGCCAAACCGACAACCATTGACCAACGCATAAGTGTTCGGAGTGTGCACGCCGCACAAAGGGGATAGCAGTTTCTACCTTTCAGTAGTAACGTAATTTTTTTTGTCTACCACATCGTGTTTACACATGTACATTGCGATGCACATCACAGGACATTCAGAAGATGAGGCCGCCATGTTTCCAAGGACATCTGACCAATGAGGACGCAGTATTGACCACCAATGATGTAGTGAGGGGCGCGGCTTGTAAACCATGTAGCACGCCTATGTGCTTAAATTAACCAGCAAAAACGCCCACATTTACCCCAACATCGTTTACGAGGTTTCTGTGTGACTGTTTGCTAACGATGTGCACAGATGATAAGTGGATCGCTCATACGACCGCTGGATCGCTACATCGGAGAATCGTCTGAGTGATATCTGTGGGTGTAGTGTTGTGATGAACGATCTCACACATCGTTCGGGCGATGTGCAAATCCGACATCGTTTCTAACATCGTTATCTATATCGTAGCGTGTGACGGCCACTTAATGGAGAGTTTAGTTATCACTGATCATGTTGTCTGTCATGGGATATTCTTGTGTACATACTGTTGCAAAAAAGTCATTTAGCATATTGGCTTTTTCCTCATCCACCATTTCACCCAGACTATTTTTAAGGGGGCCAACTCAATCATTTTTTAGTTTCTTACTATTTATGTAGATAAAGAATATTTTGGGATTTTTTTTTTATTTTTCTGGCAATGAGTCTCTCTGTCTTACTCTTTGCTGCCTTGATTTGCTTTTTACAGATGTTATTTACCGTATATACTCGAGTATAAGCCGACTTTTTCAGCCCTTTTTTTGGGCTGAAAAAGTCCCCCTCGGCTTATACTCGAGTCACTAACTTCTGCCCTTAGGTTCTCTCCTTATCCTAGCCGTCCCCCACACTCCCCGCCGTCCCCCACACTCCCCACAACCCCCCACAACTCCCCTCGCCCCCGCTGCATTACCGGGTGCCCGCACTCCTGCGGGACTGATCCCTCCGCTGCCTGGGGCTGGGATGTGCCGATGGATCCCTCCGGATCCCTCCGCCGCTGCCTGGGCGGGAGTGCTGATGGATCCTCGGACCTCCCGCTGCCTGGTCGGGATGGTGATGGATCCCTCCGGATCCCTCCGCCGCTGCCTGGGGCTGGGATGTGGTGCCTGGATCCCGCCGGATCCCTCCGCGCCTGCTGGGGCTGGGATGTGGTGCCGGATCCCTCCGCCCTGCTCAGGCGATGTGCGGCTTGGATCCCTCCGCCGCATCGCTCAGACTTTCTGTAGCGATGTGGCGGCCGGATCCCTCCGCTGCATCGCTCCCTGCACAGTGCACACACAAAAGAAGTCCCCTGCGGCCAGACATTGACCTAATGCACAGTGTGGCCGCAGGGGACATTAATTACGGTACAGTGACCCAGTCTAAGGTGAGGCGCCATTACAGTATTAGATTGGTGTAGCAGGGAAAAGAATAGTGAGGGAAAGATGAGCAGAGCAGGGGAAAGATGTGTTCTTAGGATAAGTACAGTAGTAGAGCAGGGGAAAGAAGACTAGTAAGGGAAAGATGAGTATAGCAGGGTAAAGATTTGTTCTTAGGATAAGTACAGTAGTAGAGCAGGGGAAAGAAGACTAGTGAGGTAAAGGAGAAGCAGTGCAGGGTATAGAATTAGCTGGGTGCTTAGGAAATCAATAGATCAATAAGGCCACTTTCACATCAGCGTTTTTCGCTGATCGCGGCAGATGCGGTGGATTTACCGCATCTGCCGCCTAACAGCCGAGTTGCGTTTTACCTGTGGCAAGCCCCATGCATTGTCTATGGGGCTTGTGGCAGGTGCAGCAAGTGCGGTATAGTTGTGGTTTCGGCACTTGCGGCGACTGCTGCCGTGAAAAAAACGCGGTAAGCAGAGTTTTGTTCACAGCCGCAGCTGCCAAAACCACAACTACCGGTATATTGCACTTGCTGCACCTGCCACAAGCCCCATAGGCACAGCATGGGACTTGCGCAAGTGCCAATAGGCGGCAGATGTGGTACGGTAAATCTGCCGGATCTGCCGCAATCTGCAAAAAACGCTGATGTGAAAGGAGACTTATGGGGCCGTCACACGCTGTCAATATTGTGTGCAATATCGCTGCTGCACATGATGTTGCAGCGATATTGACGTGTTGGCAGGGCATTTCAACCAACGATAAGCCTGACGACGGTCGCCCGGTGGACACACAGCATCGCTGCGTGTGACCCCGGGAGATGAGCGAGAAGCCAGTTCCCAGCGCCTCTCAGCAAGCGCTGGGAGCTGGTCTCCATGGTAGAGAGGTACCAATCAATTGTCCAGTAAGGCCCCTTTCACATCAGCGGTAATCGCTGATCGCGGCAGTTGCGGTGAAAAAACTGCAACTGCCACGATTACCGCATAACGGCCGCACTTACGGTTCACTTGCAAGCCCCATGAAATGTCTATGGGGCTTGCGGTAAGTGTGTGGCAGGTGCGGTTTCGGCACTTGCGGCAGATGCGGCCGCGATAAAACCGCAAGTGCCGAAACCGCAGCTATGCCGCACCTGCCGCAAGCCCCATAGACATAGCATGGGGCTTGCCCAGGTGAACCGCAAGTGCGGCCGTTATGCGTTTTTTTCACCGCAACTGCCGCGATCAGCGATTACCGCTGATGTGAAAGGGGCCTAAGACAGTTAGCGGTACTGAACAATTGATTGGTACCTCTGTACGGTAACTTTTAGGGAATACGGTATTGAGGCTTTTGTATTCATGAAATACCATAATACCGAAAGGAATACCAGTAATAGCAGGGGATAGGATTAGCTGGATGCTGAGGGGAAGAGACAAGCGTGTCAATGTTATATACCGTATATGGTACCCTCAGTGAGAGAGGCCAAAAAATAAACAAGTACAGTACTGTAATAAAAATATTTACGGTATGACCCCTATAGTGTGGGCCCCTTGAATCGTTGTACACGCACTGTGTTACTGCAGATGTTGTGTTTGCACTTCCCTTACATACCGTATGCGGTAACACAGCGCATGCAGTAACAGAGTGCGTACACAACTCAGCTTGTACTGTATATTACCGTATGAACCCTAACACAGGTTGCTCTATGCAAACAGTCATGTCATCACATTCTGGAATACTGTATTAGGGTACCGTATGTTGCCACAATGCAGAGGCACTACGGTATGTCCTGGGGGGGTACTGTGGAGTCTATACATTTTATTGCCAAAGGCTTTTACTGTACTTGTTTACCTGGGCACCACCATTTTTACAGTACCGTAAATTGACCTCTTTATAGAACTATTACTAGGGCTTACAGTATTTTTTTTGTAGGGCTTACGCTATACCATATTTTTAGAATACGGTAGTATGGCATTCTTTTTGAAGTCTTTTTTCTATTCTCTTAGAAATGGATGCCAGTACTTCTACCGGTACAGGTGGACCAAAACAAAGACGCAGGTCATATGAAGCTGCTTTCAAACTTAAGGTTGTGTCAAGAGCAGAAGAAAGCAATAACTCTATAGCAAGTAGGGAATTTTGCGTTGATGAAAAACAAGTGAGGGAGTGGCGGAAAATGGAAGCTGACTTGGAAAGGATTCCAAAGGCGAAAAAAGCTCGACGTGGTTTAACAACTTCATATGGGGCGCTAGAGACTGAACTGCATAAATGGGTTATGGAGTGTCGTCAAAATGGTTACTGCGTAACGCGCATGGGAATTCGCTTACGTGCCCTTCAATTGACTAAGGAGGACAGATTAAAAGCACCAGGCATTGAAAATTTTGTTGCGTCAGCAGGATGGTGTACCCGTTTCATGAATAGGTTTTCTCTATGTTTGAGGCAAAGAACAAAGATATCTCAGAAGCTGCCAAAAGACCTTGAGGACAAAGTGATGTCATTCCATTCATTCATCATCAAACAAAGAAAGATCCATAACTATGACCTGGGAGATATTGGAAATATGGATGAAACTCCTATGACCTTTGATCTTCCAAGCAACAGAACCGTGGCAAGTTTGGGAGACAAAACTATTTTTCTCAGAACCACAGGAAATGAGAAAAACCATTTCACCGTCGTTCTGTCATGTTTGGCTAATGGAATTAAGCTGAGGCCTGTCATTATTTTTAAAAGAAAGACCTTGCCAAAAAAGGTCACATTCCCAGCACGAATTACAGTGCGCGCACATGTTAAAGGCTGGATGGATGAAGATGGAACAAAAAAATGGCTGGAAGAAATTTGGAACGGACGACCGGGAGCAGCCTTAAAGAAAAAACCATCACTGCTAGTCTGGGATATGTTCAGAGCCCACACATCTGAAGACATAAAAAAATTGGCAAAGTCGTCCCAAGTTACTTTGGCCGTTATTCCAGGTGGGCTTACATCTGTATTACAGCCTCTAGATGTGAGTTTAAATAAACCCTTCAAAGACCGTGTGCGAAAGATGTGACATGATTGGATGTCATCTGGTCAAGCTCAACTGACAAAAACTGGAAATCTGCAGAAGCCCACCATAAAATTAATAGCAAAGTGGGTTCGCGATGCATGGGAAGATATTCCAGAGGACATGGTGCAACGTGCCTTCAAGAAATGTGGCATTAGTAATGCTCTAGATGGTAGTGAAGACAGCGCTTTGTATGAGGACAAAACAAGCGATGATGATGACTGCGAAGTCAGTGATGATGATAATGTCTATGCTGACAACCTCACACCAGTGGAAGTTGAAGTTCTATTTGGGCATACAGATGATGAGGAGGAATCCAGTTTTGAAGGATTTTAACTCTTGTATTTTACCTTGGTTGCTGATTGAACTCAGGATTTTGCACTTTTAAAGTTTATTGTTGATAACATATTGGTTTTGTGAGCCTCTTTTCCTCTTACAGAGCTAGTTTACTGTTTCAATTTGAAATAAATGTTCAAAATCATTTAACCTACTGATGTCTCAATTAATGTAATTTTATTCGTATCTATTTTTATTTTTGAAATTTTTCAGTAGCTGCTGCATTTCCCTCCCTAGGCTTATACTCGAGTCAATAAGTTTTCCCAGTTTTGGGGGGCAAAATTAGGGGCCTCAGGCTTATACTCGGGTCGGCTTATACTCGAGTATATACGGTAATTTTCTGTATTTATTTAATGTCTCATCACTACCTACTTGCTTTAATTCCCTAAATGCTTTCTTTTTGTCACTTATTGCGCCCCTTACAGCCTTATTTAGCCATAGTGGTTTCCACCTATTTCTAGCATGTTTATTCCCATATGGTATATATTGTGTACAGGTCCTATTCAGGATGCTAATAAATGACTCCAATTTGCTTTGTGTACTTTTATGTCTCAGGTAGTGATGAGCGAGTACTAAAATGCTCGGGTGCTCGAAGCTCGGGCCGAGCATCCCGAGATACTCGGTGCTCGGCCCGAGCACCGAGCCCAATGTTATCCTATGGGAGACACGAGTATTTTTATGAAATGACAGCCGGCAGCATGTAGAAACCCTAAAAATGTCACAAAAGTCTCAGAAAAGTGCTGAAATGACATGGCAACACCATGGGGAAGACCCCTGGAAGCATTTCTCACTCAAAAGTCACAGCTGTGAACAATGTTGTCCGAGTTTCACGCCAATTTTACGGAGTCACCAGAAAACCTTCCAAAATGACACCAAAATGAATATTCAGGGTGGAAATGTTAAGGGCACATACCCAATAGTGAGATACAGCTGGTGTATGTTACTTTTTGTGATTACATGAAAGATTTTACATGAAAACATAGTGCGGCACTCCGATGTCCCTGAGAAGAGACGTACATGAAGCCCTGTCTTGACATAATGTGCCCATTTTGAGGAAGTGGGTCTATTGTAGTATTTTCCTTTGCCAGGGCAGTCTAAAATTGGGAGGTTCACCAATGCCGCTGGATAGAGACGTGCATGAGGGCCTGTAAACCTGAAGTGCCCATTGTAAGGAAGTGTGTGTATTGGAGTATAGCCCTTTGGCAGGGCAGCCAAAAATTGGGAGGCTCCACATTGTCCCTGGATAGAGACATGCATGAAGGCCTGTAAACCTGAAGTGGGTGTATTGGAGTATAGCCCTTTGGCAGGGCAGCCAAAAATTGGGAGGCTCCACATTGTCCCTGGATAGAGAGGTGCAGTAGGGCCTGTAAACCTGAAGTGGGTGTATTGGAGTATAGCCCTTTGGCAGGGCAGCCAAAAATTGGGAGGCTCCACATTGTCCCTGGATAGAGATGTGCAGTAGGGCCTGTAAACCAGAAGTGTGTGTATTGGAGTATAGCCCTTTGGCAGGGTAGACAAAAATTGGGAGGTTCAACAATGACCCATGCATACAGACATGCATGAGGGCCTGTAAACCTCAAGTGGGTGTATTGTAGTATAGCCCTATGGCAGGGCAGCCAAAAATTGGGAGGCTCCACATTGTCCCTGGATAGAGACATGCATGAAGGACTGTAAACCTGAAGTGGGTGTATTGGAGTATAGCCCTTTGGTCAGGGCAGCCAAAAATTGGGAGGCTCCACATTGTCCCTGGATAAAGACATGCATGAAGTCCTGTAAACCTGAAGTGGGTGTATTGGAGTATAGCCCTTTGGCAGGCAGCCAAAAATTGGGAGGCTCCACATTGTCCCTGGATAGAGACGTGCAGTAGGGCCTGTAAACCTGAAGTGGGTGTATTGGAGTATAGCCCTTTGGCAGGGCAGCCAAAAATTGGGAGGCTCCACATTGTCCCTGGATAGAGACGTGCAGTAGGGCCTGTAAACCTGAAGTGGGTGTATTGTAGTATAGCCCTTTGGCAGGGCAGCCAAAAATTGAGAGGCTCAACAATGACCCATGCATACAAACATGCAGTAGAGCCTGTAAACCTCAAGTGGGTGTATTGTAGTATAGCCCTTTGGCAGGGCAGCCAAAAATTGGGAGGTTCAACAATGACCCATGCATATAAACATGCAGTAGGGCCTGTAAACCTCAAGTGGGTGTATTGTAGTATAGCCCTTTGGCAGGGCAGCCAAAAATTGGGAGGCTCCACATTGTCCCTGGATAGAGACGTGCAGGAGGGCCTCAAAACATTTTTCCCATTGAAAAGGAGCGGGTCTCCTGTCATTGTAATGCCCATTCTAAAAGAATGGGTGAAAAAATTTACCACTGGGGGTATACCTGAAACAACAGCCTAACTATTGTAACGGTCATCATGGTGGCACATGAGGAGAAGGAGGAGCAGTCCAGCGATTAGCCAAAGTCCAGAAGTGTGTACCCATGGGTGAGTGGAGGTACATGGCAAATTCCCAGAACAAAATTTAAATTCCGCTGTCATTTGTTGGTGGTGTGGTGAAGTCTGGCCCAATCCAACCCTTGTTCATCTTGATCAGAGTCAGCCTGTCAGCATTTTCAGTTGACAGGCGGGTGCATTTATCAGTAGTGATTCCCCCTGCAGCACTGAAAACACGCTCTGACAAAACGCTAGCGGCAGGGCAGGCCAGGACTTCCAAGGTGTAGAGAGCCAATTCATGCCACGTGTCCAGCTTGGAGACCCAATAATTGTAAGGCTTAGAGGAATGTCACAGTACAGTTGTTCGATCTGCAAGGTACTCCTTCAGGATCTGGCCAAACTTAGCATTTCTTGTGGCACTACCCCGCACCTCAGGGGCTGTGGTACGTGAGGGGCTGAGAAAACTGTCCCACATCGTAAAGACTGTTCCCCTACCTCTGGCGGATTGGACTTGTGCCCCTCTCGGCCGTACGCCTTGGTTGTCCACAGATTCCTGACCTATGCCGCTAGCGTTTTGTGAGGGGAATGCTTTGCCTACTTCCGTGACTATGGCCTTCTGGAACTGCTGCATTTTGGCTGACCTTTCTGCCTCAGGAATGAGAGACATAAAGTTCTCCTTGTAGCGTGGGTCTAAGAGTGTTGCCAACCAGTACTGATTGTCGGCCAAGATGTTCTGAACGCGAGGGTCACGAGCCAGGCAGCTTACCATAAAGTCAGGCATGTGCGCCAGACTCTTAACAGCCATCACTTCAGTATCCAGACCAACACGATGACTGAACATGCTGTCCTCCTCCTCATCTCCCCTGTCCTCTGGCCAGCCACGCTGAAGCGAGGGTATGACTGGTGTGCATGGCATATCCTCAATTTGGCCAGAGAGTTGCTCCATGTCTTCATTCTCCTCCTCCTCCTCCTCGTTCTAGTCCTCCACTGCACGTTCTGATGAGATGAGGCTGGGCTGTGTGTTATCACCCACACCCACTACTGTTTCTTGCTCAAACTCATCGTGCTCCGCCTGCAATGCATCCTCTTTGTTTTTCTGCAGAGACCGTTTTAGAAGGCAGAGTAGCGGTATGGTGATGCTAATAATAGCGTCATCGCCGCTCACCATCTTGGTGGAGTCCTCAAAGTTTTGGAGGACGGTACATAGGTCAGACATCCATCTCCACTCCTCAGGTGTTGTGTGGAGTTTGACCCATTTCCCGACGGCTTAGGTGATGCAGGTAGTCAACAACTGCCCTCTTCTGCTCACATATCCTGACCAACATGTGCAGAGTTGAATTCCAACGCGTGGGGACATCACACATGTCTGTGGGCCGGAAGACGCAAACTGCGCTGAAAGCCGGCAAGGCCGGCTGAAGCAGCAGGTGACTTGCGAAAATGTGCAGACAGGCGGCGAACTTTTACCAGCAGATCAGACAGCTCTAGGTATGACTTTAGAAACCGCTGAACCACCAGTTTGAGCACATGGGCCACGCATGGAACATGCGTCAGCTGGCCTCGCCTCAAAGCTGCCACCAGGTTCCGGCCATTGTCACACACGACCTTTTCTTGCTTTAGGTTCAGAGGTGTGAGCCAGTGATCTGCCTGCTGTTTCAGAGCTGTCCACACCTCTTCTGCATTGTGGGGTTTGTCACCTATGCATATTAGCTTCAGCACAGCCTGTTGCCGCTTCGCAGAGGCAGTGCTGCAATGCTTCCAGCTTGGGACTGGTGTGGAGGGTAAAGTGGATGAGGATGCGCAGGAGGAGCAGGAGGAGGCTGAGGAGCATGACATTCGGGAGCTGTAGAGTCTGGGTGAAACCATGACTGAGGTAGGGTCTGCAATCCTTGGTGTGGGAAGGACGTGTTCCGTCCCTCGCTCAGACTGGGTCCCAGCTTCCACAATATTAACCCAGTGTGCTGTCAAGGAGATGTAGCGGCCTTGCCCACAAGCACTTGTCCACGTTTCTGTGGTTAGGTGGACTTTGGCTGAAACAGCGTTGTTCAGGGCACGTGTGATGCTTTGTGACACGTGGTTATGCAATGCGGGGACGGCACATCTGGAGAAATAGTGGCGGCTGGGGACCGAGCAAAGTGGGACAGCAGCCACCATCAGGTCGCGGAATGCTTCCGTCTCCACCAGCCGGAATGGTAACATTTCTAGCTCAAGCAGTCACGAAATCTGATAATTTAGGATGGTGGCATGTGGGGCGTTGGCAGCGTACTTGCGCCTGCGTTCAAAGGTTTGCTGAATAGATAATTGAACGCTGCGCTGGGACAAGGACGTGGTTGATGGTGGTGTTATTTGTGCATGGGCAACGTCTGGTGCAGGGCCGGAGGCTTGTTCGCGGCCAGCGTGGACAGGGGATTGGCTCGCACGCACAACACGCGAAGACGTAGCAGTGACATCAGCAAGCACCGCTCCTCGACTCTGTTGAACTTCGCACAAAGTCGGGTGCTTGGCTGACATGTGCCTGATCATGCTGGTCTGGTCAGCTGCTATTTTCGTATCCTGCTGATGCTGGCATGGAGTGTTGAAATGGCCTTTTTAGAGTCATCTGGAGCCAACTTAAAAAAACTGCCAGACTGGAAGACTAACATTGCACAGGCACCTTGTGTGTGTTGTTGTTCCGGGGAACAGTTGCCTGCCTTCTGCCTGCGGACACACCTGCTTCTAACTGCTGCTGGGATGCTACGCTCCTCCCCTGTATACTGTCCCGCTCTGATATCCTGCAGGTTGGTAGCTACTGGATATCCTCCATGTCGTCTCTCTTCCGCACCTGACCTCCTCCTGACTTCCTGGCATTGTGTTCATCATCGTCACGGCGACCAATCAGAATCGCGCCTCACTTTCCATAGACATACATAGCGGTGTGTCGCCGATTTTATGGCCGTGCCCCCTGGTTCTATTTTCGGCCAGGGGACTCGGCTCTGGTCGGTAGTTCGACGGGGCCGGAAACTCGCACTGAGCGCTTCGCGGCGATAGCTAGCGTATCACCAACAACTCGCAATGATTGCGAGTCGTTGGTAAGGCGCGAGCAATGTCCGCGAAGCACTCATTGCGAGTTTGCGGCCCCGTGGAACGACGGATCAGAGCCGAGTCTCCTGGCCGAAAATAGAACCAGGGGCCCGGCCATAAAATCGCCGACACACCGTTATGTATGTCTATGGGAAGTGAGGCGCGATTCTGATTGGCCGCTGTGGATTTTCAAAAATGGCGCCGGGAGTGTGATTGGAGGGCGCATTCCCATACAGATGCATTGAGAAATGAGGCGCGATTGTCATTGGTTGTTGGACATGGCGGTTTGCTTCCGATTGGTCGGCGCTCAGCGGGGAAAGCTGAATTTTCGGCCACGCCGTTCGGAGGGTGGAAGTCTGTAGCTCCGCCCCTCTCTGTTGTGATTGGACAGCGGCATCTTCACACAGTAGCGCCGACCAATCGTATTCATGGCGCCATGTTTATGAAGTTTCCTCTCTCCAATCAAATAGCGGCTGGCGTCTGCCGGTTTTTTATGAATGAACATTTCGCGTCCGCCATGTTAGAGCGCGAAATTTGAATTTGTGAACTATGTAAATGTTAAAAAGCTGTTTTCACAGTACAATCTCACATCAGAGTATATATTCCTAATGCCTATGCTTATATTAACCCCTTCTTTATACTAATTTCATCTCAGCTATGTTTCACCATATTGAATTTTTTTTTAAAAACTTTATTAACCCCTTCTATTCTATTTGTGCTCCACTTGCTATCTCACTATGTGCTGTACTAAGGCCATTTCTACATTAACCTCTTCTATGCCTTTTGCATTTTAGTTTTCCCACATACTGTTTTATATGGTTCAAACTGCTACTTTAACCCCTTGCATTCTGTTTGCTATTCATTTACTGTCTCCCTATGTGCTGTACTCATTACATTTGAAAATTAACCTCTTCTATACCATTTGTTATATATTTTCTCATCCACACTGTTTTATAGGAGTGCAAGTAGTACATTAACCCCTTCTATTGTCTTGGCTATTCACTGCCTATGTCACTATGTGGTCTACTACTGGCATTTGAATACTAAATTCTTTAATACTATTTTTCGTTTTATTGATCGTGACGTATTTTGTACGCCTGCCAGTGCTAGATTAACCCCTTACAGACTGTTTTTGATTTTATTTCTACTTGCAGTGTGTCGTTACACTGTTATGAGTACATTAACCCATTATATGCTATTTTGCTTATATTTCATACTAATTAGTATGTAGGACTACTAACTCTCTTATATTTAACAGTTTGGATGTAATGCTACCTGTCCCTTTCACATCAGCGGTAATTTTAAATCGTGGCAGATGCGGTGAAAAAAATCGCATCTGCTCTGTTTGCTGCATAGCTGCTGCATAACTGCTGCACTTGCGGTCCGGTTCCCGTAATCGCCATAGTCAGTATATAGGGACTTGCGCCAGATGCCGCAAGTGCGCTTTGGCTCTTGCGCCAGGTGCTGCCGCAAAATAAATCACGGTCGCCCACCGTTTTTTATCGCCCCACCACCTGCCGCAAGTGCTAAACCCCAATTGCCGCACCTGCCGCAAGTCACTATATACTGACTATGGCGATTAACGCAACCGCCCGCAAGTGCAGCGGTTATGCTGCGGTTATGCACCAAACGCCGCAGATACAGTTTGTTCGCCGCATCTGATGCTATTTCAAATTACCGCTAATGTGAAAGGGCCTGTCGTCACAGTAGGACATTAACTACTTTTACATACCAAATATATTGCTTGCATGCCATTTTACACTCTATGACCGACTGGGGCCCCTTTCACACGCGCGTTGTACATGCTGATTTACATTATTCCATAACATGTGGAAATATTTCCATTATTAACGCAAGTTCCCCATACCCGTCACCACGGGTGCGGTTGCGTAAGGTCACGCTACATCGCCTGATTAACGTTGATTTTTACATTGACCTGCCTGTTTCACCAAGTACTCCAGAAGTGGCCTTATTTCTATTTTCACCATGCTTGGTCACATTGTGCCATTTCATGCTCGCTGCTAATGCCGCTGTTTCCACCAACTCCAGCAAGAAACACAAAAAACACTACTTCCCCTATAATCCCAAAACCCTACATTTAAGGTACAAAATAACACTACCTCTCCCATTTTGCACCACCTTCTGCAACTCCACCCCTGCTGCCAGTTATGCGGAACTTCCTGTCATATCGGTACTTTAACCGCTTTTTTTACAATGTTGGAAATCTGCTTTTACAACGCGCCTCTCAAAGGGCCCTTACATCCATTTGTCTTGCCTTTAAGTCTCTTTTTAAGGACTTTGAACACACTGATTTCCATTCACTACTCCATACACTAAACATCATGAAATATTTGTTTCGTACTTTAAAGAACTCCATCATTTCATTTTCTCAGGTTATTAAAATACACACTTTCCTTTTATTGTTTTTGCCTATTTACACAGTTATTATTGATTGTTTCCTTAACTAACACACTCTAGCTCATTTTGGATTTGATTGACTGACTATTCTTATTAAGATGAGCTCTCCAACAAAAAACTATCGATCTTGCCAAGGAGGCTGCATCTACGCCTAAGAAGAAGCATGCAGAGGAGACTTCGGAACAGACACGTCTTCGGATAGATCGTGATAAGGCTGCTAAAGCAAAACGCATTGCAGAGGAGACTTCGGAAGAGAGAAGTCTTCGGTTAGATCTTCGTAACGCTGCTAAGGCGAAAAGTATTGCAGAGGAGACTTCAGAAGAGAGGCGCTCTTCGCTTAGATAGTGATAAGGCTGCTAAGGCGAAACGCACTGCTGAGGAGACCTCGCAAGAGAGACGTCTTAGGTTAGATCGTGTTAAGGCTGCTCACGCCAAACGCATTGCAGAGGAGACTTTGGAAGAGAGACGTCTTCGTTTACAAAGTCTTAAGGCTGCTAAAGTGAAACGCATTGCCAAACTGTCTTCTCCAATGAGACGTTTTCGGTTGGATGCTGCAAAGGCTGCTTCAAAGAAACGCATTGCTGAACTCTCTTCTGAAGAAAGAAGTCAACGAAAGTCAAAAAGAGCCATGGATGCGCGTGCCAGACGGGAAAAACAACAAATTACTGTCACTGAAGAACCGTCTGACAAAGATACTACTCCTGCCTCTTCGTGTACTGACATTCTACCAAGTGAACAGCCTTTAACACCTCCCATGACCTCCATGGAAAACAAAGAAGCAAAGGTTCAAAAAGAGTCTGTGCGTATGCGCACGAAGCGTGCCGAGGAGAGTTCTGAAGAAAGACGACTTTGCTTGGATAAGGAAAAGGCTGCTTTGAAAACACGCGTTTCAAAAGAGTCTTTGGAAGGAAGGACGGAACAATTAGGCAAAAAATCCATGCCTGCGCGTCAAAGACGCAAACACCAAGAGTTCATGCCTACAGGAGATCCATCTGACCCTCATACTGCTGCCACCTCTTCCTGTGACCCTCATACTGCTGCCACCTCTTCGTCTGATCGTCATACTGCTGCCACCTCTTCGTCTGATCCTCATACTGCTGACACCTTTTCGTCTGATCCTCATCCTGCTGCCACTTCTTCGTCTGATCCTCATACTGCTGCCACCTCTTTGTCTGATCCTCATACTGCTGCCACCTCTTCTTCTACTGTGTTAACTACTACTGAACAGCCTTTACCACATCGCAAGGCCACATCTAAAAGAAAGCACTCTGCTGAGGAGACGCCATACAGCAAACAGTCTAACATTATCCGCAAAAAAAGGACAAGACAGATGCGTCAAGATACACTGTCTCCTACGTCTAAATAACTCCACTTGACCCATTTGGCTGCATCACGTCGTGACGTACGCACACGTTCTTCCACTTCAACATTGCAAGAGCCACAACGCAATTTATATTCAACTTCTTCTTTTCTTGAATGTTTTGATTCTACGTCCCTTCCACGTCTCATCTATGTAGGATTACACAATAAAAATCTACCTTTCTTATCTTCACCTTTCCTTCATCCTATGGGATTTATTGATCAGGATCATGCTATTGCAGAACATACCTGTGGTTTCATGAATGTAATATGTGAACATTGTGAGGCTCGACATTTTACTGATGAACGCCCATCAGATAAACACTTTACTCTTTGTTGCCACAAGGGAAAAGTAAAGGTACCATTACCTCAATACCCGGAGGTCTTCCAACGCCTGCTGAAAGGAGAGAGTGAGTACAGTAAAAATTTGATGCAGAATATCAGGAGCATTAATAGTTCTTTTGCTTTTGCCTCCATGGGTGCCCATGTTTCTCCACCACCTGGACACGGCCCTTACTGTTTCCGTATTCATGGGCAAATTTATCATCGCACGGGAACACTCCATCCTGCTCAAGATCAACCTCCAGCATATGCGCAACTGTACATTTTAGATACTGCAAGCACTGTAGAACAACGCATACAGTCTCCAGAAAATGTGAAATGTCATCCAACTTTAATGAGTATCATTGCTCTTCAATTGGATAATATTAATCCCTTTGTTTCGGCCAACAAAATGCTACGTGACGTTGAATTAGAAGAACAACAGAAGGCAGTAGAACATGGCACCGTCATGCCAAATATTATCATGGCCATTAAACAAGACAGAGACCAAGACCCTAGACGCTATAACAATCCTACTGTCAATGAAGTTGCTGTGGTCTTTGAAAATGCTGATGGAGAGCCACCATTCAATAGAGACATTTTAATTCATTTGAAACCTGATCCAAATAACCCCTTGGCCCCAAAAACACAGCAAGTCAGTATTCTACACAGTAATTTAGATGCATTACTGTATCCCTTATTTTTCCCTCATGGAGAACAAGGCTGGCATGAGGGACTCAAGCATCAAGGCCAAAGTCAACGGAGGGTTACACAGCTCCAGTATTATTGCTATTTGTTGTCTGTACGGAATCGGTTCAATCCTGTCCTGAATGGTGGCAAACTAACGCAGCAGTACTTTGTGGATGCGTATGTGAAAATCGAGGCTAATCGCTTAAATTTTATCCGTCAACACCAAAAGGATTTAAAAGTGGAGGATTATTGCGTACTCCAGGAACATCTACTGAAAAAATCTGTTGAGAAAGGTATTCCCATTGGCAAGACGGTCATTTTACCATCTTCCTTTGAAGGCAGTCCAAGAAACATGCAGCAACGCTATCAGGATGCCGTGGCTATTGTCACTAAATTTGGACGACCGGATCTTTTTGTAACCATGACCTGTAATCCTAAATGGAGGGAGATTACAAACAATTTAGAGCCATGGCAGCATGTGGAACATAGACCTGATTTAGTCGCCCGTGTCTTCAGAATTAAACTGGAAGACCTATTAAAAGACATTAACACTGGATTATTTGGCAAAGTTTGTGCAATGGTTCATGTTATTGAATTCCAAAAGCGTGGCCTACCACACGCTCACATTTTGATCATTCTGGATAGCAAATCCAAACTAAGAACTGAGGTTGAAGTGGATAATATAGTTTGGGCTGAAATCCCTGATCCTGAAGATTACCCTCTGTTCCATGAAATTATGATGCAACACATGATTCATGGACCCTGTGGACAACACAACCCCAATTCTCCATGTATGGATCTTGGAAAGTGTAAGAAAGGTTTTCCTAAAGATTTCCAAACAAAAACACTCTTAGCTGAGGATTCATACCCTACTTATCAAAGAAAGGAAGGATCATCCTATGAACACCATTCAAAGATGATTGATAATTCTTGGGTTGTTCCCTATAATCCTTTCCTACTATTAAAATACAAGTGTCATATTAATGTTGAGGTACCGTATATACTCGTGTATAAGCCGAGTTTTTCAGCACAAAAAATGTGCTGAAAAGTCCCCCCTCGGCTTATACACGAGTATATACGGTAATAAAAAAAAAAAAAAAATATACAGCCCCCCCGTGGTATACCGGGCCCCCCCTGTGGCCACCTGTAAAGGAAGCGATGATTATACTTATCGGGTCGCCGACGCCGACGCCGCCGCTCTGTCACCGTCCATCACCGCGCTCCTCCTGGTCTTCATGCTTCCTTCACCGTCGCACAGGAAATGACGTCATTTTCTGTGCGCCGATGAAGGAAGCATGAAGACGGGAAGGAGCGCGGTGACGGACGGTGACAGAGCGGCGGCGTCGGCGACCCGATAAGTATAATCATCGCTTCCTTTACAGGTGGCCACAGGGGGGCCCGGTATACCAGGCGGGAGGGCTGTATACAGCCGGGTACCGCTGTATACAACGGGGGCTGCTGTATACAGCGGGGGCTGCTGTATACCCCTCTGGGGCTGCTAAATACCCCTCTGGGGCTGCTGTATACCCCTCTGGGGCTGCTGTACACCCCTCTGGGGCTGCTATATACCCCTCTGGGGCTGGGGCTGCTATATACCCCTCTGGGGCTGGGGCTGCTGTATACAGCTCTGGGGCTGCTGTATACAGCGCTGGGGCTGCTGTATACCCCTCTGGGGCTGCTATATACCCCTCTGGGGCTGCTATATACCCCTCTGGGGCTGCTATATACCCCTCTGGGCTGCTATATACCCCTCTGGGGCTGGGGCTGCTGTATACCCCTCTGGGGCTGCTATATACCCCTCTGGGGCTGCTATATACCCCTCTGGGGCTGGGGCTGCTATATACCCCTCTGGGGCTGCTGTATACAGCTCTGGGGCTGGGGCTGCTATATACCCCTCTGGGGCTGCTGTATACAGCTCTGGGGCTGCTGTATACCCCACTGGGGCTGCTGTATACCCCTCTGGGGCTGCTATATACCCCTCTGGGGCTGCTGTATACCCCTCTGGGGCTGCTATATACCCCTCTGGGGCTGCTATATACCCCTCTGGGGCTGCTGTATACCCCTCTGGGGCTGCTGTATACAGCTCTGGGGCTGCTGTATACAGCTCTGGGGCTGCTGTATACCCCTCTGGGGCTGCTATATACCCCTCTGGGGCTGCTGTATACCCCTCTGGGGCTGCTGTATACAGCTCTGGGGCTGCTGTATACCCCTCTGGGGCTGCTGTATACAGCTCTGGGGCTGCTATATACCCCTCTGGGGCTGCTATATACCCCTCTGGGGCTGCTGTATACCCCTCTGGGGCTGCTGTATACAGCTCTGGGGCTGCTGTATACAGCTCTGGGGCTGCTGTATACAGCTCTGTGGCTGCTGTATACCCCTCTGGGCTGCTGTATATACCACTGGGGAGGCTACTGTATACTACCACTGGGGAGGCTGCTGTATACTACCACTGGGGAGGCTGCTGTATACCACTGAGGGGCCTGTATACCACACTGCTGGGGGCTGTATACCTGTGCTGGGGTCCACCCTCGGCTTATACACGAGTCAATAGGTTTTCCCAGGTTTTGGGGCAAAAGTAGGGGGTCGGCTTATACACGGGTCGGCTTATACACGAGTATATACGGTATGTGCTTCCATTCAAAGTGTTAAATACCTATTCAAATATGTCTACAAAGGACATGATAAAGCCAATCTTGAAATTTGACAAACTAATATCCACCATGATGAAACACATCAATTCATGGATTCAAGATACGTGAGTGCACCGGAGACAGCTTGGCGAATATTTGCTTACCCGATGCATAGACAATCGCACTCCATTATTCGCCTTGCCGTACATCTCCCACATTCTCAACCGCTTTATTTTCATGAGAATGACTCTGTTGACAACATCAGTTACACAATGCACAGAAAATCCACTCTTATGGCGTACTTTGAGCTCAATGAGAATGACCCGCATGCTCATGATTACTTATACCGCCAAATTCCAGAGCACTATGTTTGGAAACAAGGTGAATGGGAAATTAGAAAGCGAGGAGGTTCTTCAGTGATTGGAAGAATGTATACTGTCAGTATGAAAGATCAAGAACGGTACTATTTAAGGTTGTTGTTACTGCATGTCAAAGGAGCAACAAGTTTTGACAACATAAAGACTGTTAATGAAGTCACATACCCAACTTTTAAAGAGGCAGCATTAGCTCTTGGATTGCTCTTCGATGACACTGTTTGGAGAAATACTTTATTGGATGCCTGTGTTCTCAACATGCCTGCACAGCTTCGTGATATGTTTGCATATATATGTATTTTTGGTCCTCCAGCTCATCCATTGGAGTTGTGGCAAGAATTTAAGCAAGACTTTATCCAAGACTACTGCCATGCATATCACTCCAACACTGAGGAGTGTGAGAATTGTGAAGGATATGCAATGACAGATGTCCAAAATGTTCTAAAATTTCATGGCAAAAATTTTACTGATTTTTATCTACCACGACCAAAAAGAAAGCCACACATTGCTCCACTATACAACAAGGATGATGAGTTAACAAGAGCTCAGCAAATGAAAGCTACTTTAAATGACCAACAACTTTTGGCCTATGATGCGATCAATCAAGCTTTACACGATAGAAGTCTACAACCTAAGTGCTTTTTCATTGACGGTCCAGGTGGCAGTGGGAAAACATATCTGTATGATTTATTAATTCATGAACGAAGAGGAGAAGGCGAAATTGTATCACCTGCAGCCAGTACAGGGATTGCAGCTAACTTACTGCAAGGAGGAAGAACCATCCATTCGCTTTATGGCATACCAATTCCAATAAATGAAACATCCGTTTCCAGAATTAAAAATGATACAGATGCTGCACAACATTTGAAAAGTACCAAACTTTTCATTATTGACGAGTCCACTCTGTTATCTAAATATGCATTACATGTGATAGATCAACTTTTACGGGATGTCATGACAACAGATATTTCCAATAAAAATACAACACCTTTTGGAGGGAAAGTCATTGTTCTGGGAGGAGACTTTAGACAGTGTCTGCCTATCATCCCTCATGGTACAAGCACTGACATTATAGAGAGTTGTATTAAATACTCACGACAATGGCAGCTTTTCACTCAATTGCCACTCTTCAACAACATGCGTTCCATTGATCCTGATTATAGCAGTTGGTTACTTCAACTGGGAAATGGTGAATTGTCCAATGATTTCAACCTTGGAGATGATATCATTGAAATCCCACAAGACATGATCTGCACTGGCTCACTCTATACTTGCTATATTTGGTGAAAACATTCTCATTGATGTACATAACAATGAAAGCATTCAGATTGCTGCATCAAATGCCATTCTTTGCCCTAAAAATGACCATGTGGATATGGTGAACTCTAAGGTCATGGATTGCATTGCTGGTGAATACACTGAATACATTAGTGATGATTCCATTGATCCTGATGAGACTGAAGATCCAGATCAATATCCTGTGGAATTTTTTAATTCACTCACACCAACGGGAATGCCTTCTCATCGCCTCAAATTAAAAATCGGTACCATTGTCATGCTTTTGCGCAACTGTAACAGCAGAAAAGGTCTTTGCAATGGGACTCGCTTGATTGTCATCGCTTTGTTTGACAATCTGATTCAAGCAAAAGTCATTACTGGGTCTGCAGAAGGAAATGTGGTGTTTATTCCAAGGATTGATTTATCTCCATCAGAGACTGTCTTACCTTTCAAGTTAAGACGTCGACAATTTCCCGTGAAGCCTGCTTTTGCCATGACCATCAACAAATCCCAAGGCCAAACACTGGAGAAAGTAGGGATTTTTTTGCCAGAACCCGTTTTTGGACATGGACAGTTATATTTGGCTTTTTCACGAGTGAAAAGACGATGCAATGTTAAGGTGAAAGTGCTGGATACACCCATTCAAGGAAAGTTGCTGCCTAATTCTGAAAAAGTCTTAACTAAAAATATTGTCTATAAGAATATTTTAGTTTAAATTCTTTAGATATATATTACATTTACATACATGATGGATATAACAATGAAAGCATTCAAATTGCTGCATCACATGACATTCTTTGCCCTAAAAATGTCCATGTGGAAATGGTGAACTCTAAGGTTATGGATTGCATTGCTGGTGAATACACTGAGTACATTAGTGATGATTCCATTGAGACTGAAGATTCAGACCAATATCCAGTGGAATTTTTAAATTCACTCACACCAATGGGAATGCCTTATTATTGCCTCAAATTAAAAATCAGTACCATTGTCATGCTTTTGCCCAACTTTAACAGCATAAAAGGTCTTTGCAATGTGAATTGTTTCATTGTAATCACTTTGTTTGACAATCTGATTCAAGCAAAAGTCATTACTGGGTCTGCAGAAGGAAATGTGGTGTTTATTCCAAGGATTTATTTAGCTCCATCAGAGACTGCCTTACCTTTCAAGTTAAGACGTCGACAATTTACCGTGAAGTCTACTTTTGCCATGACCATCAACAAATCCCAAGGCCAAACACTGGAGAAAGTAGGGATTTTTTTGTCACAGTTTTTGGACATGGACAGTTATATGTGGCTTTTTCACGAGTGAAAAGACGATGCAATGTTAAGGTGAAAGTGCTGGATACACCCATTCAAGTCAAATTGCTGCCCAGTAGTGAAATACTCTTTACTCAAAATAATCTCTCTAATATTTTATTTTAAATTCTTTAGATACATATTAGATTTAGATACATAGTTACTTTCTAATTAAACACAAATATTACAATAAATTAGTTTAGCCATAGATGTATAAGAATAGAAAAAAAAAATACGAAAAAAATTATTTTAGTTATAGAAAAAGATATTATAATTAGTTATTAGATATAAAATAGTTATTTAAGAAATATAGTTGTTAGTGTTCATTTTCACTTAAAAATATAGTGTATAAAAATATTTTACTTAAAATTCTTTAGATACATGTTACATTTAGATACATAGTTATTTTTAAATTAGACACAAATATTATTATATAAATTAGTTTATATTAGTATTAGTAAATATCAATATAAATAAATCAAAATACCTAAAAACTTAGTTTAGTTATAGATAAAGACATTATAATTAGTTATTAGATATAAAAGTTATTTAAGATATATAGTTGTTATTTTCACTTTTCACTAAAAATATAGTGTATAAAAATATTTTACTTTCAATTCTTTAGATACTATATTACATTTAGATACATAGTTACTTTCTAATTAAACACAAATATTACAATAAATTAATTTAGCTATAGATGTATAGGAATAGAAATATACAAAAATACCAAAAATATTAGTTTTGTTATAAAGATATTATAATTAGTTTTTTGATATAAAATAGTTATTTAAAATATATAGTAATTACTTTTTTAGCTTAGAAAATTTCTTTTTACATTTCATTGTATATGTATGTAAACACACATTTTTTTTGTAGATTGTAGATGTGTATCATCTAAATGCTTGCATTTAGTGATAAGAACCTGAAGCTTCAGCAGTAGAGCTGCTGCGAGATTTCATTTTCTTTTTACACAGGGTGAGGTTTTTGTGAACAGCTAAGGCTGCCTTCAGACTTGCAGATGCATCTGCAGCATTTTGAAGATGCATCTGCAAGCATCTGCATGCAAACGGCAGCCCCTATCTTTATAATGGGACGTACGGTGTCTGCAGATGCTTGCAGACAGCCGTACGCACCCATTTACTCCTATATGTGATCTCTGCACAGGCGCATGCCTGCATACAAATCACACAATCCCGCCCGCACCAGGGATGCAACATGTCGCGTCCCTGGTGCGGAGGAGAGTCTGTGATCTGTACGAAGGCATCCGCCTGTGCACAGATCACATATAGGAGTGAATGGGTGCGCACGGCTGTCTGCAAGAATCTGCAGACACCGTGTGTCCCATTATAAAGATAGGGACTGCCGTCTGCATGCACATGCTTGCAGATGCATCTGCAAAATGCTGCAGACGCATCTGCAAGTCTGAAGGCAGCCTAAGAGATGGGTGGGACGGCTGTTCACACACATCTCTATCTTGAAGTGTGTTCTGTACATATAAATACATATATACACATAGGTACATATTTAGACACATAGGTACATATTTAGACACATAGGGAAAGTATAGACATTTAATTTTACATCTGAATTATTCTGCTATTTGTTAAATTTTTAGTTGGAAAAAAACAATTTTGCCACTTGCTGCCTAATGGTGACCTACAGTACTCTTAATGTAAGTTGCATGAAATGTTTATGGAATTTGTGGTTTACTTGCGGTAGTTGCGGCACATGTGCTCTCGACAGTTTCAATCGCCAAAATCAGTTAGCTCTCATTTTTAGTGGTTGCATTTAGTCAACCTGTTAAAGCTCTGCTTGCCGTATTTACTGCAAGCTAAGTGCAAGTTCCATATTTATTACATGTTACTTGCTGAAAGTGAGCTGTAGGTAGTCCTTTTGGTGCCAAGTTCAGAAATTGTATTTGGTTATTCCATACCTTCTGCAAATAGCCAAAAAATATCTGCTTTAAAAGGAGTCTAACTATTAATTATTAGGGATAGAGTAGAGTAGGTCCCACCAGCTGTAAGGCTACCTTCCCGTGGTTGGTGGGGAAACATGTACTGGCTCAATCATAGATTATTAATATTCATATATAAATTGAATATACGTAATCTGTACAAAACATCGGTGCCAGTATCTGTACGAAAAGCCTTGCCTTAGAATCATGACATGTACTACACTGACATATACCATACAAACATTGGTAGTTGATAGATAGATACCATGTCTTATGTGCATTATTGTCAAATTTGAATGAATAATGTATATATGCATGCTACACTCCCGATTCTTTAACATTGGGTCGCCATCTATCATGGAATAATAGGATTATTAGTTAAAACTCTAATTTAATAAACTATACACCGATTCTAGAATCCCGATGCAATCGCATCGGGCTCACAGCTAGTATATAAATAATAATAAAGCTTTATTTATATAGCGCCAACATATTCCGCAGCGCTTTACAATGTAGGGTTAGAGTACAGAAAATACAGTAAGTAATTACAGTAGAGAACAAATACAGTACAATAATTGGATACAAAACAATAGGCATAGAATCAATGTGAAAAAAAATACAATAAATAAAGCAAGAAATGAAGGTGACCCTGCTCAAAAGAGCTTACAATCTACAACGGGATAGGGGTTGCACAAGGTGCCGGGGCTTATTGCACTGATGGTCCAGGCATCTTGAGGAAATGGGTCATAGGGCTAAGCTTACATGGATGGTCATCAGACAGTCTGTGTAGACCTTTATGGTTTGGTGGAGTTTGTAGCAGAGTAATGTCCAGAGGATAGCCCATTCACTGTCTACAGTACAATGGACTTCTATTAGGGAGTATGATAGGCCACCTTAAAAAGATGCGTTTTTAGGGATCGTCTGAAGCCATGCAAGTTGTGGATAGTCCTGATTTCTTGGGGTAAAGCATTCCAGAGATTTGGTGCAGCTCTGGAGAAGTCTTGGAGCCGGGAGTGGGAGGATCGGATTAGTGCAGATGTTAGTCGAAGGTCATTTGAGGAACGTAGAGAGCGGGTGGGGTGATAGAGATGAGGGAGGAGAGGTAGGGGGGTGCTGCACTGTGAAGAGCTTTGTGGGTGAGAACAAGCAATTTGAATTTGATCCTGTAGTATACGGGCAGCCAGTGCAATGACTGGCACAGAGCAGAGGCATCTGAGTAACGATTGGCCAGATGGGTGATCCTGGCTGCTGCATTAAGGATAGACTGGAGAGGACAAAGTCTGGTGAGGGGGAGGCCGCTTAATAGAGAATTGCAATAGTCAAGGCGGGAATGGATAGGGCCACGGTGAGGGTACACCACTGGTAGTAGCTGAGTGCTGCAAGGTTTTTTTCTAGTAGTTTATCCCAGCATCCCTGCTGGCACCAGTTCACATTGTCTGTGAGTGCTGTACAGTTTTATTCTCTTTTGTATCGTTTGGAGTTGCTGGCTCCATTACTGCAATTTGCACCCTCATCGCCTACTGGTGATGTAGGGTCTAGATGGTGTCCGCCCACTTAGTAGTGGGGTAGGGTGGACAAGGAAGACTTGGGTGTCAGCGTTAGGACTCATCGGACCTGAAGTCACTTTGTCGCAGTCGATGAGCAAGCAGACATTGGCCAATGTGTGTACTAAGAACTTCAGATTTATAAAAAAAAAAAAAAAAGAAAAATAAGAATTTTGAGTTTTTTGAAAAAAACTTAAGTTTTTAAATTTTTTCTCATATATATATATATATATAGCTTGTCAGCATATGTACACCACTGGTAGTAGCTGAGTGCTGCAAGGTTTTTTTCTAGTATATATATATGCACACACATTACACACTAGATGGTGGCCCGATTCTAACATATCGGGTATTCTAGAATATGTATGTAGTTTATTTATGAAGATTTAAGAATGATGCAATGAATACACTATATCCATCATCTACCTATGTGTCTGTCGTCTATGTATAGGCCCAGTTACAAACACAGATAATTGTGCAGAGATTGTTCGCAGATCTCTGGTTGCAGTGAAATCATGGACATATTGTTCCATTTGTACACGGCCACAAAATGGAACAATGTGTCCATGATTTCACTGCAACCAGAGATCTGCGAACAATCTCTGCACAATTAACTGTGTGTGTAACTGGGCCTTTAGCTATATTTATTTGCCATCTCTCTATGCATGTTTTATCTACAGTTGTGGCGAAAAGTATTGACACCCCTGCAATTCTGTCAGATAATACTCAGTTTCTTCCTGAAAATGATTGCAATCACAAATTCTTTGGTATTATCTTCATTTAATTTGTCTTCAATGAAAAAAAACACAAAAAGAATTGTCCTAAGGCCAAATTGAATATAGTTCCACACCAAACATAAAAAAGGGGGTGGACAAAAGTATTGGCACTGTTAGAAAAATCATGTGATGCTTCTCTAATTTGTGTAATTAACAGCACCTGTAACTTACCTGTGGCACCTAACAGGTGTTGGCAATAACTAAATCACACTTGCAGCCAGTTGACATGGATTAAAGTTGACTCAACCTCTGTCCTGTGTCCTTGTGTGTACTACATTGAGCATGGAGAAAAGAAGGAAGACCAAAGAACTGTCTGAGGACTTGAGAAACCAAATTGTGAGGAAGCATGAGCAATCTCAAGGCTACAAGTCCATCTCCAAAGACCTGAATGTTCCTGTGTCCACTATGCGCAGTGTCATCATCAAGAAGTTTAAAGCCCATGGCACTGTGACTAACCTCCTAGATGTGGACGGAAAAGAAAAATTGAAAGAGATTTCAACGCAAGATTGTGCGGATGGTGGATAAAGAACCTTGACTAACATCCAAACAAGTTCAAGCTGCCCTGCAGTCCGAGGGTGCAACAGTGTCAACCCGTACTCTCCGTCGACGTCTGAATGAAAAGGGACTGTATGGTAGGAGACCCAGGAAGACCCCACTTCTTACCCCGAGACATAAAAAGCCAGGCTGGAGTTTGCCAAAACTTACCTGAGAAAGCCTGAAAACGTTTTGGAAAAATGTTCTCTGGTCAGATGAGAAAAAGTAGAGCTTTTTGGGCAAAGGCATCAACATAGAGTTTACAGGAGAAAAAAAGAGGCATTCAAAGAAAAGAACACTGTCCCTACAGTCAAACATGGCGGAGGTTCCCTGATGTTTTGAGGTTGCTTTGCTGCCTCTGGCACTGGACTGCTTGACCGTGTTCATGGCATTATGAAGTCTGAAGACTACCAACAAATTTTGCAGCATAATGTAGGGCCCAGTGTGAGAAAGCTGGGTCTCCCTCAGAGGTCATGGGTCTTCCAGCAGGACAATGACCAAAACACACTTCAAAAAGCACAAGAAAATGGTTTGAGAGAAAGCACTGGAGACTTCTAAGGTGGCCAGCAATGAGTCCAGACCTGAATCCCATAGAACACCTGTGGAGAGATCTAAAAATGGCAGTTTAGGAGAAGGCACCCTTCAAATATCAGGGACCTGGAGCAGTTGCCAAAGAAGAATGGTCTAAAATTCCAGCAGAGCATTGTAAGAAACTCATTGATGGTTACCGGAAGCGGTTGATAGCAGTTATTTTGGCTATAGGTTGTGCAGCCAAGTATTAGGCTGAGGGTGCCAATACTTTTGTCTGGCCCATTTTTGGAGTTTTGTGTGAAATGATCAATGTTTTGCTTTTTGCTTCATTCTCTTTTGTGTTTTTTCATTGAAGACAAAACAAATGAAGATAATAATACCAAAGAATTTGTGATTGCAATCATTTTCAGGAAGAAACTGAGTATTATCTGACAGAATTGCAGGGGTGTCAATACTTTTGACCAACACTGTATGTATCTATCTATGTGTATAGACCACACCTTGAGATGAAGATGTGGTGAATGGGCCATCCTTCCCATCTCTTTAACTTTTCACAAAAACCCAGCCCTGTTAAAGATAATTTAAGTTTCTCAGCATCTATGACACTGGTACGTTACATCTGGGTTAAAATCACCAAATTTGAATGAAAAAAATGTGGGTGAGTGAGGTATTGGGTTCTGGAGCATATGAAAAGACAGCTGGGGTCCTGATTTTATTACACAAAAACCTGGCATATAGACTTGTAAAGGAGGAGAAAGATGAGGAAGGACGACTAATACACATAGTGATTCACAATCAAGGGGACAAAAACAGCATTTACAATGCCTATGCACCTAATACGTCAAGGAAATCCTTTTTCACCAATCTACAGACCAGAATTTTGCTTGACACTGAACCCAATAATATACTAGGGGGTGACTTCAATGAAGTCATGAGATCCCAGGAGGACAGAAGACGTAGGGGGAAACAAGACAAAAAGGATAAATGCGAGTTATCAAAAGAGGGGTGGGTATTTGGGAAATATAGTTGAAGTGCTGGAACTTAGGGATATTTGGCGAACATTACACCCAATAGATAGAGAATATACGCACTTCTCTCATGTACATGGATCGTGGTCCAGAATAGACCTGATACTGACATCAGTTGGAGTGGCACAGAGGGTACACTATTCTGAAATAGCAGACATGGTGATCTCGGACCATAGCCCGGTGACTATTGACCTAGAGGACAAACACCCAAAGGGGACAGTTTTTCTGGGGCGTTTTCCAGCAAACGTCCTTAGAGACGAAGACTTTGAGAAGAAATTGAGGGAGTGGTGGACGGACTACACACTTAACAATAGTGATCATTCTCAAGACCCTAGATTATACTGGGAGGCGGGCAAAGCGGTGATGAGGGGGAATATTTTAGCACATACACTAACCTGGAAAAAACGGGTAAAAGAACAGTTTGTACTTTCCAGGGAAGCTTATAGACCTTTTCAAAACACGCAGCTGGAGATAGATAGTCAAAAGTGGATGGAGGCAAAAAGAGAATTTGATAGCTGGGCAGAAAAAAGAGAAAGGCTGGCGAAAAGTAAATTAGAGGTAGACTTGAACAGATTTGGAGATAAAGCTGGTAGACTCCTGGCCAATTTGGCAAGATCGCAGACTAATATAGCAGCTATTAAGACCAAAACGGGTACGTTGACCTCAAATCCTAAAGAAGTGAACGAGATTCTGGGCAAATTTTATAAAACCCTGTATAGTGCCGGGCATCCTATGGTAGAGGGGGGAAAGGAATGGTTAGATAGGGTGCAACTTACCCATCTAACAGAAGATGAGATAAGAGGTTTAAATGCAAGATAATGGTGGAGGAAGTACAAACGGCTATCAATAATTCGGCAACTGGTAAAGCACCAGGAGCTGATGGTTATTCGGGAGAATTTTACAAAGCATTACAAGATCTGATTGCCCCGACACTGACAAGTTTGTGAGGTGCTAAAGGGGGAGACACTATCCGCAGACATGAACATAGCGTATATCAAACTTTTGCCGAAAGGGGAAAAAATAGGGAAGACCCATCGGGATATAAACCTATATCATTAATCAGGATTTGAAGATCTTATCTAAGATTATGGCAGATCGCCTAGCTCGGGTGTTACTGAGGTTAATCCTGGGCCATCAATCGGGATTTGCTAAGGGATGATCGGCGGTGACGAATGTAAGAAAAGCCCTACTGGTTTTACATGCGGTGGGAAGCAGGAGGCTAGAGAGAGATGAAGGTCCAGCCATGGTCACTCTGGATGCAGAGAAAGCTTTTGATAATGTGAGGTGGCCATGGTTGGATCTGGTGCTTAATACAATAGGCATGCAGGGAAAATTTAGACAATTTCTTAAAACGCTATATGCAAATCCACGGGCTAAGGTATATATGCCAGGCTTCCTCTTGGACACCTTCCCCCTGGGCAGGGGGACAAGACAGGGCTGCCCTCTGTCTCCGCTATTATTTAACATTGCAATAGAACCATTAGCAAGGTTTTTGAACTTCACAGCCAGTATGAGGGTATAAAAATAGGAAAGACTGCCATTAAATCTGCACTATTTGCGGATGATATTGTCCTGTTCGTGAACAACCCAGAGGGGGACCTCCCGGCACTACTCGGCAGTATAGGTGCGCTCGGATCTCTCTCTGGGTTCAAATTGAGCGGGTCAAAATGTGAAATCCTCATGCTGGGGGAGGGGGGGGGGGCTGATGGAGGGGGGGCGGGCAGAATTACACGGGATTCCAAAAGCTAAAACCTCCATAAAATATTTGGGACTTCACATAGGTAGGACACCAGGGCTGGTATACACTCAATTATAGACCACTCAGAGAATAGAAAGGGAGTTGGCGGGTTGGGCAGGACTTCCTCTCCCCCTGTTGGGCAGATGCCATTTGCTCAAAATGGTGAGCTTTGCACGATTGCTTTATCTGATGCAAACGATCCCCCTATCAACAGGATAAATAAAGCTTTTTCCAATTTTATATGGAGAGGTAGAAGAGCAAGGAAAAAGTTACAGGCTCTAATGCTGCCCAAAGATAGAGGGGGGTGGGATTACCCAACACAAGAGGGTACAATTTGGTCTGCCTTTTGCGCCATGTGCTTGACTGGGTGAAAGACATCAGCAGATACACAGATCAACAGTTAGAATCTGAGTATTGCAAACCGTGGGAGAGGGTCTCACTTCTGCATTCGTCTTTAGCCAATATTCCGACTGCTATAAAAAATTCATTAGTGTTTAGAGACACAATCATGGCCTGGAAGGCGGTGCGAAAAAAGTTAAAACTCTCGTGAAAGGTGTCGAACTACCTCAAACCGTGGGGGTCACACTGACTTTCGACTAGGCAGAGAGAACATGCTATTTGGTGAATGGAGGAGATGTGGGATTCATACAATGGGAGATCTAATGAATATACCAGAGGGAAGATGGATAAATGAAAGGGAAGTGCTAGATGTATTTCATTTAAACCAGATACACGGGCTGCAATATAGGCAGCTACGGTATCATGTTATGTCAAAACTCCTGGATATATCGAAAGAGGTAGGAGTTATTTCACATTGGGACGCTCTGATATCTAGAGACATTGGTGACCTGAATACAGTTGTGGCCAAAAGTATTGACACCCCTGCAATTCTGTCAGATAATACTCAGTTTCTTCCTGAAAATGATTGCAATCACAAATTCTTTGGTATTATTATCTTCATTTAATTTGTCTTCAATGAAAAAACACAAAAGAGAATGAAGCAAAAAGCAAAACATTGATCATTTCACACAAAACTCCAAAAATGGGCCAGACAAAAGTATTGGCACCCTCAGCCTAATACTTGGTTGCACAACCTTTGTCCAAAATAACTGCGATCAACCGCTTCTGGTAACCATCAATGAGTTTCTTACAATGCTCTGCTGGAATTTTAGACCATTCTTCTTTGGCAAACTGCTCCAGGTCCCCGATATTTGAAGGGTGCCTTCTCCAAACTGCCATTTTTAGATCTCTCCACAGGTGGTCTATGGGATTCAGGTCTGGACTCATTACTGGCCACCTTAGAAGTCTCCAGTGCTTTCTCTCAAACCATTTTCTAGTGCTTTTTGAAGTGTGTTTTGGGTCATTGTCCTGCTGGAAGACCCATGACCTCTGAGGGAGAACCAGCTTTCTCACACTGGGCCCTACATTATGCTGCAAAATTTGTTGGTAGTCTTCAGACTTCATAATGCCATGCACACGGTCAAGACGTCCAGTGCCAGAGGCAGCAAAGCAACCCCAAAACATCAGGGAACCTCCGCCATGTTTGACTGTAGGGACCATATTCTTTTCTTTGAATGCCTCTTTTTTTCTCCTGTAAACTTTATGTTGATGCCTTTGCCCAAAAAGCTCTACTTTTGTCTCATCTGACCAGAGAGCATTCTTCCAAAACATTTTAGGCTTTCTCAGGTACGTTTTGGCAAACTCCAGCCTGGATTTTTTTATGTCTCGGGGTAGGAAGTGGGGTCTTCCTGAGTATCCTACCATACAGTCCCTTTTCATTCAGATGCCGACGGATAGTACGGGTTGACACTGTTGTACCCTCGGACTGCAGGGCAGCTTGAACTTGTTTGGATGTTAGTCGAGGTTCTTTATCCACCATCCGCACAATCTTGCGTTGAAATCTCTTGTCAATTTTTCTTTTCCGTCCACATCTAGGAAGGTTAGCCACAGTGCCATGGGCTTTAAACTTCTTGATGACACTGCGCACGGTAGTCACAGGAACATTCAGGTCTTTGGAGATGGACTTGTAGCCTTGAGATTGCTCATGCTTCCTCACAATTTGGTTTCTCAAGTCCTCAGACAGTTCTTTGGTCTTCTTTTCTCCATGCTCAATGTGGTACACACAAGGACACAGGACAAAGGTTGAGTCAACTTTAATCCATGTGAACTGGCTGCAAGTGTGATTTAGTTATTGCCAACACCGGTTAGGTGCCACAGGTAAGTTACAGGTGCTGTTAATTACACAAATTAGAGAAGCATCACATGATTTTTCTAACAGTGCCAATACCTTTGTCCACCCCCTTTTTTACGTTTGGTGTGGAATTATATCCAATTTGGCTTTAGGACAAATCTTTTTGTGTTTTTTCATTGAAGACAAATTAAATGAAGATAATAATACCAAAGAATTTGTGATTGCAATCATTTTCAGGAAGAAACTGAGTATTATCTGACAGAATTGCAGGGGTGTCAATTCTTTTGGCCACAACTGTATATCGTCAATTTACAGCATGATTAAAGAGACACTAATACCCTCTGGAGGGGGAACCCTATTTACAAAATGGGTAAAATATTTGCAAACGGAAGATACGGCGGAGGATATTCTGACAGGATGGAAGGCAGTCAGAAAGAACATAATCAATGAGCAGTGGAGGGACAGTTTCTTCTGCATAATTCATGGGACGGTATTTGGTTTTAACAGTCCTCCCTCAGGTTCACACCCGGATAGATGCCTGGAGTGTCCCAAGTGTAAGGAGATGAAGACAGATATGATACATGGCATATGGAGCAGCACACACTCAGAGATTTTGGGAATCAATGCAACAGTTGATGTTTGACATAAGGGGTCACCTGATAGAATTAAGCCCACTATCATGGGTACTACACTGCATTCAGGATACACAGGGGAAAAATAACTGGGTTGGGATATTCCATGTACTAGTGCTCTTAGCGAAAAAACTGATACTAAAACATTGGCTTTCACCCACTTTGCCATCTG
This sequence comes from Allobates femoralis, assembly GCA_033576535.1. NCBI lineage: Eukaryota > Metazoa > Chordata > Amphibia > Anura > Aromobatidae > Allobates > Allobates femoralis. The sequence goes on from JARQOC010000005.1 coordinate 332,095,069, forward strand.
AAAATGAAATCCTGTCTGGTCTGAAGTCAACCCTGGAGATAGATAAACAAGAAACAGAGAGGCAAAAGGACTAACTGATGGCCAAATTTTTGGAAAAATTGAGAAAGTTCATTGAAAATAAGCTAACAGATGAGGAAATAGGACATGTCATGAAACCCTTTTGGCACTCGAACTGGTACCTACTAGAAGATATTGAGGGTAGTTTGGGGAGTCTAAAGATTCAAGTGCTGATACCGCCAGATGCAGAGAATTAGTCTAGACCAGTCATTTCCAAGTGCTATATAGTCATACACAGGTCTGGGGATGATGTTTATGATCAATTAGATGGTTATCCTATGTTTTTGTTTAATGTAACATACTATGTTTTATGAACATGGATGATTTGTAATATGCAAATGTTAATTTTTTTGTGAAAAATAACACAATGCTAATAAAAAATAGATGTTCAAAAAAAAAAATCACCAAATTTAACAATGTGGATGATACACATCTCCCCTCTTATACTTATCGTGTGATCACCTTAGTATATAAAATATCTATAAATTTATCACACCTATGTATTTATGTATACCTATGTCATATCTATCTCATCTAGCTATGCATTATCTATGTATTTTAGATCTATTTATTCGTGCTTCTGTCCATCTATTTTTTTTTTTGCATTTTACGTATATCAATGTATTTATCTATGTTTCTATGTGTATACATTAAATATCTATGTAACAGACCAATAATGCAATGAATATACAGCATTTTCCTGGTACAATATATACATCATCATTAAATGTAATCAACCTAAAATATTTTTGTACACCACATTTCTTTTGAAAACCTTTGGACTATCTATAAGCAAGTGTCCTTGTAAAGGGGCATCAAGAATTTGCACCTTGACGTTGGATCTCATTTTAACTCTAGAAAATGCAACCTACAGTTGTCAATGACGAATAACTGGCTCGGTAGATATATGCCAACAGAGTTTGACCTTGTGACTTGTTTATAGTCATGGCAAAAGCTGGTTTTATTGGAAACTGCAGAAAGCCTAAATGGAAGATCTGTGTCCGAAGGACATAAACCAAAGTGTGGAATAAACACTTTGTCTCCTTTTGCTGATCCACTGATGACTCTTGCTTGATTAGGTGGGAATGGAGTCCAGTAACATAAGGCGAGTTCCATGACAGACCATTTTTTGTATTTAGATTCTGAAGTAACATTACAATTGTTCCAACTTTTAGTTGTAGTCTGTGGGATGGCATTCTTGATGGCGTAAGACTATTTAAAAATTCAACAGGATAATGCTCTTGTTCATCTTCATTGTCTACATCCATTGAATCATCACTGTTGTACAGCTTATGACACCAATAACAAAAAGTTTACCTCCAAACAGAATTTAATTCTTTTCAGCAACATTTGTAGTCATTACTTCACGCAGAAGTCTGTCAATTAAGGTCAAAGCATATTTGGGTGCCATGGTGCACTCATCAAGTATCAAAAGATGTGCGTTAACTGTTTTCCAGCAAATGTGTCTTGTTTCATTCTGGAAACGGAAATTTCGTTGACAGGAATTGGTATCCCGAAGAGTGAATGCATAGTGCGACCGCCTCGTAAAAGATTTGCTGCATTACCTGTTGTAGCCGATGGCAAAACGACTTTTCCCAACCCTCTAATGTGATGCATTAAGACTTCAAATAGGTATGTTTTACAGCTCCCTTCAGGACCGTCAATAAAGGAACATTTTGTCCTTGCATCTACTTCGTTTTCTATGGCACTCACAATAGTATCATATGCAATACGTTGTTCATTTAGGGAGTTTATTTTCTGTGTTGCCAACAATAATTTGTAAGCTTCATCATACTCTGGAAGTTGTGGAACTTGAGTTGCAGGCTGTGGCAAATTAAAATCTGAAAATGTTTTTCCATGCAGTAGTAAGACATTTTGGGCATCTCGTATGGCATAAGATTGGCAATTTTGACAATCTCCACTTTTGTTGTTAAGACGTAAGGAGTAATCCTCGATTAGATGTTCTTTGAAATTTGTCCAAAGTTGAGCGGGATTTGTAGGTTGTCCAAATACACAGATGTAGGCAAACAATTGGTGAAGTTGCTTAGGCATATGTAGGGTAACTGCGTTTTCTAAAGTAAGTGTCCAAACAGTATCATCCAATAAAAGTCCTAACACCAAAGCTGCAGCTTTAAATGTATCGTGCAATACTCAGTTAACGGTTTTCAAATCATAACTTGTAGCTCCTTTGACATGCAGCAGTAACAGCCGAAGGCAATATCTTTCTTGATCCTTGACACTAACAGTATACATGCATCCATTTATTTTGCTAACTCCTCGTTTTCTTGGCTTCCAAGTTTTATTCCAAACTTAATGCTCTGGAATCTTGCGATACAAATACTGCCTTGCGTTGTCGTCACATTGGTTCAGCAAAAAACATTCCATTAATGTTGACGTCGTGCTTAAAGTTTTTGAGACATCTTCAACTTGACAATTTTCATAGAAATAAATCTGTTGTTGACTAGGTAAATGGATAGTTAAACGTATAATAGCATGGGACTGTGCATGCATTGGAAATGCAAATATCCTCCAAACAGCTTCTGGAGCACTCACATATCTTGAGTCAAGAAAAGTTGATGATTCATCGTGATTGACTGTTGTATTTCAACATTAGCTGTGTCATGGCCCTTGTAGATGTACTTGAAAAGATATTTGACACTTTTTATTGAAGCGCATATTTCTACATTGATGTGACAGTTGTAGCGTTTTGATAAGTACGGGTTGTATGGGACTATCCATGAGTTATTTATAATTTTTTTTTTGTGAACAAGGTTATTAATGTGTACTCGCCAGTAGGATGGGTAGCCATCCAAGTCTTTTACAGTGTGCTGTTTTAATTCCTTTGGAAAGCCTTTAGTACACTTGCCGTTTTCCATGCATGGACTTCTTGGATTTGCTTCACCGCATGGTGATGAGAGATGACAATATCATGCAGTTCAGGATATTTTTCTTGGTTAGTAATTTCAGCCCACACCATGTTGTCAATTTCTTCCTCTATGCAAAATTTAGAATCCGCATCTAAGATAATAAGTATATGCGCATGTGGGAGACCTCGTTTCTGAAACTCAGTGGCGTGTACCATTGCTTCAACTGTTCCAAAAGGCCATTTTTGATACCTTTCAAAAGGCTGGCGAGTTTGAATCAAAATACGCGTGCAATTAAGTCCGGCCTGTGTTCCACTTGTTGCCAGGGTTCTAGATTTTCAGTAATTTCCGGCCATTTAGGATTACAGGTCATTGTCACAAAAATGTCAGGTCTTCCATACTTTTTGACTATTGCCATTGCATCTTGATAACGCTGTTGCATGTTGCGGGGGCTACCTTCAAACGACGACGGGAGAATTACTGTTTTTCCAATGGGAAATCCCTTTTGTTCAACGTTTTTTTTTTATTGAATTAGATATAAACTTACAAGGAGGTCATAACAAGTAGTAATACATTAAGATAATCACACATTAGAAGACAAGAGTCAAGTTAACAACTAACAATAAACCATAACCAATTGTGTCATTCTTATAAACACATGCGGTTGGAGGGTGGGTGGTGGGAAAGGAAGGGGGGGGGGGAAGCAGGGAGGGAAGGAGGGAAAAATACTTTAAAGTTATGCTCAACTAAACTTCGCTCATAGCATATTGAAAGCTAATTCGATCAAGTTTATATTATGGGGGCATCCTGTTGAAAGAAAAACTGGTTCCATGTTAACCACTTGTTACTGTACTTTCCTTGAAGATTGTTCCTCAGAGCGAACGTGTATTCATACACATTGTGAGCTGCAATAGTCCCCAGTATTGTTTCAAACGTTGGTGGATCTGGGTCTTTCCATCGAGCCGCTACACCATTTTTTGAGGCAATCAAAATGTGTATGATGAGCGCTCTGAGCTCAGGTGGTACTACATTTATTCCTATCAGGAGCAGCGCGAGTTCTGGCGAGAGGTCCAAGTCGATCCCTGTTATGTCGGAGATTAGAAGTTGTATTTTCCCCCAAAATGGGCGCAGGATGGGACAGTCCCAGAATATGTGAGACATTGTGCCAGGTTTTCCGCAGTTCCTCCAGCACAATGGTGATATAGTTTCTGAAAATTTATGGAGTCTTGTAGGGGTGAAATACCACCTAGTCAAGGTTTTGTAGTAAGATTCCAAAAGAACTGAAGATGAGAGACTTTTGTAAACTATTTTGAGTGTATCTTCAATTAGATCAGCAGGGAGAGAGATTTGGAGTTCCTTACTCCATGCACCTATGTTAGAAGCACTGGAAAATGAAGAATCAAGGTTCCATTCTTTGTAAATAGACTTGAAAGACCAAAAGATGTTCGATTGGTTAAAACGGAAAAGTTGAGTTATGTTTAGCGGGAGATGGAGACTCAGATTATTTTTATTGAGTGTACGTTTGGGAAATCCCTTTTGAATTAATTGGTTTTGCAAATGTTCTTGAAGAATGCAGTAGTCTTCAAATTGAAGTTGTTTTTGGATCATTCGTATAAAATGTAGGCGATTAGCTTCAATTTTTTTTTTTGTAAATGTATATTTATTAAACATTTTTCAATTAAAGGGTATACATTACGGTACACTTAAACATAAAGAACAGTATGATTCCAGAAGAGGATAATATAGTTAAAGTCGATGAACCACAGGTCTAACAGTTCAAGTCCAAGTAGTTGTGGTCACGAAAAGACTCTCTAGAATATATGGAGGGAAGTCCTCCCCTCCAACAAGGGAACCAAATTTTGGCTCCGTCTCTTACCATAAGAGACTTGAAATATAAAGAACATATATACAAGGTCACACGCAACTTGTTTATGACCAGAGTCAGTCCAACAAGGGGAAAGAAGAGTAGGCAATAGAGAATTCTTTCAAGATAGCTAGTAGAGGGGTCAAAAAAGAAAATAGGGAAGAATTAGAATGGGGGGGGGGAATAGCTAAAAGAGTGAATTATAAGAGAAGGAGGAGAAAAAGAGTAGACGGAGATATGAGATGTGTTGTTAAATGTAGAATGACGGGTGGCAGCAGATATAGAACGGTACAGGTGCTCCACTACTTATGTAAAGAGGTCACCAAAGTTGGGGGCATCTCTGAATAATATCCATTCTGTCCAGGTACTCACATACACTGCTTGGGTTTGAGAGAAGTCAGCTGAAATCTCCTCGAAACGTCGTAGAGATTCCATCTCGGAGTACCATTCTAGAATAGAAGGAGGCATCTGCTCCCTCCAATGTCGGGGGATCACATTGCGCGCTGCACATAGGCAGAACCGGAGGATATCCTTCCTCTGTCTCTTCCATGATCCAGGGAGCAGAGAGAGCAGGGCCACCTCGGGGGAAACCTCCGCATGCCCACCCGTAACCAGATTGTAGTTATGGAATACCTTTGACCAAAAGTCACTGATCAAGGGGCAGCTCCACCAGACATGAATCATTGTGCCAATCTCGAGACCACATCTCCAGCACAGAGGGGAAACGGCAGGAGAAAATCGATGCAGCCTATCCGGAGTGAGATACCATCTTAGGCGTATCTTATAACACTTTTCTAGTGCTTCACAAGAACCTGAGGTTTTTCGAGACATCATAAAACACCTCTCCCAGTCCTGGGCATCCAACACCCTCCCCAAGTCGGCCTCCCATGCCCGTTGATAACCGTGGGCTCCTGATACAACTGCTCTAGAGAGGATGGAATAAATGACTGAGATACCCCTAGGAGGCCCCTGGTTGGTATCAAATATCGCCTCAAGGGGAGATAATGTAACGTCCGGGTCTCGTCGGAGGGGTAGAGAACGCACAAAAGAACGGAGTTGGAGGTACTCCCACCACTTCAGCCTCGCGGCTGGAGAAGATGCCTGCAATTCGGCAAACGAAGGGACCTCACCATGGCGAAGAATCTGGCCCACACGGGTATCATCCTCTGCTCGCCACAGAAGAAAATATTGGTGGGTCATTCCCGGGGGGAAAGCCGGATTGTGAAAGATCGGGGTCAGGGAGCTGGCCACTTTTTTCCGGTTCGAGTCTCCCCATGCCACTCGCCATGCTTTCAGCAGTTCAGCAGTCAGATATGCCAATTGGCAAGAAGGAGTGAGGGCCTCCAGTGGGATCCACTGTAGATGGCATAGAGGAATTGAACTACCGGACCTCTCAATCTGGATCCACTGTTTCACGTCTGCCTTGTAATGCCAATCAAGCAGACGCACAAGAATGGCGGCTAAGCAATAACGTCTCAAGTCCGGCAATCCAACACCTCCCGTCTCCCTCAAGGAAGACAGAACCCCGAAGCCCACACGCGGCTTCGCACCATTCCAGACGAATCTAGAGATCAATCCGCGAATGGTGCGAAAGTACGCCCCACATGGCCAAATAGGCACCGCCTGGAATACATATAAAAATCTTGGGAGAATATCCATTGTCACGACATGGATTCTCCCCAGCCAAGATATCCTCAAGGGCCTATAAGACTCCAACAAGGTACCAACACGGTCCAAGAGAGCCTTGTGGTTCAAGTGGAAGGCATCGTGCACGTCAGCAGGCAACTTGATACCCAAATATGAGATGTGACCTGGTCTCCAACGGAAGGAGAATCCCTTGGAAAGGGAGGACACCTCAGAGGCAGACAAGGAGACGTTCAACGCCTCGGATTTGGAGTAATTTACCTTAAAATTACTAAGGTCTCCAAACCTGTTAAATTCTTGCAACAAGGCGGGGAAGGTCTCTGAAGGGCGAGTGACGTACAAAAGCACGTCATCAGCAAACAAGGCTGTCTTATGTTGGGTGTCACCCACTGAAATCCCGTGGATACCTCCATTATCCCTAATGGCTTTCGCCAAGTGCTCCATGACAATGACATAGAGCAGGGGAGAGAGTGGGCAACCTTGTCTCGTACCGTTTCTTACAAAGAAGGGACCAGAAAGGCTACCATTGACGCGTACCCTGGCAGAGGGGCAGGAGTACAGTGAGGAAACCCCATTTATGAATTTACTCCCTAAGCCGACGTGCTTCAACGCCTCCCACAAGAAGCCCCAATGGACCCTATCAAAGGCCTTTTCTGCGTCTATGGAAAGCAGACAAAGAGGGGACTTCCACATCTTAGCCTTCTCTATCAGGAGAAAAGACCTAATGATGTTGTCCCGCGCCTCTCGGCCTTTAACAAAGCCCACTTGGTCAAGATGGACGATCGAGGGGAGCTTCAGAGATAATCTGTCAGCCAATATCTTAGCAAACAACTTGACATCTATGTTTAGCAGAGATATCGGTCGGTAACTTGCCGCCTCAGTAAGATCCTTGTTTGGTTTGGGGAGCACACAAATGTGTGCCTCTAAGGCTTGCGGCGGGAGATTGCCCCCTTCAAAGAGTGCTTTAAATGCTGAAAGCATGTGAGGCAGCAAGTCCTCAATTAGGGTCTTATAAAAAATGGGAGTGTAACCGTCTGGGCCAGAGCATCTAGACGTCGGAGATGACTTGACTACGTTCGTCACCTCCTCCTCTGTGATGTCAATCTCCAAAGAAAGCATGTCATCGTCAGATAGGGATGGGACATTCACCTCGGAAATGTATGCCTGAATTTTAGCTCGTAGGGCGTCAGGATGCATGTCTGCAAACTTCCCCTTCAGGGCATAAAGATCAGCGTAAAAGGTTTGGAAAACCCCTGCTATATCTTTCGTGCTGTGAACCATCTTGCCATGTGACGTTTTTATGGAGGGGATGAACGCAGGGCCCCCCCGGGGATGTAAAAGCCTAGCTAGGGGTCGTCCACAACTATTAGCCTTCTTGTAAAAAAACGCCCTTGATCTCTCCTTGTATCTGTCGTATTTGCTGTCTAAGAGGGTCTTCAACTCTGATCTCTTAGATGCCAGTTCAACCAACACCCCTTTATTTCTAGAAGTCTTATGTGCCACCTCCAAACGGCCGATCTGGGAAAGCAATTCACTCATCCGCTCAGATTGTTGTTTCTTAATCCTCGCTCCGTGTTTAACTAGCGTTCCCCTAAGGACACATTTAAGGGCTTCCCACTTAATGGTAGGAGAGGACACATCAGACGCATGAGTCTGAGTGAAAGTCCGGATGTCAGATTTTAATTCCTCCAGACAGACTGCATCGGTTAGGAGGTGACTATTTAATCTCCAGGACCACTCTTTCCTAGCCAGACCGGGAACCTCAATGGACAAGAAAATGGGGCTGTGGTCCGAATGGACAATATTGCCAATAGAGGCTTCAGGTGCCCACGAGAGAATCCCATGGCTGACCAGGAACAGATCAATACGGCTATAAGAGCCGTGTACACCTGAGTAAAAAGTGTAGTCCCTAACAGAAGGGTTAAGTACCCTCCAGACATCGACCAGCTGGAGCCTGCATAAAAATCTCCGAAGTGCCACTACACGCCTACGTGGAGCCGCCCCTCGACCAGAAGTGGAGTCCATGGAAGGGTCAAGAACAAAATTGAAATCACCCCCGATGATAACCCGCCCCTCCGCAAAGTCTGCCAGCCTCGTCAGGAGGGTCTTACATACCCTAGTCTGTTCCCGGTTAGGAAGGTACCAATTGACTAAGGTCAACGGAGTTCCAGAAACCAACAATTTGAGAAATATGTAACGACCTCCTTTATCAATCACCGAATCCAGAATTTTGTATGGCAGATTCTTGTGTAGGGCTATAGAAACCCCTTTGGTTCTGGATTCAGGATTCACGCAATGTATCCATTCAGAGAACTGTCCCCCTCCAAAGGAAGGAACATGGCCCTCCTTGAAATGTGTTTCCTGAAGAAGCAACACCTGCACTCCTCTCCTCTGCATGTCCGAGATGACATGCTTTCTTTTTTGAGGGGTATTAAAACCCTGACATTTAAGGACCCTATCTTCAAGGACCCGCCCGCCATACCAATCCCACCAAGTGAAGTCTCAGCGGCCACAGGATATTATCCTAAACAACACCCCGAGTGGGATAGAGAAAAGAAAGAAGGAATTAGAAAGAGTGATGTAGAGAGAGAAACCTGTTGGACTGACAAGGAATAGAGAATACAATCACGTGGGGAATGTTCTTTACAGAAGCGTCACACTCAGAGAAGGGTGTGACGTCCCCGTGGGAGGTTGCCTTTCCAAATGGAAGGAGCTGTAAGCAGATGCGAACCCCAGGAATTGCGTCCAGAGAATGCAAGTGCTCAGAGCTGTAAAAAATTATAAAAACTTCAAGCGACCGAGAAAAACCATCTCCCCGGCCTAAACAGAAAAACAATAAAAAAACTAAACAACACAGCATTAATATAGCATCGATACTCCGGCCATCTGGCAATAAGTTTATCTAGATAAAGTTGGCATATTGCTAAAAAAGAAAGGAGGTGGCTCCCATCCCAGGATATTATAGGACTGGAAGCTCACTGCTTTGTAAAACAAGAATCTATGATGGAAATAGAGAGTGTTTACTTAGGTATGGTAGCATGAGAGATCCAGAGAAGGGAAAGAAGAAGGGGGGAGGGGTGAGAAAGAAAGGAGTATAAGGCTTAGGAAGGGAAGTGAAAGCGAGTGAGGGAAGAAAGGACAAAGGAAGGATGTCGAGGCCAGATACGGACCTCTAAACAAACATAAAGGCAAACACAAGCCATAGATTTATATCAGAAGGGGCGAAGGAGGAAGGAGGGAAAAGGGAAGGGAAAAAATGGAGAAGGGGGGTACGGAAAGAAAGAGGTGAGACAAATCTCTGGAAAAAATCTAAACCTATTAGTGCATAAACACTTAACACATGTAAACGGTATATTAGAAAAAACCTGTCAAGATGATTATGGCATCAAAAGAGGATACATAAGTTCTCATCAGCTTTTGTGCATATTGAAAAGTCACCCATCTTCGAGTCCGCTCTCTTCGCTGAGTCTGCGGCGTCGACGGTTCCTGCTTCTCCCGTTCCGTCTCTTACGGTTACTCCGTGGCAGACGCAATCTTTGTTGACTTATACCATCAAAAGAGGAAGACGGCCAGTCCGGAAACAGGAGCCCCGGGTCCGAGATATCCAGGGCTAGGAGAAAACCACGTAACTCCAAAGGGTGAGACAGGGAGACCAGCAGACCACCATGACGAACCTGCAGGCGGAATGGATAACCCCAAGAATACAACATCTGGTTCTGACGTAGGAGATCCAAGAGAGGCCTCAATGCGCGCCTTTTCTGAAGAGTCCGTCTGGATAAGTCGGCTAGTAGTTGCAACTGGGAACCCTGAAAGGATAAGTCCTCGCACCTTCTTGCTTTGATAAGAACTTCCTCTTTAACCTGATATCTATGGAACCTGCAGATAACGTCACGTGGCAACGCTCCTACCGGAGGAACCGGTCCAAGGGAACGGTGAGCCCTGTCAAACTCGATGACAGTCTCCGCAGGGATGTTCCGGATAGAATTAAATAAGTCCCGTAAGGTGGACCATAACTCAGACGGTGTCACTGACTCCGGCAGGCCTCGTATCCGAATGTTCTGCCTCCGCTCCCTATTTTCCAGGTCCTCCATAGAGTCTAGAAAGGCTTCCTGTTGGGACCTCTGAAGCGAGACCTCTTCCTCAAGAGCTTGGACTCGTTTAGTTAAGTCCTCAACAGTGGTGTCAGTCTGGGCTATCTTGTCAGAAATCACCTGGACCTCGCCTCTGATTGATGCTGTGGTAGACTTAAGGGAGGACTCCACTTTGGTAATAAAGTCAGATAATTCTTCCCTCGTGGGAATGTTCATTATTCGTGCCTTAAAGGATTCCCACATATCACCTTCATAGGTTGGCGGATCACCCATAGCCCCTGTCGGGTCAGCATGACGTTCTGGGACATCCGGGTTAGAAACATCTCCTCTTGTCATAGATGGGGGTGACAAATGGGACAGGTGTTCAGATCTAGTACACAGGGTCTCAGAACAGCCATTAGCAGGAGGTGTTTGGCTCTGGTGTGGTGCTCCTGCATATTGTGGTCTGGTCAGAGAATGCACTTCCACCTCCAGGCAGCTGACCACCTGGACAGGGTCCATCAAAGAGACCATAGCCTCACAGGGATTCTTTAGTTTAGAGTGTCCTATTGTGCTGTTCCCTCCATTCCCCACTGTGTCCCTATTCAAGGAGCTGCTGTTGCAGCATTTATCACCTGCAGGCATCCCAGCTCCAGCAGCCTCAGCCCTGCCCAGGGGAGATCGCGCTGTTATCACTGTGCTCTTATCACACTTCTGGTTCTCAGGCTCCTCAGACTCACTGGGTGGTTTTCTGCGTGTATCTTTTCCTCCAAGGCTGCTGGGCACTAGAACAGGCATCAGGGGCGACTGTGGAGAGAGGCCAGAGTGCGTGCTTCCATCTCCACTGTATACAGCATGGGGCTGTGCAGCTGCAGGCTCCACCATCTTGAGATCAGCAGCAGAGACCGGGGGCTTGTTTGAGCTCCTCAAATACCTTGTTATGGAGCCCGGGGACGAGAATGAAGGGTCCGGTGTTGTAGCCGGGAGCCTGCTCCTTCTTTTCGCCGGCATGTGGTGCCAGAAAAGCCGGGGTAAGTGCCTCTACTGTGTCATGAAAGCGGCCAGGGAGACGGAGCTCAAGCACTAGTGAACTGCTCCCTCCATGGCCAGGACACGCCCCTCGGCGATTAGCTTCAATTTTAACGTATGCGTTGACTAAGTACTGTTGTGTCAGATTGCCACTGTTTAAAATAGGGTTGAAGTAATTTCGTACAGACAAAAGAAAACTGTAGTACTGCAGTTGTGTAATTCATCTTAAAGTGCCTTGCTGGTGTAGGTTTTCATGCCACCGTTGATCACCTCTTGGAAAGAATAGCGGATACAGAAGAGCATCAAGGTTGCTGTGCAAAATGCTGATATAATATACCCCTTTGAAAAGGAGTCTCTCCATCATCGTTTTGAAAAACAACTGCAACCTAACTTACTTGTGGTTTGTTATCGCGTTGGGGATCTTGTGTACATTCTTGTTTAATTGACATAAAAATAGAAGGCATTTCATTCCCATTTGCATAGCCCTCTGTTGCTCCTCAGCTTCAACGTCTTTTAGCATGCGATATGCGGCTGCAAATGGGCTGATTTGTTGTAAATGTACGGCAATGAGATTTATCAGTTCAGCATTACACTTTTCGTTTTCTTTCAGAATCATCCTTTGTTCCGTAGCCTCATTTGAATCAAGGATGTATAATTGTGCAAATTTTGGTGGTTGTCCTATGTCTGGGTAAAGTGTTCCAGTACAGTGGTAGATCTGGCCATGAATTTTAAAACAATACGGTCCGAATCCAGGGGGCGGTGCAATGTTGGCACCAAATGAAGCAAACACATGAGAACTGTTGATGCTTCTGATATTGTCCATAAAATTTCTACTGTGTTGATGCGTTCCTTTCATCAATTGCTCAAACAGATCTGAGTAGTGACGTCTCGGTAGCATAACTTTCCCTTTTTGGCAGCATTGAGTAAACTTATTGTCAGATGGTTTTTCATCAATAAAATTTAGAGAGTTGCATGTAGAGCAAACTACATTCATATTCCCACATTAGTGTTGAAAAATTGTCAGTTCGGGGATCCAAGATGGCTGCGAGTCAGGAAGGACGTCAGTGAAGAGGCTCCTGCCATCAAGCCCTCAATCACAGGCATCCCTGGACGTAGCCTCAGCTTTGGGCTTCAATTCTGACCCTGGCAAACTGCTGAAGTTCCATAGCACGTTATACTGTGCTTATTTATGGATCCTGGCTGTCTAAAGCATACATTCTAATGGATTAAGATGGCCCCCCTTCCCCCCGCACAAAGCCGCCACGTGGAGTCCTGCCCGCCGCCCAGCAGACTGAGGCTTCCTCTTGGACTCGCAGAGCTTACACTTTCACTGATAGAAGTGGCCTGGATCTCCACCCAACAGCCCCAGCGCTATTTGGAAGCGGAGAAGACCTCCTGTGATACATCGCCTCCAGCAGCTCCCCACCGCATAGAAGCGATCAAGACAGAAGGGGTAAGTGCAGTGTGGCAAGCCTCCCGTGACCCCCTGCGGCAGGCACCCTTTGTTCTATCCCCACCGAGTGCCCTAGCAGACACGGGATCGACAGCTGAGCTTGCCTGGTCGGAGGCGGTGGAGGAGAGGAGCCGCAGACGTAGAACGGAGGAGTGCACAGGGGGAGCGGGAACCCACGTTCACCTCCTGTGCCGCCGCCATTGCGGGGAGGCACGGGCGGTGTGTACAATAAACAGGATCATCAGGACTCCCATAAGACTAACCCCAACACAAGCCACTGTATAACAGGGTTGACAGTTGAATCACGCAAAGGAGGGGTCGCTGATCCGCCTTGCGGGGGCCCCGGGGTGGATTGAGGCAGTCGGCTGTGTGTGGAGAGGGGACACTTGAAGACAAGGCTAATACCGCACAGTTAACACAGACAAGGCAGCTAGATTTAAGACAGACAACCGTCCCTGGCCGTAGAGATCCTGTAAACCACGCCAGTGAGGTGGATACTGGGGGGCCTAGACCCTGTACCCTGAACCACAAGACCACAGAGAAAGCAGAGAGGTCTATCCAGGGGACTATTATAATTTTTCTACTGTGCGCTCTCTTATATCTGATGCACGCCAGCATATCCAAATATCATAGCTGCAGTGCATAGAATCTTAACATCTCCACGCCTAGCTACTCTGGGGCAACATCGCCACCTACTGCATTAGGGTGGAACTACAGCGCACATCCCTGTCTCTTGTGGTACCCTCTGCGTGCGGTTATACTCACATTTGCTCTGAGACTAACGCCTCTTTTGGATCCCACAATCCCCAATCTGCTGCATAGAGAAAAATCCACTAGACTTCTCTAATATCATCGCATTCCCTCATAGACATACTTTACCAAACCTCGTGCAAGCACGCTTGATATGTAAATAACTCAACAATACAGGGGTGGCTGCAGAGGCTCGGGATAATAAGAAATTGCATTCCAGACTTTGATAGAATGGTTAAATCATCAAAAACACCAGCGAAGTCAGGAGGTCACACTACTCAAGCAGACCTAAATAAATACATCCACAAGCAATCAACCATGACGGCATCATCTAAATCCGCACGTCAAATGATAAATAACGACCAGACTCGGAACCAGAAAGTGTAGAGAGTGGCGAAGAGTCATGCAGATCCACGCTTATCACTCGATCTTTTAATTAGACGAATTATAAATGAAGCGTTGGAGCCTATCAGAAGAGACATTGCGGAAATCAAACAAGACCTCTCGCAGATGGGCGACAGGGTTGAAACACTAGAGACATCTCATTCACAGTCCGTCCAGCATTCTAACTCTGTACTGAATAGCCTCCAACACTACGAAGAACAACTCAACCATATTTTTGTGACACTAGAGGATCACGAAAACAGGGACAGGAGGAATAATCTTCAGCTGAAAGAGATACCAGAGACAGTGGGTCAAGATGCTCTTATTCCAACAGTCACAGACCTATTCAGGTCCACTCTAACCCCAGAAGACCCGACAGACATGGAATTGGTGAGAGTACACAGAGCCCTACAACCAAAACCTCCATTGTCAGAACCGCCTAGAGATGTGATCTGCAGATTTCTGGACTATAGAACCAAAGACCTTGTACTAAGTAGAGCCAGAGAAACATCTGACATATCCTGCAATGGCTCAACAGTGCAGATCTATCAGGACTTATCGGCAATCACACTAAGGAAAAGAAGGCTTCTGAAACCTTTCACCACGATCTTACACCAGAGACACTTTCCCTATCGCTGGCTGTTCCCTTTTGGAATCTTTTTTTTTTTAAACCATTTCTTTTATTTCAAGGTTTTCAAGTCATACATGGATTATTACATGGTGACATTATCAAGTCAGGACATTTACAAGGAATAACAGGGATAAAAAACATAGTAGGAACCAATCTAGATTCTGTCAAAACCGTGAAGGAGCCACCCTAACCAAGCGGGATAGCTTCCTCACATTTAACATCCCAATAGGTACCTATTAAAAAGAAAAAGTACCTAGAAAAGGGGAAAAAGGGGGAAAACCAGACAGGAAAGGAGGTGTATGTCAGGGGAAGGACAAGTAACTAACATGACGTTTAGCAACAGATGGGAAGGGGAGAGACTACACGGGGGGGTAGGGGGGGGGAAGGAAGAGGAACCAACCGACATTTCCTTATTTTGCAATGTTAAAGATTCAACAGCTGCAGATTGTAGCATTTAGAGTATGGATTAGGTTTCACAATCAGGTTACATTTCCATATAATCAAGTCCTCTAATAGGAAGTAGGCATTTCTCATGTCATAGCTAAACCGCAACTATGTTGTAAGGTGAATCAGTCCACAAGTCCCACCATGCTAGGACCTTTGTACGCCTTCTGAAATCATGGGCCAAGAGTAGTTCGTACTGAAAATGGGTATTAATCGCCTCCACCACGATACCCCTGGAAGGTAACGATGACTCCCTCCACAGACCCGCCAGGCATCTACGAGCAGCCGCTAGTACAATTGCCATCATCGGTCGGACTGGAGTCGGCCATTCAATCAGGCCAATGCTTAACACCGCAAGAGGTGCTGTGAGTTCAAATGTAATGCCCGTGAGGGTTGTGAGGAGAGCCTCAATGTCCCTCCAGAACTCCATCACTTTAGGGCAATACCACCAGAGATGCGGTGTACTGCCTATCTGATTGCACTGCTTCCAGCACTTTGGCGATGTCTGGGGGAGCTGTTTTGAAAATCGTGACATTTTCAATGGAGTAATGTACCAGTCCATATGTATCTTTTTAATCTGTTCAAAGTTATTGATACATCTAGAATACGTAGAAGCTCGCAAAGCAGCTTCCTGCCAAGTAGAAAGGTCAGAATCAAACAACAGGTATCGTTCCCACTTCAACATATATGAAAGTTTGGTTGAGTTACCAGCAGTTGTTAATGCTCGATAGAGGAGAGCAATCCCATGGTCATTCGAGTGTGCAGATTTAAAGTGTCTCTGGAGCGTGCCATCAAAGTCCCCCGCATCCACCACTGGGAGATGCACAGAGTCAATGAAATGCCGGGTCTGCAAGTAACGGTAGAAAGTATTGCGGGGTACACCAAAGGACGTTGTCAGTTCCAAAAAGGATTTTACCCCAGTTCCCTCCCTAATCTGGCGGAGATTTGTCAGTCCTCTGTCTCTCCACAGGGAGAGGGAAAGGGACTCCACCGACTGCTCCACTGCCAAAAGCGAGATGTGATGATGCAAGAAATTCAGTGTACTTCGGTTATGTCGGCACCACACGTCCAGCAAGGCTGTCATAGATCTCAGTAATGTTGTGTCTTGTCTTGGCGTAAGAAGAGTCATTTCTAACAGCAATCTGGTGGAGTTACGTGGGGCAAAGGATTGTTCAATTTGTTTCCACAGAGGAGCCGTGCCGTTCGACCACCAGGCTCTTGCTGCGGACAGGTGTATTGCAGAATAGTAAAGGTATAAGTCCGGGACTCCCATACCTCCCAAGGCTACCGGGGACATAAGCACCTTGTCCCTTATTCGGTGCACCCCATTGTTCCAAATGAAGCGATTCAGTAACGATTGTAAGGAGGAAATAAAACGTTTAGGGAAAAGTAATGGGATACATCTTAGATAGTAGAGAATTTTAGGCAAGTATGTCATCTTTACGATCTGAATCCTGGCAATCCATGACAGTTTTAAGGTTTTAAGGGAGTCCAGCCCCGCTCTGAGTTCACCAGAAAGAATCTCAAAGTTGCGGCGAACTATATCCTTAGTGTTCGTTATTTGAATTCCCAGATATGGAATCCCCAAGGGGGACCACACAAAAGGGAATTTTGATTGGAGGCGAAGTTTTTGTGACTGGGAGATGTTGATGGGATAGATAAGAGACTTAGCTGCATTAAGTTTATAATATGAGATTGCCGCAAACTCACTCAGTAGCGTCATTATTCTGGGAATGGTCTCGTCCACGTTGGAACAGACAAAGATGACATCGTCTGCGTAAAGTCCCATTTTATGTTCGATTTTCTCTATCACCGGTCCAGAGATACTACGCTCTATTTTCACTCTGGTCGCTAACGGCTCCATTATCAGAGCGAAGATGAGCGGGGACAGAGGGCAGCCCTGTCGCGTGCCATTAGTTATCTGCAACGCGGAGGAGACAAAACCCGAGGCTCGGACCTTTGCGTTTGGAGAAGACTACAATGCCATAATGGCCGATCTGAAGTCTCCAACAAGACCAAATCTCCCAAGCACTTCTTCAAGATACCCCCAGTGCACTCTGTCGAACGCATTTTCCGCGTCTAAAGACAAGAGCGCACCAGGGGCACCACTTCTCTCCATGATCTCTAAAAGATCAATAATACGTCTGGTGCCATCAGAAGCTTGCCTGGACGGTATAAACCCGACCTGCTCCATTCCAATCAGGGAGGTGATGACACACATAAGGCGGTTCGCTAATAGTTTGGCGTATATTTTAAAATCGCAATTTAAAAGAGCGATTGGCCTGAAATTCCCTGGAGACGTCAGGGGTTTGCCAGGCTTCGGGATCGCAGAGATTAAAGCTTCCAGACCCTCAGGGCGGATCCTTCCCGAACCTCTCCAAAAGTTAAATAATGCTAATAAATGCGGCAGGAGGAGATCAGTAAAAGAGGTGTAATACTGGTAAGAGAAGCCGTCAGGTCCCGGAGCCGAGCTTTTTTTCATGGATTTGATCACCTCTCGGATTTCTGAGTCTAAGAAAGGGGCATTTAAGGCTGTTTGCTGTACAGGCGTAAGGGAAAGAAGCTGTACCTTATCTAAGAATTCGTTTATTGCCTCTTTCGAGGGCTGAGGTGTTTGAGAGTCAGAGTGTAGATTATACAATTTTTCGTAATATTTTTGAAATTCCTCTGCTATCAACAAAGGGTTAGTTATTTTTTGTCCTGTAGAAGTGATCAGATGAGAAATTTTGGAGGCTTCTTGTTTTTTCTTAATACGCCTGGCTAGTATAGTGCCCGCCCTATCACCCATTTCGTAGAATTTGGCTTTACTTTTTTTCAGGTTAAATTCCACTTTTGTTAGTAGCAACACGCGGAGATCCTGTCGGGTCTTTGAAAGTTCCGCATATGTGGACGCCAGGTGGTTCTGTTTGTATAGGGTTTCCAAGTTTGTTATTTTAAGCGTAAGCAATTTTATCTGGGACTCTCTTTCCCTCTTGAGTCTAGAAGCTAGCTGAATAAATGATCCCCGGATCACCGTTTTATGGGCTAGCCAATTAATTTCAGGGTTTGTTTGTACACTGTCGTTTAGGGAGAAGTAAGTTTTGAGGCGGTCAGAGACCAGGGCAATATTTTCAGGATTAGCCAGTAAGTAGTCGTTCAGTCTCCAGAGCGAGGTCGGGGCCACCTGAGCGGAGTCTATGATCTGTAGTGAAACTGGGGCGTGGTCTGACCAAGTGATGTTTCCAATAGTGGTTGATTTACATCTGGAGAGAAGGGGGTCATTAATCAAGAAGTAGTCCAGTCTACTGTACGTGTGGTGACGTGAGGACAAGAAGGTGAAGTCCCTTTCCTCTCCGTGAGTATAACGCCATATATCGTGAAGATGGGAAGCTGAAATTAGATTACCCATATCACCACGGCAGTTGGATACAGATGAACAGTCCAAGCGTTTACACACTGGGAAGTTGAAATCGCCCGCCATGATTGTGAGGCCTTTACACATAGACGTCAACCTGGGGAACAATGAACGATAGTATCTGAATTGACCTGAGTTGAGGCCATAAATAGAGACCAGTGAGTATAACGTGTCATTGATGTACCCCACCACTATCAAGTACCTACCCTGAGGATCCGCGACCTGGTCAACAAATCTGAAAGAGAGAGATCTACGAATAAAAATAGCCACTCCTGCTTTCTTCACCTCAGCATTTGCAAAAAATTAATAAGGGAACAAAGCAGACGACATTCGATAATTGTCACCTCTAAGCAAGTGGGTTTCTTGAAGAAACACGATATCTCCCTGAAGTTTTCTGAGTTGCGACCAGCCAGGGAACGCTTCACGGGCGAATTTAGCCCATTTACATTTACGGTGACACAGTTAATGCTCATGATGACACGACCAGAGACTACCCAATCTGTTGATGAGAGAGATTAGTGGTTAGCACGAGATATAACATATACGTTGAGTCAACTACAGTGGTTATAGGTGGTTCCAACCAGAAAAGGAAATCAGGGGGGACACAACAGGGAATACAAGGGAAAGACGGGTAAAGACGAACAACAAAACCAATTTCAGGGTAGAGTTGGGGGGGTAGACAGGAGGATTACAAAGAAAAATACAACTTAACTCAACATTACAAATGTAAACTAGCAAAAGTTTAAAAGAATAATACCCCTACTAACAATAAGGGTCTTCTGGATATCAGAGTCCTTCTTCAGTATCAGAACAAGAAAAAAGAGAGAAGGGGATACTTATCTTAAGTATCCATTTGAGGGTGCCAAAAAAAAAAGCACCTAGCGGGGCAGTCTATCCCACCAAACTTGGTAGAATGAGAAAAGGAGAATAAAAGCGAAATTCACAAAAGAGAGTAGTGGAGAATTAGTATATCAAGAAAGGGAAGGGGGAAAGAGGAAAAAAAGATCAAGATAATAGAACAAGATTAGATATAGATAGGGAAGAGATAGTAACAGATCAGAGAAGAGATTGTTTTGAGTAATTCAAGTAGAGGATCAGAGTGTTATGAAGAGGTAGATAAATAAGTTTGAATATAAAAGAGAATAAGTGAAGAGAGATCAAAGACATAGAAGGCAGGAATAGAGTCCCCACGGGCTAAAAGGCTAAGTACAGAAGCGTGTTCACCGCCTTAGTCAAATCGGCTCCAGATGTTGTATAACCGACGGCTCAGTAGACTCCGGTTCTGCTCGGCCATCCTCAGCTGGTCCCTGCGGAGGTCTGTTTGGGGGTTGATCCCAATGTCGCAGCAGGTCTTGCGC
The DNA here is from genome assembly GCA_033576535.1 of Allobates femoralis. Lineage (NCBI taxonomy): Eukaryota > Metazoa > Chordata > Amphibia > Anura > Aromobatidae > Allobates > Allobates femoralis. The sequence continues at coordinate 332,115,011 of JARQOC010000005.1, forward strand.
TTGCTTCGGAGAGTGACATACATGAGAAACATTGTCCCTTTTGATGATAAGTTTCATGGGATATCCCCAGCGATATTCCATTTGGCGCTCTCTCAGCAGTCTAGTGATTTCTTGAAAGGTACGTCTTCGTGCAAGAGTACCAGCCGAAAGATCTGGGTAAACTGCTATATTTTGGTAAGGTTCTGGCACTATAGCACCTGCTCTGAGTGCTCGCATAAATTCCTCCTTGATTTCGTAGAAATGAATCCTAGCGAGGACATCCCTCGGCAGGGCAGGATCCAACTGGGATGGTCTTGGGAGGCGGTGAATCCGATCAATGATGACATCTTTAGGCCTCATATCTGGGAGTATAGTAGCTATAAACATTTTGTAATAAGTTTTTCAAATCAGTGGAGGGAATATTCTCCGGGATGCCTCTAAGTTTCACATTGTTTCGACGGGATCTATCCTCAAGATCCAATGTTTTGAGGGTGGTTTTCTCCAGTTTGTCTTGTAAGGCGTAGTGAGCATCAAGTAGTTCATTATGCGAACGCACCAATTCCCCCATTTTGCCTTCTAAATGCGTTGTACGGGATGTTAGATCAGTGACTTCTCCCCTCAATCCTTCCATCATGGACCTCATATCCTCCTGTAGCGAGGCACGGAGACCAGCCAGGAGGTCTCTCATGGCTGTATGAGTAACCGGAGCTTCGGTCAGTGGGGCTGCGCCCGAGGAGGCAGAGGATATAGAGGCCATAGAATTGCGGCGTGATGACCGAGTGGAGCGCTGTGGGGAAGGTGGTTGGTGCGCCATTTTAGGTGATCCCACTGGTCGAGGTCGAGTTGGAGCAAAAAAGGCTGTCAGGCTATTGTAGGAACGATGTGGTCCCGGGCGAGCTTTGCCCATCAGGTGGTCAATAGGCTTAATGAAATTGTATTGATGATTTCTGGGTGAGGTTTGTACAGTCCTTAGCACAACTTAGATAGGCTGGAGGTTTGAAACAGCTTGCAGGGAAAGGAGGCACTATGGGTATGTGAAGAGAGAGTTTGTTCAATGGTGCTGTAAAGCAGGGGTTAAACAGAAAGCCACCTATTTTCCCCTATTGCCAACTTATAAAATCGTTTCCACAGTAGCTGTAGATGTTGTGGAACAGACTTTTTACCTCCTCAGCTCTGTCTATACGTTTTTCAGCCTCAGCACCTCTGTTATTGGCTCTCTGTGAACGCAGAGAGATCCCTCCGGGGCTCTGGCTCCGCCGCCTCCCTCCGTTCAGCCGCCCGCACCGCTACACACCTCTGTCACTCAGCAGCCACCAAACAACCAGGGCCGGTCCCCGCCACTTCCCGGATGAGCTCGCTCTCAGCACCGGGCTAGCACCCGTGGTATGCGCACTCACCGCTTTCCTCGGTTCGCAGTGCCAGCGCGGAGAGGCAAGAGGAACCCGCCAGAGCAGCCGGAAACCTCCCTCTGCTGCGTCACACAGTCTCACACTCCCTTATGGCGGGACTGCCTCGTGGCAGGCCGCAGGGGGGTGGGGGCAATCAAATCGGTCTAAGAGTGTCAGGAAACAGTCTTGGGGCTAAAATAAGCTCTGAGCTCAGTGTGGCTTAGGTAGGTCTTACTTGATGGGGTCAGATATACCCCAATACTCCGATGGTTGATGGAGGATGCCAGAGGATTGCACCTAGGCCTTCCGGAGATGTCGCAGGTCGGTCATCTGTAATCCATCAGGGATCCCTCTCTCCCACGTCACTGTCCAGAGCCTCCTGAGGGGTTTAGTGGAGGATTGGCCAGGTTACTGCCTCTGTAGGTCGTTAAATGTCGCTTTGAAGCCCATGGGTCTCGGAGCTCCTGTATTAAGCAGCCATCTCGGTCAGACGTCAGGCCACGCCCCCCCTTTTGGAATCTTCATCTCTGCAAAGGATAAAAAATTCCAAGCAAGGACGTCGGCTGACATAAAAAAAGTTTGCTCTGATCTTGACATCGTACTCGATCAATACCCTGAGGCCGGCTTCACACTATGGCATGATCTGGTCCGGGGCTGTCCGGGAGGACCCTGACAGTCCCGGACCGGATCAGCACACAGGACTGGAGGGCTATTATGCCCTCTGGTCCAGTGTGCAGCCGCACGCAGTTCCCACTGCTGATAAGTCAGGACCGCGGGCGCTGCGGTCCTGACCTGTCAGCGGCTGCAGCTGTGTGCGCTGCACACTTGACCGGAAGGCATAATAGTCCTCCAGTCCTGTGTGCTGATCTGGTCCGCGGATGTCAGGGTCCTCCCGGACAGCCCCGGACTGGATCGTGCCGCAGTGTGAAGCCGGCCTAACCTAGAAGCGGTCACTTCGGCGAGTTTACTGGCACCTGTTCCTCATCTCCCTCAATGGCAAACGGTATTAATACCCAGATCACAACGGATCAAAAGGAAATAAGCCAAGCAAGTGATGCCTCCAGAGGACGACACCCTACCCGGGTGAACAGGCGAAAGGGTCTACTTATTGGCACAAAATTTACTCTCATCCACTTATGGTGAAGAGAGTCGCATTCTAGTTAATTTTTTTTTTTTTCCCTCAACCAAACAACAGGAATATTGTTTAAAATGACAATGTTGATGTTTTGCGTAGTTTATCCAATCTTGATCCATAGATTAAAGACTGCCCTGAGGTTCGTCCCAGATAGCCTATTTGGAGAACCATATATTTTTCAAGTGACTACGCGTTATACAATTGATGTTTATAGTCATTGACATTTCTAGAAGTTATATTTAGATATATATATATATATATTGTGAGGTGTAGCGGTGTCGGGGAGGCAGGGAACCAGGCACGGACAGTTCTCAACTCACGGTTTATTGATCTCCGTCCGGTTACAGTCACCAAAACACAGATCCGGAGCGCAGCCGGCACACTTCACACCGCTTGGTGTATCTCCCGACCGCTGACAGGCTCTATCAGCCCCACCGGAGATAATCCCTTCCCAGGACCACTTTAACTTTCCTTCAGAGCTCCTCAATCAGGCTCTGCACTGGAGAGAATCACACTCCAGACTCAAGGAACCACACCCAGGGTTCCTATGTCCTCTTAACCCCTTCTGCTCTGAGAAGAGGAATCCCATCTAATACCTGGGATGGAGTACGTCCTGCGGCACCCAGGGAGGCACATACCGGTCGCAGCATACCGACCCGGCCGGTGCCTCACATATTCCCCCCCTATGTTCAAGCGTATGGGTTTGAACACCAGGCCATAACCCTGGGCCCTGTGAGGGGACCACGTCACGGCGCGGAGCACTGGCGGAGCCAAGCAGGGGCACCCGGGGGTACCAGCGGTGCCAGACCCCACGAGCAACCAACCCGTTCGGGCCCCCGGCACCCACCAACCCCGGACGGGTACCAACGACAGAGCCCTGGGGCCCTACGAGGAAAACGGGTTCGGCGCGCGGCACTGCTACACCGTTCCGGACTGGGTGTCGGCGCGGATGGCGCACGGGGCTCTGCACCCGGGGGTTAGTCACATCAAGTCCTATGGGTATCCCGGGGGCGGGATCCTCGGGCTCCGGGCCCTGTCTATCCTTCATCCGAAGGGCCATATACCCGTTCCACAATACCCGGAACAAGGGCATATCCCTCCCCAGCACAACATCATAAGGGAGATCCTTTACCACCCCAACCACATGTTGAACCCGCCTGTCTGGGGTAGCAAACGTGACACGCTTCACTGGATACCTGCGATGATCCCCATGGACACTCATCACCCTGACCGTACGGCCGGTGGATTTGGTCCTGGAGACCAAGGAGGCACACACGAGGGTCACGTTGCTCCCTGAGTCCAGTAGGGCCGTCACCTCATGACCGTTAAGCCGTACGCGGCACAGTACATTCTCAGTATCCCGGGGGACCGAGCCCCGTTTTCCGACGAGGTGGGCGAACATGGACCGCCTCCGGGAATAGTCACAGTCCATTGGTTCCCCATTGAGGGGACACTGCGCCATCATATGTCCCACCTCCCGACATCTTCTACATCGGGGTGGTTCCCCGCTATACCAGGGGCCAAACCGCGGCTGTCCGGATCGCCGCTTTGCTGCATGGGGAGGCCCGTTTTCAGCCTGAGCCGGGTGCTCGCCCGCCCGGGGGCCGGGTTGGGGGTCCCTACTGTCTGGTGTGGTGGCCGCGGCCTTGCGGGTAGCCCGTATTGTCCCAGTGTCCCGGATCAGTTCCTGTGTGGCCACATGGCGCTCCACCACGTTCACCAACTGGTCTAGGGAACCCGGGTCACTGTGTCCCACCCACTTTTGTATGGGGACGGGCAGCGTACGCACGAAGCGATCCACCACCACCCGCTCTACCATCTGAGCCGGACTCAGGGCTTCAGGCTGCAGCCATTTTTTAACCAGATGCAACAAATCATAGGCCTGTGAGCGCACGGGTTTGCCTTCCTCGTAGGCCCATTGGCTCACCCGTTGGGCCCTCACATATGTATTGACCCCGGTACGGGCCAATATCTCCCCCTTCAGGGCTCCATAGTCCAGGGCATCCTCAGTACACAGGTCTATGTATGCCTTTTGGGGATCACCAGTCAAATAGGGCGCCAGGACCTCGGCCCACTGGGCGACCGGCAGTCTCTCCCGTTCAGCCACCCGCTCAAACACGGCCAGGAATGCCTCCACATCATCGCCCGGGGTCATCTTTTGCAGCGCTTGTCTTACCGCTTTCCGGATGCTGCAGTCGTCACCTGGTCCTCGAGGCGGATCCCCCGGTATGGTCCGCACAGCCTCGATCAACAGGGCCATCTGCTCCTGGTGCCTCCTCTCCTGCTGCTGCTGAGCTTCCTGTTGCTGCTGCTGGGCCAGCACCAGGTGCTTGAGCACCTCCTCCATGCTGGCTGCTGGTTTGTGTTGTAATGTAGCCGGCCGAATCCAGGACATGCGATGCCGGGCACCACGCAAGAGACTGGCCGCAATGATGACTGCTGCTCCTTTTACTTAGCAGCCGCTCATTAGCCTAATGAAAAGTCACTTCCCCACCGGAACAGAGGGCAACGGTAGTGCCGGCTACACCTCACTGGGCCGGCAATGCCCGCATTCTCCACCATATGTGAGGTGTAGCGGTGTCGGGGAGGCAGGGAACCAGGCACGGACAGTTCTCAACTCACGGTTTATTGATCTCCGTCCGGTTACAGTCACCAAAACACAGATCCGGAGCGCAGCCGGCACACTTCACACCGCTTGGTGTATCTCCCGACCGCTGACAGGCTCTATCAGCCCCACCGGAGATAATCCCTTCCCAGGACCACTTTAACTTTCCTTCAGAGCTCCTCAATCAGGCTCTGCACTGGAGAGAATCACACTCCAGACTCAAGGAACCACACCCAGGGTTCCTATGTCCTCTTAACCCCTTCTGCTCTGAGAAGAGGAATCCCATCTAATACCTGGGATGGAGTACGTCCTGCGGCACCCAGGGAGGCACATACCGGTCGCAGCATACCGACCCGGCCGGTGCCTCACAATATATATATATATATATATATATATATTACTAGAAAGAAATGCTCTGCAGCACTCAGTTACTACCAAAGATGTACATGTGCTAACAAGCTGCATATATATGAGAAAAAAGTTAAAAACTTACGTTTTTTCAAAAAACTCAAAATCATATCTTTTTATTCTGAAGTTCTTGGTACATACATTGGCCAATGTCTGTTTGCTCGTCGATTGCGACAAAGTGACTTTTTTCTCATATATATACAGCTTGTTAGCACATGTACATCTTTGGTAGTAACCGAGTGCTGCAGAGCATTTCTTTCTAGTTGTTTGATTCAGCAGCCCTGCTGGCACCGGTTCACATTAGTCTGTGAGTGCTATGCAGTTTTTTTTCTGCTTTGTATTTTATGGAGTTGCTGGCTCCATGCTGCAATTGCACCCTTGTTGACTGCAGGTGATCTAAGGTTGAGATGGGGTCTGCCCACTGAGAGGTGGGGGGTGGACAAGGAGGATAGGGATATCAGAGTAGGACTCGTCGGACCTGAAGTCACTTTGTCGCAGTCGACGAGCAAACAGACATTGGCCAATGTATGTACCAAGAACTTCAGAATAAAAAGATATGATTTTGAGTTTTTTGAAAAAACGTAAGTTTTTAACTTTTTTCTCATATATATACAGCTTGTTAGCACATGTACATCTTTGGTAGTAACCGAGTGCTGCAGAGCATTTCTTTCTAGTTGTTTGATTCAGCAGCCCTGCTGGCACCGGTTCACATTAGTCTGTGAGTGCTATGCAGTTTTTTTTCTGCTTTATATATATATATATATATATATATATATATATATATATATATATATAGAGAGAGAGAGAGAGAGAGAGAGAGAGAGAGAGTTCTAGATCTTATGTACTACATAGTTAATGAATTCCCGGGTCCTCGACCGCTTTCCCCCATCGATACTCCGGTGGCCTTCTGACTACCCGAGGATCGATAATCTGGTTCACAATACAATTTAGGTTGCTTATGTTTAATACTGTTTATGCCATGTTAACCCAATCTCTACTTTTTCTTCACCCCATCCTTCAGACCTTTCTTTCCCACTATTCCCAGTGTCCAACTCCAGTCCCGCTCCAACCCGAAACATCAGGGATATTCTACTGCCAAAAAATCTACTCAATCACCAAACATCATGGCGTCAAACTGTAATTCGTTCCACATCTTCTCCAATAATGTCCATGGCTTTAATTCACCCATACCACACTCACAGACACAACACTTCAAAAGATCCAAATATGACATTTTGTTTCTACAAGAGACACACTTTCGGAAGGAGAGATCGCCCTCCTTTGAAAAATGTTTCTACGATAAGTGGTATCATGCGTATACCCCCATAAAGAGGGCCAGAGGAGTGGTGATAGCCATTGCCAGGGATATCCCTTTCTTGTTGCAAGAGAGTGTGGTTGACTTGGAGGGCAGATTTATATTCATTAACCCCTTCAGGACCCAGCCTATTTTGACCCTAAAGACCTTGGCCTTTTTTGCAATTCTGACCAGTGTCCCTTTATGAGGTTATAACTCGGGAACGCTTCAACCAATCCTAGCGATTCTGAGATTGTTTCTTTGTGACATATTGGGCTTCATGCTAGTATTATATTTAAGTCGATAATTTTTGCATTTATTTGTGAAAAAATCAAAAATATGGCAAAAAGTTTGAAAATTTCACAATTTTCACATTTTTTAGTTTTTTTTTTGATAAACAAGAGAGATATGTGACCGAAAAAAGTAATTAAATAATATTTCCCACATGTGTACTTCACATCAGCACAATTTTGGAAAAAAAAAAAAAAATTGTTAGGACGTTATAAGGGTTCAAAGTTCATCAGCAATTTTTCATTTTTCAACCAAAATTTACAAAACCATTTTTTTTAGTGACCACAACACATTTGAAGTCCTTTTGAGGGGTGTACATGACAGAAAACACCCAAAAGTGACACCATTCCAAAAACTGCACCCCTCAAGCTACTCAAAACTACATTCTTTTCTTTTAATGATCTTTTTATTGAACAGTAAAGTGATACAATCAAACGTTCAACATTTGTCATTCCCTGACAAAAGGGAGAATGTGTAGCAGTCAACGTACATAACATCGTTCTTCAAAAGTATGTTTGTGCTACTAATATTACATTCCATTTCACTCGTTAGGAATTATTATAATATAAAAAGTTTGATTAAATACTCTAAATCAAAAGTAAGGAGTGTACAGGTATGAGAAAGTCAACAAGGTGAAGAATAAGGGGTAAATTGGAATGGATGGGAGGGGGGGGGGAGACGGGTGTGCGAGAGAGGTCTTAGTATTTAATTCACTTAGAGCTATATGTTGACATGAATTCGGTGGTTGATCGATAACACATCCAAGGTGTCCAAATTTTCTCAAAAGTCTCATGTGAACTGAACGAGAGAGCCGCTAGTTCTGCTGCACGATACACCAGGTCTATTTCACGTATAATTTGGGTTTTCGTTGGAGTCAGATCGGATCTCCAAAGGGTAGAGATAAGTAGTCTGCATGCAGCTATGATGTTGGAAGCTAGTTTAGAGATATATATTTCTTTTGGCCATAAGAAAAAATTAAGAAGAGCTGTGAGGGGTGTAAGGACCACCTCCCGTTGTAGAACGTCTGTGAGTAATGTTGACACCAACAACCAGTAAGCTTGGATTAGGGGGCATTGCCACCACATATGGAGGTACGTTCCCGTATCGGAGTTACATCTCCAGCAGGATTCCGATGTCGGGGGGTGCCATCTATGTATTTGTGAGGGGGTACGGTACCACCTTGTTACCACCTTGTATGAATTTTCTTGAATTTTTACACAAGGGGAAGGGCCATGGGATCCCCTGTAAATTTGTTTTATTTGTTGTTCTGAGAACTCTATCTGAAGATCTCGTTCCCATAGGCCCAAATAGTCTCTTTTAATATGGGCATTATCTAAAGTTAGTTGTTTATATAGTAGTGATAATACCTTATTGGGATCAAGTAGTTGTGAGCACAATTGTTCAAACAATGTCAGGGGTCTCATAAAATTTAAGTTTTTCAAATGTTTGTGGATGTATGCTTTCAATTTGCCGTATTGTAGAAAATACATATTCGGTAGTGAGTTAGATTGTTGTATTTCTCTATGTGAAAGCAAAGCTCCATCTTTTATTAGGTGGTCAATTGGAATGGGATCGACTGGCCTCCATCCCGAGCCCCCTGGATTGTTTGCTTGAGAACCCACCGGTAAACGCCCGACGAGATCCCGCAGATCCAGAATTGGAGTCATTGGAGGAAGCAGCCGGCTACATTCTTTTTTCCAAATAGCAACGGTAGCTTTTGTGAAAATGTTACTAATTAATTTTGGGTCGTTAGAAAGATCTGGGAGTAATGCTAGGGACCTTAGAGGTACTTGTGTCATAGTTTCTTCAATTGAGAGCCATAATTTATGTGGCGGCCGCCTAATCCAGTCCACTATTCTCGTTAACATAGCTGCTGTATAGTATTTGTGTATGTCTGGGGCCCCCATACCCCCTTTGTCTCTCGGTAGTGCAAGTGTCCGATATTTGATGCGTGGTTTCTTATTGTTCCAAATAAAATTTAAAATGAAGGTGTGAATTTTGCTTAGAATATGTTCCGGGATGCGAATTGGGAGCATTTGGAATAGGTATAGAAATTTTGGCAAAATTATACTTTTAAGTAGGTTTTTTCTTCCTATCCATGATAAAAAGGACGCTCTCCATGATTTGACTGTTTCTTTTACTTTTTCCAATGTGGGTAGTACGTTAAGGGAAAGAAGGTCTTTATCCGTGTGTCCTATCTTTATACCTAGATATGTAATGTGTTTTTCTGGCCATTTGAAGGGATATGTATTTTTATATTTGTCTATGATAGGTTTGGGAATGTTGAGGCCTAGTGCCTCTGACTTAGACAAGTTGATTTTATAATTGGAGAGTCGGCCATATTTTTCTAAGGTTTGCAGAAAGGCAGAGATGCCCCTATCTGGTTCAGATAGAATTACCAGCAAGTCATCCGCAAATGCAGCTGACTTGTGGTGTGTCGTGCCTAATTGGAATCCTTTAATTTCCTTATTCAATTGAATGCTTCTTAACAATGGTTCCATAACTAGAACGTATAATAAGGGGGACAGGGGGCATCCCTGTCTCGTGCTGTTTTTTATAAGAAAAGAATCTGAAAGCATGTTGTTGATTCTCAGTTTAGCTGATGGGGAGGTAAACATTTTGAATATAGCATCCACTATAGGGGAGGGTATTTGGAAAGCCATTAGGGTACTACGAAGGAATGTCCAGTCCACCCTGTCAAAGGCTTTCTCGGCGTCTGTGCTCAACAGGACCATTCGTTTATGGTGTATTTTGGCTTGTTGCATTAAGTGTAATATTCTGCCTGCGTTGTCTCTTCCCTCCCGACCCCGCACAAAGCCCGTCTGTTCCAACGAAATCAGTTGTGGGATCAGGCCGTCAGACGTCTTGCTATTAAGCTAGCGTATATTTTCAAATCAACATTAAGCAAGGAGATGGGCCTGTAACTCCCACACTGTGCCGGATCCTTTCCATCTTTATGTAGGAGTGTGACATGTGCCTCCAGGGACTGGGAGGGAAGAGAGCTGCCATGAAGAACTGCGTTACACATGTTCAACAGGTGCGTGTTCAGTTCTGGATAAAATGTCTTATAATAAAGTAGCGAGAAACCATCTGGTCCCGGAGATTTGCCCGATTGGCCCTCAGACAGGATGGACTGGAGTTCCTCTAATTCAAAGGGTCTTGCCAACCACTTCTGTTGTTGTTCATCTAGTTTTGGCAAAGCTAGGTATGAGAGGAATGAGTCTATTTCTTGTTTTCTCTGACTTAGGGTTACGTCAAGGTCATGCGGTCTTATCTGGTATAAATTTTTATAGAATGTTAAAAATTCTGCAATTATTTGTTCATAATTTTGTGTTATTTGGCCCGAGTCTGTTTTGATCTTGTGAATGAAGGTTCGGGACTGTCTCTTTTTAATCAATGATATCATTAACCTAGAGGCCTTATCACCATGTACCATTAGGCGGTTTTTCCAATTTGTGAAATACTTAGCTGCATTTTTATTGAGGAGATCCTTAAGGCGTTGTCTACACTCTGCAAGTTTTGTCATGTTAGAATGGGTTAATGTTATCTGGTGTTGTTTCTCTAGGTGAATAATATCTTTATACAACTTTTCTATGTCGGCTTTCCTTTGCTTATTTCGATACGATGCTATGGATATTATAACGCCTCTTAGTGTTGCCTTATGTGCCTCCCAGATAATTGTAGGATCTACGTCAGGGGTGTTATTGTGTTGAAAATAGTCTTTAATGGCTGATTGAATTTTAAGTTTAATGTCTTTAGAGTTTAACCCCTTCATGACCTTGCCATTTTTTGCAATTCTGACCAGTGTCCCTTTATGAGGTTATAACTCGGGAACGCTTCAATGGATCCTAGCGATTCTGAGAGTGTTTTTTCGTGACATATTGGGCTTCATGTTAGTATTAAATTTAGGTCGATAATTTTTGCGTTTATTTGTGAAAAAATCAAAAATATGGCACAAATTTTGAAAATTTAGCAATTTTCAAATTTTGAATTTTTCTACTGGTAAACCAGAGAGTTATGTGACACAAAATAGTTATGAAATAATATTTCCCACATGTCTACTTTACATCAGCACAATTTTTGAAAAAAAAAAAATTTTGTTAGGAAGTTATAAGGGTTCAAAGTTCATGAGCAATTTTTCATTTTTCCACCAAAATTTACAAAACCATTTTTTTTAGTGACCACATCCCATTTGAAGTCCCTTTGAGGGGTGTACATGACAGAAAACACCCAAAAGTGACACCATTCCAAAAACTGCACCCCTCAAGCTACTCAAAACTACATTCAAGAAGATTATTAACCCTTCAGGTGCTTCACAGGAACTAAGCAAATTGGAAACAAAAAAATGGATATTTTAATTTTTCTAACAAAAATGTTCTTGTATCTCAATTTTTTCATTTTCACATTGGCATCAAAATAAAATGGATCCTAAAATTTGTTGGGCAATTTCTCCTGAGTATATTGATACCACATATGTGATCATAAACCACCGTTTGGGCGCACGGCAGGGCTCTGAAGGGAAAGAGAGCAATTTGACTTTTGGAGCTAATTTTCCATTCAAAAAGTGAAATGGCGCTCCTTCCCTTCTGAGCCCTGCCGCGCGTCAAAACAGTGGTTTATGACCACATATAAGGTATCGGTGTACTCAGGAGAAATTGCCCAACAAATTTTAGGATGAATCTTATCCTGTTACCCATGTAAAAATGAAAGAAATGAGGCTAAAAGAACATTTTTGGGAAAAAAAAGTACTTTTTCCATATTCACAGATCAATTTGTAAAGCATGTGGGGGTTCAATATGCTCACCACCCATCTAGATAAGTTCCCTGGGGGGTCTAGTTTCCAAAATGGGGTCACTTGTGGGGGAGCTCCAATGTTTAGGCACACAGGGGCTCTCCATATGCAACCTGGTGTTTGCCAACAATTGGAATTGTTAGCGGACACCAGGTCGCGTATGGAGAGCCCCTGTGTGCCTAAACATTTGAGATCCCCCACAAGTGACCCCATTTTGGAAACTAGACCCCCCAGGGAACATATCTAGATGCACAGTGAGCACTTTGAACCCCATGTGCTTCACAAATTGAGACGTATAAATGAATAAAGAAACGTTTTGTGAAAAAACATACTAGTCTAGTAGTTACAATTCGCAGCATAGGGGACCCAATACATTTGGGTCTCTCCATGCTGAGGATTCCAGCCCCCTAGCTGCCAAGTTGTACCTGGCTGGCAACCAAAAATACGGCAAAGCTCCATGTCATTTTATTTGTAGAATTTAAAAAAAAAAAAAAATGACATGGGGCTCTGCCATATTTTTGGTCCAGCCAGGTACAATTTGGCAGCTACAGACTGCCACTAGCCCCCAGCTGCCTCATTGTACCTGGCTGGAACCAAAAATACAGCGAAGCCTATTTTTTTTTTTTATTTCTAGAATTATTTCTAGAAAAAAAATGACATAGGGCTCCGCCATATTTTTGGTCCAGCCAGGTACAACTTGGCAGCTACGGACTGCCACCAGCCCCCAGCTGCCTCGTCATACCTGGCTGGAACCAAAAATACAGCGAAGCCCTTTTTTTTTTTTTAATTTCTAGAACTAATTCTAGAAAACAAATTACGTGGGGCTCCGCCATATTTTTGGTCCAGCCAGGTACAACTAGGCAGCTGGGGGATGGAATCCTCAGCATAGAGAGTCCCAAGCCTTCTGGGCCCCCCCTGGTGCGAATTGCAGCCCGCAGCCACCCCAGAAAATGGCGCATTTATTGAAGCACCATTTTCTGGTGCTGTACCCACGCTCTTCCAGTTGCCCTGGTGCCAGTGGCTAACTGGGTAATAAAGGGGTTAATGCCAGCTTTTTATTGGCGGCTGGCACTAAGCCCGAGATTCATAATATAGGGCCAATGTTAGACCCGCCATTAGGAATCTCTAGTACGGTAAATAGTCAATAAATACACACAGAGAAAAATCTTTTTATTTGAAAAAAAAAAACACAGACACAATTCGGACTCCATCTTTATTATAAAAAGATCCGACGTAGTCCACAACGAAGGTCCCACGACGCCCGATCGCTCCGACGTAGTCCATAATGAAGGTCCCACGACGTTCGATTGTCTCCGACGTAGTCCACAACGAAGGTCCCACGCCACTCGATCGCCTTTGCTTTCAGATCGCTACTCTGGAGCCCAATCCGCCAGCATGGTGATCGAGCTGCAGAAAGTGATCTGACACCCCGGGCGCAGTGACCCACTATGTGCATCACTGCGCCTGGGCTGCCAGATCGCTTTCCGCAGCTCGATCCCCATGCATGGGGATCGAGCTGCGGAAAGCGATCTGGCAGCACAGGCGCATTGACCCACTATGTGCATCACTGCGTCCGGGCTGCCAGATCGCTTTCTGCAGCTCGATGCCCATGCAGGGAGATCGGGCTGCAGAGCAGCGATCTAAGAGCCTGGGCACAGTGACCCACTATGTGCATCACTGCGCCCAGGCTGTCAGATTGCTTTCTGCAGCTCGATCCCCTGCATGGGGATCGAGTTGCGGAAAGCGATCTGGCAGCCCAGGCGCATGTGATGCACATAGTGGGTCACTGCGCCCGGGGTGTCAGATCACTTTCTGCAGCTCGATGCCCATGCAGGGAGATCGGGCTGTAGAGCAGCAATCAAAGAGCCCGGGTGCAGAGACCCACTATGTGCATCAGTGCGCCCGGGCTGTCAGATTGCTTTCTGCAGCTCGAGCCCCAGGATCCAGCTGCAGAAAGTGATCTGACAGCTCCAGCACAGTGATCACATAATGGTCACTGTGGATCACTGTGCTGGAGCTGTCAGATCACTTCCTGCAGCTAGATCCTCAGGATCCAGCTGTAGAAAGTGATCTGACAGATCCAGCACAGTGATCCACAGTGATCACATAATGGTCACTGTGGATCACTGTGCTGGAGCTGTCAGATCACTTCCTGCAGCTAGATCCTCAGGATCTAGCTGTAGAAAGTGATCTGGCAGCTCCAGCACAGAGCTGTCAGATCCGGAGGCGGTGAAGAGGAGGAGGAGGAGCGGGACGCAGTGGAGACAGAGCGGCCGCCGGAGGGGTGAGTGGGAGAGGCGATCACCGCTCCGGTGATCGGGGGGGGCAGGAAGCGGGTAGAGGGGGGGTGACAGGAGAAGTAGGGGGGCACTTAGGAGGAAGCGGGGGCAGGCAGGAGGAAGCGGGGGCAGGCAGGAGGAGGCGGGCGGCAGGAAGAGGAAGCGGGCGGCAGGGACAGGAAGCAGGCGGCAGGAAAAGGAAGCGGGGGGGTAAGAAAGATGAAGAGGGGGCAGGAAAGAGAGGTGGGGGGCAGGGGGACAGTTAGAGGATGACAGGGGAGAAGATTGGAGGGTAGGGATAGCAGTGGCAGACAGGGAAGCATTACAGGCGCGGTGATTTTCACTTTCACTTTTGAGTGCCAATCACCGCGCCTGTAGCCGGGGGGGTGGGGGTGGGGGCAAATCGACCCCCCTGGGGTGTTGTACAACTCCCCATGTACCTGCAGGCCGAGTGACAAGTCAGTGACACCCTCACTCGACCTGCAGGAGCCCGATCATTCCATGGCCCAGGGGGTGGGCCAAGGGTCTGGAAGGGGTTAATAGGGATTCGTTTAACCTCCATGTTCTAGTGGGTTGGATAGGTCTTCCACACTCAAATTTTATAGTCACCATTGCGTGATCCGAGTATAGGGCCGGGAGGATTTCAGTTTCTATAACTGCTGGAAGGAGGGTTTTAGACACAAATAAATAGTCCAATCGATGGTAGTTGTTATGAGGGTGGGAATAATATGTGTAAGTTCTATCATGAGGGTGATAGTATCGCCACACATCTATCAAGCTTAGTGTGTGAAAAGAGGACCGTATTTGGGCTAGATCTCGCCGTGAGATGTTGCTTTTTCCTGCTGAGGTATCTAATAGAGGTTCTAGCGTTATGTTTAAGTCTCCGCCAATTAGGACTGAACCTTCAGCAAATAGTGAGAGCTTGTTTTGAACCTTTTTGATCCAGGAAAAGTGTTTTTTATTTGGAGCGTATAAACTCCCTAGTGTAATCAAGGAACCTTCCAATAATCCTTTTACAAAGATGTATCGGCCTTCATTGTCGACCAACTTATCTATGGGAAGAAAAGGGACATTTTTTGCTAGTGCAATAGCTACCCCTCTGGCCCTTTTTTGGGGCGAGTATGCATGGTACCAGGTATTATAGTAGTTCTTTTCAAAGTTAGGTGTTTTAGTTTCTAGAAAATGGGTTTCTTGCAGCAGTAAGATGTCATAACCTGCTTTCTTGAGGAAGTGTGATGTTTGGGACCTAGGAATAGGAGAATTGAAGCCGTGTAGGTTATGTGATACCACTTGGTATGACTTACGGTTGTTGGTCATGGTGGGTGTTCGAGTTCATGTAGACGTTGAAGCAGACTCTCTCTCGGGGTTTTGGGATGGGGATGGGTGGGAAAAAACAAAAAGGAACAGTAGAGAAAATTGACTTGAAAATACAAAACATGGTGAGGTTAGTGCATATACAAACATTGTAAAATTAAACTTTTGCGTGCGATAAATCTGAACAGACAGACTCTTCTCTATCACGACCATCCCGCCGCTGCGCAAGAGTCGCAAGCGAGGGGGTAGACCAACAGAAGAGGTTTTACCTTTGACATTAAATATAACTAACAGGCTTTTGTGCCTTAAACTTGTTAACAAGATAGTCTCTTGTAGGCTAGCCTATGCATAGTTAAAACCTAATACAAGAACCAGAAGAAATTGGTAAAGCTATTAAGGGTGAACATGGGGATGTATAACCTCCCCAATGACACCTATGTGAGCTAACAGAATAGTGTACATCCATCACAACGGTTGTCAGAAAATTTGGGTTACGATTCCTGTCATCCATAGCATAGTGTGCATTCCAGAGTTAAGAGTATTCTCAAATCTCAAGGTGGATGAGAGGAAGCGAAAGGAATGGTGACCTTCCAGGCCGGCTATGAAGACAAGGGACCGTAAATATATCAGTGTCTCAGTCATGAGTCTCAGGGAGAAAAAGGAAAGCGCATTAGATCTTCCCCATCTATCATCCATTCGGACTGTCCTCTCCTCGGGACTCGGTCAACTTGGAATTTTTGCGTTTTGTTCTTTGGGACTTTGGCGTCAGATGAGTTTGCCACGGTGGTGGATGCTGCAGAGGTGTCATCTGGTATGCAGCTCCCACTTCCTCTAGATTGGGGTAATGTTCTAATTCGATACTTAGTTCCTGGCACATCCATTTGATGTCAGCTGATGTTCGACCTTGGATCCTTTTTTCTCCTGCCATGACGGATATGCCGAAGGGGAACAGCCATCTGTATGGGTAGTGTCTTTGGTGAAAAATTGTAGTTAGCGGTTTCAAGAGGCGCCGTTTAGTTAGGGTTATCCAAGAGAGATCCTGGTATATCTGAATTGGGGAGCCATTGCATGTAACGGTGGTTTTCTCCCTGGCCCTCCTCATGACCAGTTCCTTTGTCCTGTAGTCCAGGAAACGGCAGATTACATCTCGTGGAGATTCGTCTGATGGTGGTTTCGGGCGTAGTGCTCTATGCACTCTCACAAGTTCCATGTCTGAAGGGTCGTCTGGCTGTAGTAATGAGCGGAATGTGTCTATGATGGATGGAGTCAAGGCATCTTGTGTTATTGTTTCAGGAACTCCCTTCAAGCACAGATTATCTCGCCTGTCCCTGTTCTCGTGGTCTTCCAACATCGTATAGATCTTGTTAAGGTGGTCTTCATGGTGTTGGAGACCCGAGAGAGTAGCGTTAGTTTGTTTGACCACCTCTGTATTGGCCGATTCCAAGGTCTCGACTCTGCGACATGTCTGTGCCAGATCCTGCTTAATATCCGCCATCTCTTTAGCCAGGGGTTCTAGGGCCTTGTGCAATATCTTTTTGAGATAGGATCTAGTAATCGGGAGTTCCTCGTCGTCATCAGTTCCCTCACAATCACTATCGTGGTCTGGTTCCATGGTGTCTTCGACCAAGAGTCGTCTCGAAGTTTTGGATAAGGATGACAGACCAGCTTGTTTTTTTAGATATTTATCTAGGTCCACTTATGTGGTATTAGTAGTCGCCTTGGTGGAAGATTTAGTAGATTTTGTGCTAGATTTAACCATTGTGACGTATTAGAGAAGTTAGAGTCTATCTGGTTCCTGTTCTCCGTCGGCCCCCCCAAAGTGTCGCAAGGCCCTCACATTATGGGGTCTGGCAGCGCACAGAGAGAATCTGCTAATAAGAGTTCAGGTAGAGATCCAGAAGATGGGTGTTCTTGGTGGGGAAATATTTCTTTATAGGTTTTCCACTGAGCAGGTTGGGTGGATGGGGGTTGTTGTTATGTTGCAATCAGAAGTTGTGTAGATGTGTACAGGATATTATTGTATGACACCTTGAATTCTGAAGAATTCCTTATTGGACCAATGTAGTTGAAACTTAGGGTAGGCCTCCGGTGCCCTCTGCTGGCAGATGGTGGTATGGGCCGGTGGATGGCACAAGGGCAGTGAAAGAGTTAATCCAACATTCAGTATTCTTGTGCATGTAGATTTGAGGTGGAGTGATATAGGATAATGCCGTAGACAGTGCTACTGTCCTCTGAACCCCATCAGAGTGGCAGTGTTTTATTCAAAAGACAGATCACACTGTGGTCTACAGGTCTGTCGCCTCAGGATCTAGGTGGGCTTCTAATTCCACAGGGGGGGGGGAGATAGAGTAAATCATGGCCCCAGCTGCTGCAGTGTAGGGACCTTTGTTGTAATACTGTTGTGCTGCTTTCCCCTTGTCACTCCACCAGTCCACCAGTCAGCTCCCGCGTTCTCCCACCTCTCACCCCGGGCGGGCCAGAATGTCCCTCGTTCTTGCCGCCTCTCTGTGACCCAGATGCGGAAGGTAGGGCCCCATCTCACAACAGCAGTCGGTTAGTCTTGCCTCCTGCTCTCCTTACCCGTGCCCGGAGGTCGGTGCCCTTCTCCCGTCCACAACAGATGGTGGGCCATACCTGCGGGTTCCTTCCGACGCGCCCTCGAGGGCGGGCGGCCGCTTCCTCCCGGCCCTCCTACAATGGGCACTCCCCAGCACTCTCGGTTATCGTTCGTGACGGGTCCTCGCAGTGGGCCCGGGGGGGGCAATCACACGTCTTTCCCCTGGCGCGGCCCTCACCCATCAGCTCTTCAGCAAGCTCCTTTTATGTCCTGGGTCGTGCGGGGTCTCCAGCAGGTCCCTGGTGTCGGGTAAGCCCCTAGCAATTCTGGTTTTCAGGTCCCAGGGGATAGTCCACGGATTCAGCGGAGCTTGTGGAGCCCGGAGCAGCGTCAGCTCGTCAGGTCCTTTTGATCTGCTCCAAAACTAATCGGGATTATTACCCTTCAGGTGTCACAGGAACCACAAGTGACAAAAATCGGGCTGATTTTCAATTTCGTTAATCAAACGACTGTTCTTCTTAGCCATCTCTGCTCATCGCGGCAATCTTGGATTATACAAAATTTCAATTCAAGAAGATTATAACCCTTGGTGCTCACAGGAACTCAAGCAAAGTGGAACCCAAAAATGGATATTTTTAATTTTTTTTATCAAAATGTTCTTTTATGCCTCATATTTTTCATTGTATCACAATGGCAACAGGAATAAAATGGATTTTAAAATGAATGTTGTGCAAACTTTCTCCGAGTACATTGATACCTCATATGTGGTCATAAACACAGTTTGGGGCGCCACGGCAGGGCTCGAAGTGAAAGGAGCTCCAAATCGAATTTTGAGCTAATTTTACATTCAAAATTTGATTGCGCTCCTTCCTTATGAGCCCCTGCGTGGCCTAAACATGTGGTTATGACCACCACAAGGTATCTACTCATTTGGAGAAATTGCCCACAAATTTAGGATAATATTATGCTGTTGCATGTGAAAACGAAAAATTTAGGTAAGGTAAAATTCTCTAAAAAAAAAATCACTTTTATTTTCACAGATCAATTTGTTAAAGCACATGGGGTTCAATATGCTCACTACCCATTAGATATGTTCCTGGGGGTCTAGTTCCAAAATGGGGTCACTTGGGGGACTCCAATGTTTAGGCACAGGGCTCTCCAAACGCGACATGGTGTCGCTAACAATTTGAATAAAAATCAGCTCAAATTGTTAGCGTAACCATGTTGTGTTAGTGAGCCCTGTGTGCCTAAAATGGGGCTCCCCACAAGTGACCCCATTTTGGAACTAGACCCCAAGGAACTATCTAGATGCATATGAGCACTTTGAACCCCAGGTGCTCACAAATTCATCATAAAATGAAAGTACTTTTATTTCCACAAATTTCTTTTTTCATTATTATGGATCAATTTGTGAGCCTGGGGTTGAAAGTGCTCACTATGCATCTAGATACGTTCCTTGGGGGTCTAGTTTCCAAAATGGGGTCACTGTGGGGAGCTCTAATGTGGACGCACAGGGCTCTCAAACGCGACATGTGTCCGCTAACAATTTGAATGCAAAATGAGCTCAAATTGTTAGCGGACACCATGTTGCATTTGGAGAGCCCCTGTGCGTCTCCACATAGAAGCTCCTCCACAAGTGACCCCATTTTGGAAACTAGACCCCCAAAGGAACGTATCTAGATGCATAGTGAGCACTTTCAACCCCCAGGTGCTTCACATATTAATCTTTAAAAATGATAAAGTTCTTTTATTTCCACAAAAATTTTCTTTTTTCATTTTTACAGATTAATTTGTGAAGCGCTGGGGTGTTCAAAATGCTCACCACCCATCTAGATAAGTTCCCTGGGGGGTCTAGTTTCCAAAATGGGGTCACTTGTAGGGGAGCTCCAATGTTTAGGCACACAAGGGCTCTCCAAACGTGACATGGTGTCCGCTAACAATTTGAGCTGATATCCATTCAAATTGTTAACGGACACCATGTCACGTTTGGAGAGCCCCTGTGTGCCTAAACATTGGAGCTCCCCCACAAGTGACCACATTCTGGAAACTAGACCCCCCAAGGAACTTATTTAGATGCATAGTGAGCACTTAGAACCCCCAAGTGCTTCACAAATTGATCCGTAAAAATGAAAAAGTACTTTGTTTCCACAAAAAATTTATTTTTTCATTTTTACGGATCAATTTGTGAAGCACCTGGGGGTTCAAAGTGCTCACTATGCATCTAGATACGTTCCTTGGGGGGGTCTAGTTTCCAAAATGGGGTCACTTGTGGGGGAGCTCCATGTCTAGGCACACAGGGGCTCTCCATACGCGACATGGTGTCCGCTAACAATTGGAACGGTTAGCGGACACCATGTTGCGTATGGAGAGCCGCTGTGTGACTAAGCCTTAGAGCTCCCCTAAAAGTGACCCCATTTTGGAAACTAGACCCCCAAGGAATGTATCTAGATGCATAGTGAGCACTTTGAACCTCCAGGTGCTTCACAAATTGATCCGTAAAAATTAAAAAATAAATTGTTTGTGGAAAAAAAAATTACTTTTTTATTTTTATGGATCAATTTGTGAACCACTTGGGGGTTCAAGTGCTCACTATGCATCTAGATACGTTCCTTGGGGATGGTAGTTTCCAAAATGGGGTCACTTGTGGAATTGTTAGCTGACTCCATGTCGCGTATGGAGAACCCCTGTGTGCCACTAGCATTGCCACCAGCACAAGGGCAACTGGAAGAGTTGGGGTACAGCACCAGAAAATGGCACCTCTAATGTGCTATTTTCTGGGGTGGCTGTGGGTTGCAATTTGCAGCGGGGGGGGGGGCCACAACATTTGGGTCTCTCCACGATGAGGATTGCAGCCCCCCAACTGCCAAGTTGTACCTGGCTGGCATCCAAAAATAAGGCAAAGCTCCTTGTCATTTTATTGGTAGAAGTAAAAAAAAATGGCATCGGGCTCCGCCATATTTTTGGTCCAGCCAGGTACAACTTGGCAGCTACCGACTGCCAGCAACCCCCAGCTGCCTCGTTGTACCTGTCTGGTAACCAAAAATACAGCGAAGCCCTTTTTTTATTTTCTAGGACTAATTCTAGAAAAAAAAATGGCATGGGGCTCCGCCATATTTTTGGTCCAGCCAGGTACAACTTGGCAGCTACGGACTGCCACCAGCCCCCACTGCCTCGTCATACCTGGCTGGAACCAAAAATACAGCGAAGCCCATTTTTTTTTTTAATTTCTAGAATTCTAGAAAAAAAAATGACATAGGGCTCCGCCATATTTTTGGTCCAGCCAGGTACAACTTGGCAGCTACGGACTGCCACCCACCCCCAGCTGCCTCGTCATACCTGGCTGGAACCAAAAATACAGCGAAGCCCATTTTTTTTTTAATTTCTAGAACTAATTCTAGAAAAAAAATTACGTGGGGCTCCGCCATATTTTTGGTCCAGCTGTACCCACGCTCTTCCAGTTGCCCTGGTGGCGGTGGTAACTGGGTAATGAAGGGTTAATTTTTATTGGCAGCTGGCACTAAGCCCGAGATTCATAATATAGGGCCAATGTTAGACCCGCCATTAGGAATCTCTAGTATGGTAAATAGTCAATAAATACACACAGAAAAAAATCTTTTTATTTGGAAAAAAACAGACACAATTCGGACTCCATCTTTATTATAAAAAGATCCGACGTAGTCCACAACGAAGGTCCCACGACGCTCGATCGCTCCGACGTAGTCCACAACGAAGGTCCCACGACGCTCGATCGCCTTTGCTTTCAGATCGCGACTCTGGAGCCCGATCTGCCAGCATGGTGATTGAGCTGCAGAAAGTGATCTGAGACCCCATGCGCATTGACCCACTATGTGCATCACTGCGCCTGGGCTGCCAGATCGCTTTCCGCAGCTCAATCCCCATGCATGGGGATCGAGCTGCGGAAAGCGATCTGGCAGCCCAGGCGCATTGACCCACTATGTGCATCACTGCGCCTGGTCTGTCAGATCGCTTTCTGCAGCTCGATGCCCATGCAGGGAGATCGGGCTGCAGAGCAGCGATCTAAGAGCCTGGGCGCAGTGACCCACTATGTGCATCACTGCGCCCAGGCTGTCAGATTGCTTTCTGCAGCTCGATCCCCCTGCATGGGGATCGAGTTGCGGAAAGCGATCTGGCAGCCCAGGCGCAGTGATGCACATAGTGGGTCACTGCGCCCGGGGTGTCAGATCACTTTCTGCAGCTCGATGCCCATGCAGGGAGATCGGGCTGTAGAGCAGCGATCTAAGAGCCCGGGCGCAAAGACCCACTATGTGCATCAGTGCGCCCGGGCTGTCAGATTGCTTTCTGCAGCTGGATCCCCAGGATCCAGCTGCAGAAAGTGATCTGACAGCTCCAGCACAGTGATCCACAGTGATCACATAATGGTCACTGTGGATCACTGTGCTGGAGCTGTCAGATCACTTCCTGCAGCTGGATTCTCAGGATCCAGCTGTAGAAAGTGGTCTGACAGATCCAGCACAGTGATCCACAGTGATCACATAATGATCACTGTGCTGGAGCTGTCAGATCACTTCCTGCAGCTGGATCCTCAGGATCTAGCTGTAGAAGTGATCTGACAGCTCCAGCACAGAGTTGTCAGATCCCGGAGGCGGCGCAGAAGAGGAGGAGCGGGACGCAGCGCTGACAGCCGGGCCGCCGGAGGGGTGAGTGGGAGAGGCGATCGCCGCTCCGGTGATCGAGGGGGGCAGGAAGGGGAAGAGGGGGCCTGACAGGGGATGGGGGGCTGACAGGGGCACTTAGGAGGAATTGGGGGCAGTTAGGAGGAGCCGGGCGCAGGAAGAGGAAGCGGGCGCAGGGACAGGAAGCGGGCGGCAGGGACAGGAAGCCGGGAAGGGGGGGGTAAGAAAGATGAAGAGGGGCAGGAAAGAGAGGTGGGGGACAGGGGGGCAGTTAGAGGATGACAGGGGAGCAGATCGGAGGGTAGGGATAGCAGCGGCAAGCAGGGGAGCATTACAGGCGCGGTGATTTTCACTTTCACTTTTGAGTGCCAATCACCGCGCCTGTAGCCGGGGGGGTGGGGGTGGGGGCAAATCGACCCCCCCTGGGGTGTTGTACAACTCCCCATATACCTGCAGGCCGAGTGACAGGTCAGTGAGACCCTCACTCGGCCTGCAGGAGCCCGATCATTCCATGGCCCACCCCTTGGGCCAAGGGTCGGGAATGAACTTGTTTTCATGGCCCAAACGGTGGGCCAAGGGTCGGGAAGGGGTTAAAGGCTTGATCGGAGGCAATGTGGTAACCCTTGGAAATCTATACGCACACAATACCAGACATCTGAAGTGGTTTAGGAAAGTTCTAAACAAACTGAACACGTTTAAAGAAGGTATAGTGTTACTCGGAGGCGATCTAAATATTGCCCTCGAGCCGGCTATAGACACATCAACAGGGAAAAGCTCTACCCCAAGACTAGACTTAGTCAATATACAAACTCTACTACAAACCTCGGAACCAATTGATATATGCAGATACCTACATCCGAGAGACAAAACATACACATATTATTCTCACCCCCACAAAACCTATCACAGACTTGATTAGATCTTAATTTCAAGACACATACTCCTGAAGATATCCTCCTGGCACTTTACTCGGATCACGACATGGTGACTCTAACCCTTGAATTGCAGAAACCACTCTCCACCTTCAGAACCTGGAGATTAAATGAGACTTTGCTACACTCATCAGAAATTAAAACAAAAATTCAGTCAGCTATATCTGACTATTTTTCTTTTAATGCTACATCTAACGTAGATCCGACGATGGTCTGGGAGGCACATAAAGCTACAATAAGGGGCCAGATAATATCAATAGCATCTTACCTCAACAAAAAGAGAAAGAGTGCACTAGAGACACTCTATAGAGATATTGCTAAATTAGAACTTGAACACCAGCAGACACATCTGCCCGACAAACTCGTTCAACTGACCAAACAGACAGCAACTTAGGGACACACCAAATAAACAAGCCGCCAAATATTACTATAACTGGAAAAATCGCTTGATGGTTCATGGAGGTAAAGCTTCTAAATTGATGATGTCGTTGATCAAAAAATGCCTGTCACGTACATTCATCCATAACATTAAGACGAAAGATGGTCAGACGACACAAAATTTTGAACTGATAACCAAAACTTTTCTATGATTTTATAAGGAGCTATATCAATTGAATCTACATGAGCCGGAAATGGTAAAAATCCAAAGATCAGCGGACATTGACTCTTACCTTGCTTCCCTGTCCCTGCCAAAGCTAAACGAAACCAAATGAATCCAATTAACTAAGCCATTTGATTTGAACGAAGTCCAGTCCATCCTGTCGAAGAGCCCCAGTGGTAAATCACCCGGCCCGGACGGCTTTTCTTGATCATATTATAAAACTTTTATACAGAGCCTTGGCCCACACCTACTTAACATGTGCAATGCGGTGCTCTCTGGCAGTTCCCTCTCCCCAGTCTTTAGAGGCACACATCTCCCTTATTCATAAAGAAGGCAAGGACCCAACACTCTGTGGAAGCTACAAGTCCATTTCCCTGCTGAACCTGGACTTAAAAATTTATGCATGTTTATTGGCAAAACGTTTAGTGGGGGTGGTCCCTCACCTAGTCTCTCTGGAACAGACGGGCTTTGTGCAGGGTAGGGAGGGAAAAGACCACGCCAGCAGGGTACTGCATTTGCTACAACACGCCAGATTAAAAAGGTCCCACTGGTCCTAATAGGCAGAGATGCTGAGACGTTCCACAGGGTGGACTGGACATTTTTGCGACATACACTCGCGGCCTTCAACTTTCCCCCGACCCTAATAGAAGCGATCTTTAAGATGTACCACCTCCCTTCGGCAAGGTTACGCATTAATAACTTGTTGTCTGACCCATTTTTGATACAAAATGGCACGAGGCAGGGGTGCCCACTGTCACCACTACTTTTTGTGCTCACCATGGAACCACTCTTCCGTAGTATACAAATAAGCACGGAGATGGAAGGAGTGGTGAGACAGAGGTTCCTTCATAAGTCTGCGGCGTTTGCTGACGACTTGTTGGTTACCCTCTCTAATCCTGACAGGGGCATCCCATCCCTGCCTTCCTACGTATCCTGGAGCGGTATGGTTACCTCTCTAACTATACAATTAACCCGACTAAATCCGAGGCTCTAAGTGTCAATATCTCCAAAACCAGGATCGATAGGTTTCAATCTGAATATCCATTCACTTGGCCCCCGAAGTATATCACTTACCTGGGAGTAAGCCACACACTAAAGACCTATTAGACTTGAATGTATTATCCTTGCTGTCTAGGGCAATAGCTGATGTGAAATCATGGTGGGCACCTTATTTATGGAGGTTGGGGAGGAAAAATCTACTGAAGAGCCTGATTTTGCCCAAATTTTTTTATATATTCCAAATGCTTCCAATCAGAATCCCCATATGGATACTTGCTAAAATCCGTGCTTTTCTTTTCGACTTCATTTGGGGCAATAAACGTTCACGAATAAACACATCCACTCTATCCCTTCCGAGACATAAAAGAGGAATGGGAGCTCCAGATGTCTAAGTATTATGAAGCTGCTATGCTCTCCAGGGTGATAGACTGGATCAGAAACCCATCTAACAAACTATGGTTACTGATTGAAAACTCACTAAACCACCTTCCTCCGAGACCTATGGCCCTACTTCCAGACCTTGCAGATAAATCTCACGCCCCACGAAATGAACCGACACGAGCGGTCCTCCACACTTGGAAAAAAGTATACAATAAAATGACCCCCTCAATATCACCTATCCTTACAGTACAATATATTATTGGGCGAGTGACTCCCGCATCTAGGACAAATCAAGACAACAACATAGCCGGACACAACGCCCTACCCCAATAGACAAACTATTTTCGGACGGAGCCCTGCTAACACTCAACGAAATTAAGGTCCTCTAGTGAATATCTTGTTTATGCAGTACAACAGCTTGAAAAGCTATCTCACCCGTCACATGTGGACCTCGGACTTATCTAGATCCCCTACTTACTTTGAACAACTGTGTACACACACGAACCTTATCTAAGCTATATCAGTATCTAATCCACGAAACTGCTCATGTTAAGCAAGCTTATCTAGGCTTGTGGGAGAAGGATCTGAAAATGTCATTCACAGAATCACAGATCGCTCATATCTACAAGAGATCACACGGCCCTTCGCGAAAATACAAGAAAACTCGCTTAAAGTGCTCACTCGTTGGTACCATACACCACTTCAACTCCACACATGGAATCCCTCAAAGTCGGAAACGTGCTGGAGATGCAACATAGAGAGGGGCACATATTTACATCTCTGGTGGAGCTGCCCCATAATTCAAACATACTGGGAAATGGTTTCAGGAGTGATCTATGAGATACTGTAGAGAGACGTGGACTTATTGCCACAAACAGCCTGCTGAATTTGCAGATGTGGCCAACGGATCCCACAGCCTCCAGACTAGCTAGTAATATTCTGGCAGCTGCCAAGGCTCTAGTACCACTACACTGGAATACCCCACTTATCCCTTCCAGGACCCGACTAATACAAGAAACTGACCTGTTACATAGGACAGCCGAATTGGCAGCCCTCTCTTATGGATCCTACCCTCTATTTGAAGACATGGACTCCCTGGTTGTGGTACAGATCTACCCCATCATTTGCCAAATCACTCGCAGTCGCCTAGTGATAAATTAGTACCCAAACTATACGCGCCATGATCACACGGCTTTGAATCGAATACTTATAAAGAAATTCCCTAACAATAATACCCTGAATGTCGGGAGTAATGGACACCACTTGACTTTCCCTTCCTCTATTCCCCTCTTTAGATCCCCTTTAGCCCCTCTGTCCCCTTCTTCTACTCCTTTTTACCCTAAAGTACTTCATATACAGTCCTCTATGATCCGGACCAGGAAAATATTGATATCTTAGACGGACTACATACAGTCCCGCTGTGATTCAGATTGGTACTACTGGAGCCAATGTATTATTGGGCCTTAAGAAAATAATTGCCTTTTATGAACCAAGATTTGACCATGGCTCTGCTGGTACGCCCACACCGATTTATCTATTACATC
Source organism: Allobates femoralis (assembly GCA_033576535.1). Classification (NCBI taxonomy): domain Eukaryota; kingdom Metazoa; phylum Chordata; class Amphibia; order Anura; family Aromobatidae; genus Allobates; species Allobates femoralis. Next base: position 332,142,165 of record JARQOC010000005.1, read on the forward strand.
TACATGTACATGTACTGTATAATGTCTTAGACTCTTATTATTATACATCATTCTATTTTGTTATATGTAAATGTTCATTTACTTTTGTATACTTACCTTTACCAATAAAAAGAACATTAAAAGAAAGAATAATTGTTATTTCATCAATAAGCCGTAACATGCAAGTTGTTGAATATTCTCCTGGGCTTGCCTTAGTTGGCAGAGCATGTGTTGTATGAATGATGTGAACATGTTGTCTGTTTGCCCTGTCTTCTGGAGATTCAATCAGCCAACACGGTCTATGAGATTCAGCATCTTGAGCTTGTCTGGCAGCAGTTTGTTGTGGTGTCTCCTGTTGCAGACGACGTCAGTGAGATGCCGTATCCTGGGCTTGTCTCACAGCAGTTTGCTGTGGTGGAGTCTCTTGGTGTCGACGTTGTCGTCCCTTGCTGCTTCTGCAGCTTTTCTGTCATCGTAATTGGCGTATTTGCGCTTACGACCAATTAAACCCATTGAATAAACGTGACTGAAGTAGTTGAGACTGTCACTGACAATGTGTGAAGTAAATTTGACTGAAGAACAGCACACTATGACTGACAGACCTTGTAAACAGGAGTGAAGTACGTCACACTATGAGTGCCAACCTTGTAAACAACAGTAAAGTGCGTCACACTGAGCGCGCCAATATACCAAGCCATGCTCCGCTTCACTGATTGGTTGCCACCAGCCACGGTGACCAATGAGCGAAGCGTATACAAATCAGCTGCGCACATTAAAAATTCGCGCCAAGCTGAAACCTGTTGACAGCGACGCATTAGAGTCGCTATTGCCAGGATACACGCGTCTGGCCACGGCTATCTTCGGGAGATCAGCCGCTGCTCTCCCAACGGTAGCCGCGGCTCATCTACTACCGCACAGAGGTTTGTGGCGAGCCAGTGCAGTATTTACTGTGATCCTGTTTCATATATCCCCTTTAGCTGTACATATAGCCCTGTGTTTCATTGTTATCCCCTAGTCATTAGCTTTTCCACATTCATATAATGTTTAGTGTTGCAGCAATTTCTCTTTTTGGGAGATAACCGGCGTCAGCTGGCGGAGGTAGTGCCCGCCCGCCATATTGGAACACCCACCTTATGGGTATTCATTATGGCGGCTGGGATTCAAATCCCCTGCAAAGTCGCACTACTTCTTTGATTATAAGCATTACGGCGGGAAATATGAATCAGGCGCCGCTGATTGTGGTCGTCGCTGTCAGCTGACGACCAATCAGCAGCGCGGGATTCAAAACCCCTGCCAAACCGTTCTCCGATCAGCGCACTTGGTACGTGTTTTAAAACACGCTTCGCTGATTGGTCACCGTGGCTGGCGGCAACCACTCCCCACCGCACTATCACTACACGATACGAAACGGTACCGTCGTTCCGACGGCCTCCAACTCCCTCTCCCCACCGCACTAACAATGTTTTAATGGATTGAATTTCCTGGATTAAAACACCCTTCCACCAGCCTATACGGTGAGTGTCGCCTTTCTTTATTCTCTTTTTTGAATCTCAAATTAATTTTGACAAAGCAAGTTTTTCTTGCATTAATTTTACCATTTCTGATAAGGATTTTATCAGTTCTTGGTGTCTTTTTCTCCACATTTCCCTTTTCGTTTTGGAGTAAACAATCCAGTTTCATTGTGTGTGCAAATTATTCTTGAAACGGTGGATTTTCCAATACCAACAGTGGAAGCGATTTCTCTTAAGGTACAGTTACATGCAGCAATACTGCTTGCAATTTCACTGGCAATTTGTTGGTTGCAGTGAAATCATGGACACATTGTTCTATTTTGTTGCCGTGTACAAAATAGAACAATGTGTCCATGATTTCACTGCAACCAGCAAATTGCCAGTGAAATTGCAAGCAATATTGCCGTGTGTGACGGTACCTTTACAGTCAGGCTTGTATGTTCATTAAGACTAATAATTCTAGACCTTCTGTGGAGTAACATCCATTTTTACAGGCACGAATCAGAGAAAAAGTACACTAAACCACTCTTCACAGAAACAAGCTCTTAACTGAAGCTGAGGGGGCAGCTAGCTGTTATTTTCTGACTAAAACCAGTCAAACCACATTTTGTTACTCAAGGTTATATACTCACACCTGTTCAAAGCAGTTAAAACTAGTTTGAATCACTGACCGGTAACCAACTTACGATTTTACTTAAAAAAAAATGCTTTGTCCCAATTAATTTGCACAGCACTGTACATATGCAGCGGGTCACATAAGGCGGCTGGGACACATACGCACACGCCATAGAAAGGTCACGTCCAACACATACACACACACAGTGGATCACGTGGCGCAGTAGCTCATGTTCTACACATACACACACACAGATATATACACACACACACACACGTGGCAGGTCACATGAAGCGGCAGGGACATACACATACAAATATATACACACAAATATACACACACAGTGGGCCACGTGATGCAGCAGTCCACATAAACACACACATATATATATATATACACACACAGCAGGTCACATAATGCGCCTGGGACATACACATTCACGTACGGTGGGTCACGTGACGCAGTGGGTCAACATGTATACACACGCACATTTATGTAATAAAGGACTTTTCTGTCATTCTTTTTTCTCTTTACTGAAAGCATTGCTAATGGCCGACTGTCATACTGATGGCTGACATTAGCAATTGGGCTTGATGTCAGCTGCCAAAAAAAGCTGACATCAACCCCCTTTACTACCCAGTCTGCAACCGCTACATGGCAGCTGGAAGAGGGGGTTAACCACCAGTTTTGGCATCTTTCATGAAGGCGCCAATTCTGAGGCGGCTGCAGGCTGCAATTTTCAGCATGGGGGGGGCCAAGAATGGTTGGGCCTTACCACGCTGAGAAGTCCAGAACTCAGCTACCTGGTTACCTTGGCTGGCAATAGAAAAATATGGCAGAGCTCACGCCAATTTTTTTTATTAAAATAATTTTTTTAAAAAATTGGACACTCCTGTATTTTTCATTGCTAGCAAAGGTAATACCAGGCAGCAGGTTGGCAGCCAGTAGCTGCTTGGTTTACCTGCGCTAGCAAAAGAAAATAGAGCAAAGCCCTATATATTTTTTTTACCAGGAAGTTAAACATTTTATGAATAAAAATAAACACAAGCAGTTTTTTTTTAAGTAAAAATACATTTAATTACACGTTACACACAGGAGGAGAATGCACAGGGGGAAGACAGCTTAATGGAGAGCGCACATGAGGGGAGAACACAGCACACAGGAGAGAGAGCGCAGACGGGGGGGAGCAGCACACGAGGGAATAGCACACTTACGGAGACAACTCAGAGCACATGTGGGGAGAGAGCGGGTTGGTGGAGAGTACACGGGGGGGGGGGGGGGGGTGGGGGGGGGTGGGGGGGAGAGAGAAAGTGTTCACAGGGGGAGAGATGGCCATCAGTGCCACAGAGCCTTCCCCCATCATGATGTCTCCACCTTCCCGATTAGATAGTATTGGGCCTCCATCTTCTGTACAAATTACTCCCTTTCATACTCTATTTCAAAACTCACTAAATCACAAGTCAAACACTTCATCCAAATAGCACTTGAAACAAAATACGCATCAGCTCATTCACACTTGCAATGGAAGATGATTTACATTTTTCCTTTAGCTGCAATACAATCTGCAACTCACTGCAATATTTTATGTTGAGCTTTATATGTAGAATTATTTAGATTATAACAAATACCTATAGAAACAGTGTTGAATCACATTACGGTAGGTTTTATTATGTGAAAGAATAAGCTAACATTCACTCTTCATCCACAGGATACATCCTCAATCTGTAGTTCTTTAAATAAAGACAGAAATTACAAGAAACATCCAAAAATCTAATTTAATAGGGGAAGTGCAATTCAACAACCTATGTAAATGTCAAGACAACTTTATAGCTATAAAAAGGACCGTTGGTTTCAGAGATTTTAATTTTTATATTTTTAAATTTAAAAGTCTGTACAGAAAGAAACCACCAAACACAGACATATTTACAAACAGTGGGAGCAAATAAAAATAATCCAATATTGTTTGTTATCCCAAATAAAAAATACAATTATGAAAATATAGGCCTGATCAAACATTAAGGCTTCCACGGCATTTCTGGTCTACTAAAGCTCATCACGATCCCTTTTCAGTATAGTGTACCTATATTCACTTGGGGCTAATTTTTGAAAAGAACTCTCAGGAGGACTACTTGCAAAATCTTGAGTTTGCTGGAAAAAAAGAAAAAATGTTGAATGCATTAATCTACAAGAAAATAAGCAAAGTTATTTTTAGATTTTTCTGAGTGTTTATCAAACTTTGCATTAAGTCCAATTAATCCATTCCTCAAAAGTTTTTATTTCTTTAGAGCCAAACGTATTTCTACATACATGAAGGAATGTGTTCAAATATAGACAAAGAATGGCTACAGCAATAAAATAATATCAAAGGCGATTTTCAAAATGCAGAATGCTATTAGAAAGATTATGCCACCGTGGGGTGGCACAGTGGCTTAGTGGTTAGCAACTGCAGACTTCCCGGGTTCAATTCCCACCAAGGACAACATCTGCAAGGAGTTTGTAGGTTCTCCATGTGTTTGCGTGGGTTTCCTCTAGGCACTCCGGTTTCCTCCCACACTCCAAAGACATACCGACAGGATGTTTAAATTATTAGCCCCATTGGGGACAGTGTGTTTCAAATGTATGTAAAGCATTATGGAATTAATAGTGCTATATAAACAAATAAACTATTAATTATTAGTGTTCTCTTGAAAACAAGTTTGCATGAAGAACAAAAAAAGATAATAAAACTACTGATTTAGACGAGGATCAACTGGTTAATTTCAGTACACCTTTTAGTATGCAAAGTAATAGCATTAAGTATATGCCTATTTTAATTTCATGACGAAACACTACATAATATTTTAAGTAATGGTCATAGATGTGTCACTAAAATTGGGAAATCAATTGATGAAATAATGCAGCAGCATCCGGTGGGCGCCACCATTATTATATCCCAGCATGCATTGCGAGCTGCAATGCACACTTGTGTCTAGACTTAAAGAAAATGGTATTCCACAGTGCTTTACAGTTCAGTGGTTCATATACAAACAGTCATAAGTAATGGTCCGTCCACATCAGCGTTTTTCACTGAATGCAGCAGATCAGGCAGATTTACCGCATCTCTCTTCCAACAGCTTCCTCTTCTGAATGACATGGATAACACCTCCTGCATTATCCACATTCAATTTTCCTGACGCCTGTGCAGATGCCTCTCGGCTTACACAGATACACTGTGTGCATGCGCTAACCGCAGGCGCGAGTTATCACCCTGTGCAGTGTTCTGCTTTATACGTACACCAGTGTGTGTATCTCATGCCTGCGCACTTTGCTCTGCCCTACTGCGGGCAGAGCATACATTACCAGGTCTTCCGTCAAAAAAGTCACGTGACCCTGCTGCCGGCGAGTCATGCAAGTTCACTGCCGCTGGTGACATCGTTCACAGAGTCCCTGCGGACAGTGTGATTGCAGGCTCTGCAAGGAGAGGACTCTTGTTCTCGCCCTAAAGACTCTGTATCAAGGATCGTGGAGGGTTATGTGGGAGTAAAAGAATGACTCAATATAAGGGTTTGTTTTGTTCTTTTCAAATAAAATGATTTTTTTCTTTCTGTGATGTGTATTATTTACTTTCTACCAGAGAATCATACTGGCTGGGACTAAAAGTGGCACACCATTATAAATCTTGGGCTTAGTGCCAGCTGTCAATACAAAAGTGGCATTAACCACTCCTTATGAATGAGCCATTTTCTGGGCGGCTGTAAGCTGTAATTTGCAGTGGGGGTAGAGCAGAATGCTTGGGCCTCCCCACAATGAGGATTCCAGCTCCCAGCTGCTTAGTTGAACCTGACTAGCAACCAAAAAAAAACAGACGAAACACCACATCGTTTCTTTTAACTAATTACAAAAAAAAAATGATGTGGGGCTTCAACTTACATTAACTTGCCAGCCAGGTACAACTATACAGCTGGGGGTGGTTGGCAGCGTGTAGCTGCCTAGTTGTACCTGGCTAGTAACAAAAAATACGGTGAAGCCCTCCCACCATTTTTTTTTTGTAATTATGAATAATGTGGAATTTCACTGTATTTTGGTCGCTAGCCAGGTACAACTAGGCAGCTACGGTGGTTTGCCAACCAACCTCAGCTCTCTAGTTGTAATTTCAACGTATTTTTGGTTGCCAGCCAGGTACAACTAGACAGCTGGGGGTGGCTGGCAACCCGTAGCTTCCTAGCGACCAAAAATACAGCAAAGCCTCACATCGTTTTTTTGTAATTATGAAATACATTTTTATTAAACAATACGTGTGGTTTCGCCGTATTTTTGGTAGTTAGCCAGGTACAACTAGGTAATGAGATCTAGAAATTGGTTGCGCCACGCTGCTTTATGTTTTATATCCACCCTCTGTTAAGTCACCGTTACACTCACCTTTTCCTGTTGTGCTGTCCGCACAACAGGGGGGCTCACGTAGTGAGTGCACGGGGTCTCTCTCTGGACGGTGTGGATTTCTTTCCCTTTTTCCTCGGTGTCCGCCTGTGTAATTGCACGTGATCCGTCACGTGTTTTCCTCTCCTCTGTTAGATTTGTCTTCTCCTCCGGAGCTGCTCCACCGCTCTCCCCATAGGGAGATGGATATGCAGGCAATGGAATAAAACGATATTTGGGTGAGCGTTGGGATATGAAGACAGCTACACTTCAACAAGTATTTTACCTGTAAGTTTATTGTTCAAATCACACTAGGTCCTCTCCCACAACATGTTTCGACGCTCAGGGCATCTTCCTCAAGTCCACTTGTTGTAAAATACTTGTTGAAGTGTAGCTGTCTTCATATCCCAGCGCTCACCCAAACATCGTTTTATTCCATTGCCTGCAGGTACAACTAGGTGGCTGGGGGCTGGGATCCTCAGTGTGGGGAGGCCCAAGCATTCTGGCTGGGTAATTGTCAGCTTTGTATTGGCAGCGGGCAGTAAGCCCAAAATTCCAATGTTGGGTTACTGTTAGACCTGGCCAGTATGAATCTCTAGCAAACAGTGAATAATACATAATACACAAAGAAAAAAATTTATTAGAAAAAAAAAAAACAACAAAGAAAAAACCCCCACATATCTTGAGTCCATCTTTATTACTCCCACATAATAACCCTCCATGATCCTTCAGTCAGAGTCTGCAGGGGAGAGAAAGAGAGTCCTCTCTCAGTCTGCAATCACACTGACCGCGGGGACTCGGAGTGACATCTCCTGTGGCAGTGAACTCATATGACCCGCCGGTAGCAAGGTCACAAGACATCCTCGACAGAGCCCTGGTAATGTTGTATGCTCTGCTTGCAGTAGGGCAGAGGAAAGTGTGCAGCCACAAGACACACACCCTGGTGTATGTATAAAGAAGAACAGTGAACAGGGTAATATCTAGCTCATGTGTACTACAGTTTTTACACTTGAGAGGCATCTGCTCAGGCATTAGAGATAAAAATTAAACGTGGCTAACACAGGAGGAGTTATCTACATCATTCACAAGAGGAGGTGGTTCGAAGAAAGAAAAGGCATGATGGATTGCAAGAGAGGTAGGAGGACCGATTTGCAATCAAGCCCAGCAGACCGTTAAGTAATAATCATCATAAAGGCCGGGAGATTTTTAAAACCTATTAATTATATGTACTGGGGGAGGGGCGTCAAGGGATAATAGCCACATTGTTAAAATGCATCGTAGGTGCTGCTGAAGGTGGTGCATTTGGTTTAATACAGTCAAAACTGGCGACAGGTTCACTTTAAATCTCAAATGTTCTGTATCATCCATGCACTTGGCTAGAGTGCATGCAGGGGATACTTAAGACTTTAAGGCAATTGGCATTGAGAGAAATAAACTATGGCCGAGGGGGGGAGATCACACAGTAGGTTCTTTCTTAATAGGGATTTCTGATGGATTTTCAGTTTGCAAATACATAAACCGCTGGGTTACATGTCAGACCAGACATCTATTATATAATCACGAATGGGTTTTTTGCCCTTTTGAGACCGCTCTCGCTGCGAGTCAGCGTGGTCATGTGGATACGAACGAAGCATTGGCCGCGCAGCGGCCATTGCGAGCAGCTCTAAGGCGACTCGCTATGCCCGCGCAGCGGGCATGGCGAGTCGCCTTAGCAGCGCGAAGCATTGGCCGCGAAGCGGCCATTGCGAGTCAGAGACTCGCTCTGCTAGAATCCCGATGCATTGTGCATCGGGCACCCATCTAGTAATATATAATTGTCAATAACACACTTTAAACGACATAATATCACTGCAGTAATCATTTAATATATACATTTTTTTAACTGAACTCGCTCAATTTTAATTTTATAACTAAAATTAATTTAATTTACACACTTGTGTCCAGGTCACTGCATCCATGCTCTAGAAAGGAAATGACATAAAACACTGACTCCATGTGCTCAATGAGAAGCAATAATTGAGGACATGTCATCCAAAACATGTCTGCCGCCCCTTGGGCTTACATGTGATCTTGCTTGCATAGTTTTTTTTTTTTTGCGTTTCTTTATTATGATCTGTGGTTTTTTATAAAAACCCTCTAATAAAGAACAATTTTTAATGAATATTGAAGACTAATATCGGAATATTTTTGTGCATATTGAATCTGAATCCAGGATTCCGCAGTTGATATATTTTTTTCTTATCTATACATTATCCAAAGAAGAATGGTTGAAAATCCCTTAAAACAAGCACTGCTATGTATGACCACACTTCAATATCTTTTTATTAGATGAAGAAAATGCACAACAATGAATGGATGACAATAGAAAAACTAAGTTACTTACTGTTAATGGAATTTTCTAGCACTCATGACATTATTATAGGTTAGGCCCCTCAAAAAAAAAAAATTCTCTGCATCAGATTGTTAGAGAGCAAGAGACAATTAATAATATGCACCTACACCAGCTAATTTTTAATAATTTCCCTGAAGGGTGACCAGAACCTACAGGTGGAAATATAAGTGTGTTGTCATGAGCTCGAGAAAATCAAACTTCCGGTAAGTAACTTAATTTTTCCCCATCGCCCATGACAGCACCACTTAATATATAGACCAGCACCTAGGGAGGGACCACTGCTTGCAGTACCCTTTTACGAAGGTTAATTCAATTGTGGAGGATAAGTACAGCCTACAGTGCTTGAAAAAAGTGGAAGGAGGGGTAGCGGTTTGCAGCTCTTTAAAGTAAGACATATGTGCCAAGAGCTCCTGACCCTACATCACAAAAGCAACGGAGAAACAGCCCATTTTAGGTCTATATTCTTCAAAAAAGCATAGGAACAGTCCTTGAACACCTGGAGAAATCTTTGATTTGTATTTCTGGACTTATCTGGCTGTTCTGGAGACCCCACAGATCGGGTCCTAGCCCTGCACTTCAAGCCAGGACTTTCCTACAGACTCGTGCAAAATCCCCAGCAAGAATCAAGGCACCTCTGGACCTGGACATAATTCCAACTCCAATCTGAAGTACCTATATGGGGAACTGTTAACACTTGCACCCTCCTAGATGTAATTGTGCCTGTACTTAATTACCAAAGAGCTGCCATTGCGATGGATCTCACTGCCAAAGCTTATATCGCAGTGAGGAGGCCCCCCTCTGTACCTGCTCGGAATACACCTGTTGCCCTAGCCGGTCACTGAAACCTATATTTTGGCACTCTTATCTGCCCCTGCCGAACCTGCCGCACCTAGCACCGGACTCCCGCAGACACAGAGGGGCTCCGACCACCCACGGGCAGCTGACGGATGCCTTCGTCCCGGTACCGGACATACCGCTTACTGAGATCCACAACTGAATCAAATACTGCAGGGAGCAGCGACCAGCGAGTGACGCTGCGGAAATAGCTACAGTCACACACCCATCTATCCCACCTTCAGCACCAAACAATGCTGAATACAAAGCTGCAGCTATCAATCCCACTCTGCAGTGCTGGCCCTGAGCTGGCACACAGTTCACAGCAGACACTGCAATTAACCCTGCATGTACCACTGACTCACCCTCATACCTCATGCTCCCATGCAAAGGACTGTTAATGAGTTAAGCGACTGCTAACTGCAACGTTTGTGCTGCCTCTGCCCGCGACGTAGGGACACTTCTACCAGGACTACTGTGGCTGGAATGATCATTAAATCACACTAACCAGCTGCTGGTTATTGACAGGTGCGCTGATATTGGCTATACTGCTTACCAAGAATTACGACTGCACCAGGATGGGACACTACAAGAACCATACAAGCAATGCTGCAAACCGCAGCTCCACCATGCATCCCAACCTGCAGCTCCAGAGCATAACAAGCCTGACCTCCGGACACTGTATCCAGTTCCAACTACTGGCTCTCCAAGATCACCATGACAGCAGCACCCACACTCATCAGTGCACTAATCAACACCCAGCTACGGTACACAGCTGACACCTGAGGAGCAGTAATTTTCTGGCAGGATACCGCAGAGAGTCGCGGTGTCTAGGCAGGTACTCCGGGACAGGGGGAGATCCGATGAATGCAGCAGAGTGGCTCTGGAGGCTTGTGGGGCTCCAGGCTGGAGGACACATCCGAAGTAGAGGCAGAGATGAAAGGCACAGAGGGGCACACGGGAGCAGAACATTAATTCTGGTCTGGGCAGCTGCAGACTAAGGCCTGTTTCCAGAGTCGGACTGGGATGGCTGGGGCCCACCAGGAAAATTGACTCCAGGGGCCCACCCTTCAGCTACATGCAAATACCGGTAAGCTGTTATACCCACTATAGTGGCGGCACCAGCACATCACTGTGCGCTCACCATAACTGCGATGTAGAATTACTGTAGTTTGCATTACAGGTCACCTGTCACCAGTTTTGGGGTTATAAATCCTGCGCACCACCTTAAACATGATGTAATTGGGGTACCTGTAACCCCTTTATATCTGCAGACATCCCCCTGCACCTCAGAAATAGAGTTTTATTCTTCCCCGCGCCATATGCTAAATTCTTTTATGGGTCATATGGGGCTCTACACATTGCGGTCAGCACTGCCCTGCTCCATGCAAACATAGTCCCTCGAGTGTATGCAAGTGAATAACTTCGCTATGACATCCACACAATTTCCACTGCACAAGTGAGAGACTTTGGTATCTCATCAGCCGCACAGTGCCAGAAGTCTAGCGCCTGCGCAGTTGAGTCACTGGCTGTTCAATAGGGCACAGTGAGAAATTGAGTGGATGACGTCGCTATGCAATTAGGAGGGGTGGTTTTGGCATGGAGCGAGTCGGCACTGACCGCAATCTGGAGACCCCTATATGACCCATAAAAGAAATCAGGGACGTCTTGGGATATAAAGGGGTTACAGCAACCCCAATTACATCATGGTAAAGTGGTGGGCAGGGTTTACAAACCCCAAAACTGGTGACAGGTGACACCTAAAGAGATTCTTTGGTGAAAACAAGTTACCAGTAATCCACAGGTTAGGAAGTTGATGACTTATTTATTGGTGGAATCCAACCATTTGAAACTACAAAGTCAGAACAATTGCAGCGACCAGTAATGATGTAACTGCGGCTCCATTCATCATTGGGGCTTCCAGTAAAAGCCAAACACAGTGCTCACAGCCACTGAAGGAATGAGTAGATCAGTGATCAAGCTGTACATTACCTCCAGTGTTATGGGAAGAAAACAAACATATTACTAAGGACCGTCTTTAAGGATGAGGTATGTAATGTGTGTTTTAATGCTTTTCTAAAAAAAAAATGAATTTTAAAAGGGGTTATCTGGAATAAATAGAAAAAAAATATGCTTGAGCACTAACAGACATGTAGCTGGACCTACCTGCCTGTTGTCGGTGCCAGTCATCGCCTTTCACCCCCCCGGCACAGAGCAGTAACAGACCACTTCTGCCGGAGACAACATGGCTGGGTAAGCAGAGCAGTGGTTTTTGCACTCTGCTCTGTGTGGAGGGGGCAGGACAGCCAGTCTCCTGCTGATTGATCGCCAGCTCCTCGCTACCTGATTGGGGGAGCTAGCTGCCAATCAGTGTTGCGAAGTCTCTGATGCCCATCAACAGAGCCATCCCTCTGTAGATGTGACGTCAGTTGAAGTGGCAAGATCGACGAAAGGAGTAGTCTGTGAACGGTGCTGGGCACAACAGGCAGGCAGGTAGGTAGTAGCTACTTACCTGTTGGTGCTTAAGCACATTTTTTTTTCCAGAATTCTTGGATATCCTCTTTAAGGATCTATATCTCAGGACTCTGCTGGATTTGTTTCTATTTTTTGGACACCTAATGTGGATAAAAGTTGCACATTCAGCAGACGGCCACCACCAATTAATATCACTTATTCTTAGGTCATTTGCACACATTGAGCATTGTGTGATTTTTTTACCTCAGTTACCTCAAAACCAAGAGTGGAACAGTCGGAGGTAATCTTTTCTGCATTTCTAACCCACTCCTGATTTCGTATTACAAATACTGAGGTTAAAATGTCACCAAATGCTCAATGTGCAACAAGGCCTTAGAAGAGATGATTACTTGCTTTTTCTGGAGAACCTCTGTAAGACTACATTCCCATGTAGTGTATTTACTGCGTATTACGGCTTTAACGCAGCGTTATTTTGCACTCGCATAAATGCAGTGAAATGCAATTATGGGCAGGCATTCCAGCAAAAGTTTTGGCCTTTGCTTGAAATGCGTTCACACGTTGCGTATTTTTGCATGCTTGCTTTCACTGCAAAATGCACGTGCAAAAAGAATGACCGTGTCAACTCTTTGTGCTTTTTTCATGGCACTTTTCCCATAGGCCACATGATAAAATGGGCTCGGGAAAAGTGCACTGTGCGAATGCAGTTGCGCTTTTTTGCGCCGTATGCGCACAAAAAAGCGTCACTGCAAAAAATGTGGCAAATACACCATGTGTGAATGTAGCCTAAGTGCATCTCTGCTACTGTGTAATAGTTACAGGACAGGGAGGGGTTAAACATCCTAGCATTTAATATCTATTGGAAATAAATAATTTCTCCTTATTGATATCAGAAAAAAAACAAATGACCGACAATCCACTATACCAACACCAATAATACCACATACAATGGAGAAATACCACCACACCATGACCAGAGCACATAATACCACCACATAGTGATCAAATACTACCATGTACAAGGTATAAATAACGACGCCGACAACTGCGGAGGGAACAGGATAACGACGCCGACACTGGGGAACAGGAACGACCGACACTGGGAACAGGATAACGACGCCGACACTGGGGGAACAGGATAACGACGCCGACACTGGGGAACAGGATAACGACGCCGACACTGGGGGAACAGGATAACGACGCCGACACTGGGGGAACAGGATAACGACGCCGACACTGGGGGAACAGGATAACGACGCCGACACTGGGGGAACAGGATAACGACGCCGACACTGGGGGAACAGGATAACGACGCCGACACTGGGGGAACAGGATAACGACGCCGACACTGGGGGAACAGGATAACGACGCCGACACTGGGGGAACAGGATAACGACGCCGCCACTGGGGGAACAGGATAACGACGCCGACACTGGGGGAACAGGATAACGACGCCGACACTGGGGAACAGGATAACGACGCCGCACTGGGGAACAGGATAACGACGCCGACACTGGGGGAACAGGATAACGACGCCGACACTGGGGGAACAGGATAACGACGCCGACACTGGGGGAACAGGATAACGACGCCGACACTGGGGGAACAGGATAACGACGCCGACACTGGGGAACAGGATAACGACGCCGACACTGGGGGAACAGGATAACGACGCCGACACTGGGGGAACAGATAACGACGCCGACACTGGGGGAACAGGATAACGACGCCGACACTGGGGGAACAGGATAACGACGCCGACACTGGGGGAACAGGATAACGACGCCGACACTGGGGAACAGGATAACGACGCGACACTGGGGGTACCGGATAACGACACTGACACGGGGGTACCGGATAATGACACTGAGACTGGGGTACAGTATAATGACACTGGGGATACAGGATAATGACACTGGAGGTACAGGATGACGACACTGGAAGCAGGGATAACGACCTGACACTGGGTACAGTATAATAACACCGACTCTGTGGGTACAGGATAACAATACGGATACTGGAGGTACAGGATAATGACACCGACACTGGAGGTACAGGATGACAACACTAGAGGCAAGGATAACGACCTGACACTCGGGGTACAGTATAATAACACTGACAATGTGGGTACAGGATAACCATACTGATACTGGAGGTACAGTATAATGACACTGGCACTAATGGTACAGGATAATGACACTGACACTTTAAGGTACAGGGTAGGGGTGCTGATACATTGGGGTACAGGGCAGGGGCGCTGACACTTTGGGGTACAGGATAGTTACGTGACACACTTGTGTCTGTCCCTCAGCAGCTAGCCATCCCATGATATCAGAGCATAGGACAACTGGGTGCTGAGGGAAAGATGAATAATAGAACATGGGATGGGATTAGCTGTATGCTGAGAAAAGAGCTTCTTTCCTTCAGTATCCAACTTTCCCACCTGACCCTGGGACCTCACTTCGTTATTTCAAGAGATCCAGCTGTCCAACTTCAGTGGGCGGTTACAAAAAAGGCGCCCAGCCACACCGGTCTCCTTCCTGATCCTTTCTTAAGGCCCCGTCACACAGATCGCTAACGAGAGTGCCGCAACGTCACGGTTTGTGACGTAGCAGCATTGTTGCTGTGTGTAACACTTAGCAGTGAACAGCCCCCCGTTGGGAGATCGCTAATTGTTAATGAATTGCCTGTACCATTTTTTGTTTGGAGCTCTCCCGCAGGGCATACTGGATCGCTGTGTGTGACACGGGCAACGACCAGCGATCCCCATTCTGCAGTCAAGAACCTGATGGATCCCAACGACTGTTGGGTTGTCGGCGCATCGCTGCTAAGTCTGCCTGTGTGCATCTCACCAGCAACCACATAGCAATGCACCAAAGATCCTGGACAGGTCGGATCGCTGTCGGGATCGCTGGAGCATCGCTACATGTAATGGGGCATTTAGGCTATGTTCACACGTGCCGTATTTGTCGCATATTCCTGCATTTATCCAGCACTTTTACACATTAGTGTAAATGCAGTGAAGCGCAACGCTGGAATCGCATTCCAGCAAAAAAGAGAATTTTACTTACCGTAAATTCTTTTTCCTTTAGTCCTTAAATCTGGGAGACCCTGACATTGGGTGTTATATGCTGCCCCCTGGAGGACACACCAATTATAGGAGAGATTTCTCCTTCTCCTCTGCAGCATATACGCCCTCTACAGGAAATACTGTCAGTTTGGTATATAAGCAGTAGGAGGAAAACATTGCACTGTAAAACCAATCCCGGCCAACCGGCCGAAAGGAAAAGTATAAGGCCAGAACAATGGCCAACAGCGAAAACCAAGTGCTGTACTAGAGACACAGGTACGCCCGAAGGGCAAAGGGGAGGGTGCTGGGTCTCCCAGATTTAAGGACTAAAGGAAAAAGAATTTACGGTAAGTAAACAAAATTCTCTTTTTCCTTGTCGTCCAAATCTGGGAGACCCTGACATTGGGACGTCCAAAAGCAGTCCCTGGGTGGGAAAAACCACTGCACCCTGAAGGGCAACTCGAGACACTTATAGGTGGGCAACAGCCGCCTGGAGAACGCGTCTGCCCAGATCTGCATCCGCTGAGGCATGACATGTACCTGGTACTGTTTAGAAATTGTGTGTAAACTTGACCAAGTGGAGGCCTGACACACCTGTTGGGCTGAGGCTGAGAGCCGCAACACCCAGGAAGCGCCCACGGCCCTAGTGGAATGCGCCTTGAGTCCCGTCGGGAGCGACGTGTGCGGGACCGAATAGGCCTGTAATATGGCCGTCCTGATCCAACATGACCGTCCTAATCCAACGGGCAAACATGGCCTAGGCGACGGAAGAGCCCTTGCCGCGACTGGCCGAGAGAACAAAGATAGTCAGTCCGACGCAGCGGAGCTGTGCGAAACAAATACCCTCACAGGGCCCTGACCAAGTTCAAGTTGTGTAGGGCCTTTGCAACCCTGAAAATCGGGTTTGGACAGAGGAAGAAAAGGAAATGTCCTGATTGAGGCGGAAAGGAGAGACCACCTTAGGGAGAAAGGAAGGGGTGGGACGCAGGACCACCCTGTTCTGATGAACCACCAAGAAGGGAGGCTTGCAAGACAATGCCGCCAAATCTGACACCTGCCAAATCGAGGTGACAGCCACTAAGAATGCCACCCTTGCGAAAGGGTGGACAAGGGATATCCGTTAATGGTTCAAATGGAGGCTTCTGGAGAGCCGAAAGAACCAGATTAAGATCCCATGGTCCTAGAGAATGCCTGTTGAGGTTTCTGGAGAACCGAGAGAACCAACTTGAGATCCCACGTTTCGAGAGGACGCATGTAGGGTGGGACAATGTGAGCCACCCCTTGCATAAATGTGCGAACCTGTGGGAGCCTAGTCAGACTCTTGGAATAACGAACAGAAAGAGCTGAAATCTGTCCTTTCAGAGAGCTTAGGGAAAGACCAGAGTCTAGACCCGACTGAAGACACAAGAGTAATGTAGGCAAGGAGAAGGGCCACTGAGAATGGCCGTTATCAGAACACCAGGAGAGAGAAATTCTCCACGACCGGTGAAAACAGTTCAGTGAAGCAGGCCTATGAGCCTGTGTTATGGAGTCCTGAACTTCGCGGAGAAAAGCCGAGAAAGTCAGAACCCAGGATTCAAAGGCCAAACCGTGAACAAGAGTGCCGCAGAATTGTGGCGGAAGAATGGACCCTGAGACAGGAGGTCTGAAAGATCCGACAGACTCCAAGGTTTGCAGACGGCGAGCCGGAGCAGATCCGGGAACCAGGCTGTCCTGGCCATAGGGGTGTGATTAAAATCACACGACAGTCCACTCATATCTTGCAGGGCACCCGAGGTAACCGGGCCAGAGGTGGTAACACGTATGGCGAGCGAAACTGGAACCAATTCTGGACCAGGTCGACCGCTGTCAGAGCCCTGAGGTCGTGAGCCCTGGCTATACATGCCGGAACCTCGTTGTTAAAGAATAACGCCATCAGTCGACATCTGGAGTCCCCCACCGACTGTAAATGGCTTGGAATACTTTTAGGTCCAGAGACCAATCACCCGAGTCCATCCTAGACGGCTGAGACAGACCGCTTTCCAATTGTTCACACCCGGGCTGTGGACCGCAGAGGTGGAAGATCCTGTGGCCTCCGCCCAGGATAGTGTCTTGTGGACGTCTAGCATCGCCAACGTGTTGCGAGCGCTACTCTGAAGATCGATGTAAGCGACAGCTCGCGTCATCCGAATGGATCTTCACCTGGCGGCCGCTTAGGAGGACTAATACACCAGAGATTTCGGATAAGCCGCCCTGAGGTCCCGAGAATTGAGGGAGGGAGGACTCTACCGGAGACCATGTACCCTGAGCCCTGTGGAGAAAAGGACCCCGCTCCCCAGCCGGGGAGGCCGGGGTCCGCGGTGACGAACGACCAGTACGGTGGAATAAGAGATCGACCCCGAGACAGGGACAGATCTGACAGCCACCGCCGGAGGAGTCCCTCGTTTCGGGGGACATGGAAATCGTTCGATCCCAGGGCCTTGGATATTTCGACTCAGACTTGAAGGATGTCCAGCTGACCATGGAAGAAAGAGTACTCCCGGGTAGAGGGAGGTGGACTTCGCGTGAGGCAGTCGCGCCAGAGCAGCTGGAGAGTCGATACACGAGACTTCGAGTAGGAGAACCGACTTCGGAAGGTTGACGATCCAGCCAAACTTCCTGAGAGTCGACAAAAGTAGTGGACACGGCCTGCCGGCAATCCTGAAGAGAGAGAGTGCCTCGACAAGGAGGTCGTCCAGATAGGAACGACCGACAGCCCCTGAGAGTGAAGTACGGAGACCACTGAGGCCATTACTTTGGTGAATACTCGTGGGGCGGTGGCCGAACCGAAGTGAAGTGCCATGAATTGGAAAAAAGGATGTCCCCAACTGCAAACCACAGGCACCTTAGGTGAGCTGGGACGATGGAGATGCGCCGGAGTGCACCTGTGAAGTCTATGGATGCTAAGACTTCCCCTTGAGACATCGAGGCTATCACTGAGCGCAGTGAATACCTGTGAAAAGGTCTCACTTTGACATGCTTGTGGAGGAGCTTGAGGACCCGAACGGGGCGAACGGACCCGTCATTTTTTGGGCACCATGAAGAGATTTGAGTAAAATCCCTGAAACCGGTTTCGTACGGGAACTGGAACGAAGATTCCTTCCCGCTTTAGGGACTCCAGCACTTGATGAAAGGCGTGGTCCTTTGCGGTAGGTGGAGAGGTCATGAAGAAACGGCTCGGAAGGACTGAGTGCAGAGCTATGAAGTAGCCATGAGTGACAATATCTCGCGCCCATTGATCTAGGATCGGGCGAGTCAAGCAGAGATCGTCTTGGACGGCTTCTGACCAGAAGAATTTTTCTGGCGAGAACGCCAGGCGGCACCTCGGCACCTCCTGAGAGGAGGGCTGTCTGGAAAACCAGGCAGAGGGACGAACTGGACGAAAAGAATGAGACCTGGCAGCTTCTGCTGCGCAGGCTTGTCTAAATTTTGTCGGGGCAGGAGTGTACTTTCGCCTCCTGTGGTGTCCTTGATATATTCGTCCAGATGTTCACCACATAGACGATCCCCGGTACAGGGGATCCCCGTAAGGTGCTTCTAGGAAGAAGCCCTCACCTGACCAATCCCGGAGCCAGAGAATTCTCTGAATGGCGAGGGAATTGGCGGCAGCCACTGCTGAACGACCGACCGAGTCGGGCCCGTGCCAGGCAGCTGTAAAGGCGAGGAGAAGAGCAGTGCCAAAGGCGTCAGATTGACTTGGTTAAGAGGTTAACCCGACGGTCTGCCGAGTCTCCCAAAGAGGAGCTGTCGGCGAAGGATTGTGTTCTGGTAGCCAATCCGGCTACGACCGGGTCAACCTTAGGGTAGGGGCCCGCTAGACAGTACTGTCAGGGCAAGCGGACACTTGGTATACGAGGATTTCGGCAGAAAACGTATCGGCGGGAAAGCCTATGAGCTATTGTACCGTGTCCGAAAAGTCAGAATGATCAGAGAAAACGCAGGCAGATCATTTAGGATCCCTGCGTGAGACCTTGGCTCGCTGCTCAGACTGTGTCGGGAGTAGGCAGGTCTTGTTATTAATAGTGGAGACAATATTGTCAGCTAAAGTGTCCCCCGCAGGACAGATTCAGAGACAGATACAGAGGCGATCTGAGTCTGAGCCAGAGGACGACGAGTCCTCTTCCACGCTTTCCTCCAGAGGCTCCCAAGACTGGGGACTGGTCAAGGAGGGGGAACGGTCTCGGCAGCGTCATTATAACTGGGCCCCCCCAAGGACGAGGAGGGCCTGTTACGCCTTGCCGAAGGAGACGGACCCGGGACCGAAGAGGAACCCTCTATGATCCTGTGCAGGGTCCTGGAGACTGGCCTGAGTGATGTAGGCAGTCATGGAGGCCACAGATTGCGACATAGCTCGCGATACTGCTCGGACCACTGAATCGGACAATGACTGAGATGAGACGTCAGTCCACTGAGGAGCCGGTGTTAAAACCGGTGGAGCGGACGCCTGATTCCCAAAGGGGGTAGGGACATCCACCTTGAGCCGGGTTCCGAGGATAACCAGGGAGCCATTCTGCTCACAAACCGTGCAGAGGGATTGATACTCTGCCCAGGCAGTGTGACCTTGCACACTGTACAAGGTACATACAGTTTAGGAGCCCATTGGGACTTATCCTTGCTCATAAAAACACACAGCGTCTGACCCAATCCTGTGTATTAACTGAAGGGGAAATGCCACAGGAAAAAACATCCCCTGGGATGAATCTGATCCCAAAGTCAGACTCCCAGAGCAGCATACTGCATATGCTGAGAAACTGCACAAAAAGTGGCCAAAATGGCCCCCGCAGAGAGAAGGGGGGAGTCAGAGGGAGGTATGGACTGCAAAAAAGCGGGAACTGTGGCCCCATACAGTCACACAGGAGGGGGAGAGGCCAGAGGCCGAGCCCTGTGTGCTGTGAGTTAAGAGAGCAATCCCCGCCCCCCTGCTGTTGATAAATATGCAGGGGGCGGAATCGCAGCCTAGGCCGCCGGCGAAGCCAGGGACTAAATTAGAAAGCCGCGGCCGGCCTGCGTGAGGGGTCCGGCGCGGTAGTTGCACAAAAACACCTCTAATAGCCGAAAATGAGCCCCCCTGCCTTATGAACCCTGTGCCCCGTCCCCCTGATGTACAGGACAGCAGGGAGGGGATCGAGTCCGGGCTTCCAGCTGAGGCCGGTGCAGGGACAGAACCCGGTCCTTGGACCCAGATTCATGCAGTAGAAGTGTGCCCCGTCCTCCTGCTGTCAGAGACAGACAAGGAGGGGAATCTTTCTGCTGAGTTACCAGCAGGATCCGGATTCATGTAGTAGACATGTGCCCCATCCCCCTGCTGTAAGAAACAGACAAGGAGGGAGAATCATTCTGCTGAGTTTCCAGCAAGTCTCTGTGGCCAGAGCAGGGACAGCCCTGCTGTATGTATTCAGATAAAGATTAACGGCAATTTCAACACATTATTGATATATAAATGCAATTATTTTTATTGATTATTTAGAAAACATCACACATAATAAAATTCCTTCCCTATAAAAGCACCCCAGGCAGTGTGAGTGCAGGTATACAATTGTTCAGTTACAATTCATATGTCATCATCAACACTAACATAATTTGGTCTGCATAGAAAGGGATGTATTACAGAAATACTATTGTATCCACCATGACCTGGCTTATCTGAAAGACAGGCCATACAGGATATCCATATTACACATTGTTACCCCTTTCATAATGCTTAATCCCCAAGTTAGAAGTGTTCATACCGCACCACACTGCCCAGCACCTCAACGTTTCGCTCTCGCTTCTGCTGTATGTGGGCCTGGATCCTCTGTAGATGCGGGGGCCCCCATGAGTTCGGCACATACCTGAGTCCCCAGAAGGGGAGAAGATTGGGGCCAGATCGGTACCTGTGGTGGAGCCTGCATCAGTCGCCTGTGACTAGAAGGAGTTGAACTCCGTCACAGGGGGCCACACAGTGACTGTGTATAGGCCAGGGGCACAGAGAACTGTGAACCCCTCAGTCGGCTTCCACCTCACCAGAGGCTCTTTGAAAGAGTATGGTGAGGGAGCACGGCATATGGGGCCGAAGGCCCATGCCTGGGGACCCCGATGGTCCCCTAAACTTCATCTGTAGCAGGAGCTTCAGTGTGGAGATGTGCCTCCAACGACACCAATATACAAACTGACAGTATTTCCTGTAGAGGGCGTATATGCTGCAGAGGAGAAGGAGGAGAAATCTCTCCTATAATTGGTGTGTCCTCCAGGGGGCAGCATATAACACCCAATGTCAGGGTCTCCCAGATTTGGACAAGGAAAGTATGGCTTTTGCTTAAATGCGTTCATACGCCACGTATTCTGGCTTTCACTGCAAAGCGTGTTCGCAAAAAGAATGACCATGTCAATTATTAGCGCCTTCTTCGCTGCCCTTTTCCCATGTACGGCCGTCAGGGAGGTCTAGATTTGTTTGCCTAGGAGTATTATTAAGCTGGCTTTTTAACTATTGAAGCCAGATCGGAAAGGATCCAGCCACACAGGTTCCTACTACCACAGGTCTTAGGGCTCTTGGCAATGTTTCCTAGGTAGCTACCTGTCTGGCTTCCTATCCAAATGATCTTTTAGACTGTTTAGGTCAGGGTGGATTTGATTTAAATCTAACTGATTTAAATCACGATTTAAATCACTAGTCAGTAAGGCTTGATTTAAATCAGTGATTTAAATCAAAGTTTCTACCTAAACTAGTTCTTGCTACTTTAACATGCAAGTAGATGAAGATTTTTAGAATCACTTTTTATATTACTTTTTTCTCCCAGTTTAATGGGTTAATCATTCATATTTGGACACCACTGTTCTGTTGTACTTAGGAAGGAGAAAAATAATCCTGACCTTAACAATTTAAATAGATTTATTCAACTGAAACAATAACATTACAGCATAAGTTATTTTGCTTAAACAAACATCCATGTTTGTTAACTAATTTGGCTAAACAAAATATATATATATTTTAAGAAACTTAGACTGTCAGCCCAGCCGACACATGAAAAACTTAAATACTACTGTCCCTGCTGTCCTCTGTAGCTCACTTGTCGTCATCTTCATCATCATCTTCTTTGTTCCTATTCATAATCTGGAAAAGAAAAACAAGCTTTCCTGCTTTATTGGGTCCCAACCGATTTCTCAATTTAGAATGAATGAGTCCAAAGGAAGAGAATATTCTTTCAACGCCTGCAGAAGAAGCTACTGCTGTTAAAAGTGAAATCATTACTTGAACAGTCTCTAAATCCAAGCGCTTAAGTGACTTCCACCAGTTTACTGGTATGACCTTCCTTAAAATATCTTCAGCAAACATATATTTCTTGAATGGTTCCCCCTTAGCTCTGAAGTTTATTATAGTTGGCATTAAAGATGGATGATTGCTGGATACCCATGTCATAGCTAACTCCTCTTCGTCAGCACTTAGGTTTTGACCCTGATATTGGATATTGACAATATTTGCCAAAAAATGAGCTGGAGTCAGTGGTTGTCCCATTCGTTTGTTTACGACTTGTAATTTAATTCTGTCCATGTGTAGTTCTGTTTTTAAGTGTTCACGTAGTTCCTTCCAAATTTCAACAGCATCCGCAATAAAACAGCTATTTTTCTGTATTTTGTTTAAAGCTTGAGAGATGGGTTTCAGGAAGCTCAGCATATGTTCAACATTTCTCTTAAGCCCAATGTTGAGGATTTTGGCCGTGACAGTGCCATCTATTTTATCTCGATTTTCTTCACAAAGTGTCATCAGAATAGGCCAATTTTTGATATACTGCTCAAAACAGTCCACCAGAGTTCCATCTAACATCTTGTGGGAGCGTTAGCTTGGTTCCACCCATCCTTTTCAGAGCTACTGCAGGAAAATGATTATTACGGAAGTATTTAGCAATTTCAACAACATTAGCCTTTATTTCTGGAACACTTAAGCCTTTGGCTAAGAGGTGCAGCAAATGAGCACTGCAACCATATGTTATTAGCAGCTTTGTATTCCCTCCCTGCTCTTCTAAATCTCTTCTCATCTTGCATACGTCTGCAGCATTGTCAGTGACCAAACTGCGTACTAGACATTTGAATTTATGTTCACATGTCGTTATAGCTTTTACTGCCACTTCTTGTAAGTATTCTGCTGTGTGTGCATTTCCTGACGTATCAGTTGTTTGTGCAAGGAAGACTTTACCTTCTTCTGTTGTTATACAAGCACATACAATAGGATCATTGTGGACATTACTCCACCCATCAATACTTAGGTTAACAATTTTACCCTCCAGAGCTGTTGCACATTGGTCCATTTCTCTGTCATACACTTGATCCAGCAGTTCCCCTGCAACATCAGCTCTGCTGGGTGGACTGTATCCTGGTCTCAGTGACTGAACCATATTAATGAAATGTGGGTTCTCAGTCAGACGGAAAGAAGAGTTCGTTGCATAAATAAACTGGGCAATTTTTTCATCAATCAACTCTTTCTAATCTGCTAGTTCTTATCACAAACCTATCTATGGTGGTTCCAGGAGGTAAAGGTTTTTTCTTCCTTTTGGGTGATGGTGATATGTGGCTGTGGGTGTCTGATGATGATGCTGCTGCTAATGAAGCACTATCCTGGATGGATAACTCTGAAACTGTAGAACAGGATGATGGTGATCTTGGAGGTGGATAGTTTCCAGAATCCATGAATTCCCCTAAACAA
Organism: Allobates femoralis; assembly: GCA_033576535.1. NCBI lineage: Eukaryota > Metazoa > Chordata > Amphibia > Anura > Aromobatidae > Allobates > Allobates femoralis. The sequence goes on from JARQOC010000005.1 coordinate 332,166,129, forward strand.
AAAAAGTCAATGCTGTTATTTTATTGTTTATTATACAATTTCTGCTTATTGTACACAACACATAACTGCCCCTGCCCTAAATATATTTGTTTTTCTTCATAACTGTACCAAATGACAGTAACATGCAGTAATAATAAGAAAAACTGAATTAGTCCTTACCGGTAATTCCTTTTCTTGGAGCCTTCCACGACAGCATTGGAGGATGTCGTCCACGCCCTATTGGGGGACAGGAACACAGAGAGGTTAAAAGCCCCTCCCCTTCCTCCGCACTCCAGTGTATTATCAAGATCACCTGAAGACATGGATTACCTGATACACCTGAATCCAAAAATCGACAATAAGGGGGGAACTGATGCTGTCGTGGAAGGCTCCAAGAAAAGGAATTACCGGTAAGGACTAATTCAGTTTTCTCCCATCGCCTTCCACGACAGCATTGGAGGTATACCACCGATACTCCTCAGGGTGGGACAACTGCCTGTAGGACTTTCCTACCAAAGGACAGATCCCGACTAGAGGACAGATCTAACCTATAGTGGCGAGAAAAGGTGTGGAGGGACGACCACGTAGCCGCTCTGCATATCTGCTCAGATGAAGCTCCAGCCCGCTCCGCCCAGGATGTAGCAGCAGCCCGAGTGGAATGAGCCTTCAACCCCACCGGAGGAGCAAGGTCTTGAGCGACGTAGGTCGAACAGATCGCCTTCATGATCCAGGAAGCGATGGTAGCCTTGGAAGCCTTCTTCCCTTTGTTTTTCCCAAAATGCTGAACAAACAGGTTCTGATCTAATCTCCAGGAAGCGGTTGGAGATAGTGGAGGACGGACCGACGGACATCCAAGGTGTGAAACACGGCCTCAGCTGCATTAGCAGGAGAATGACAAAAGGACGGGAGCACCACTTCCTGGGACCGATGAAAATCCGACACAACTTTAGGAAGGAAGGACGGATCCAACCGAAGCGTAATGCGATCATCGGAAACCACGAGGTAAGGCGCCTGGATCGAGAGCGCCTGCAGTTCCCCAACTCGCCTGGCCGAAGTAATGGCTACCAAAAACGCCGTCTTGTGAGAGAGAGATGGAAGGGAAGCAGCAGACAAGGGCTCAAAGGGATCCCGAGAAAGCCCCTGAAGAACAATGTTTAAATCCCAAGTAGGGACGGAAGGCCGAAGCCTGGGACGCAGTCTACAAGCAGAGGTAAAAAATCGTTTGATCCATCGATGGCCAGCAAGATCCTGATCAAACACGGCACCTAGAGCTGAAACCTGGACCTTAAGGGTGCTCGGCTGAAGGCCCAAATCCAAGCCTCGCTGCAAAAAATCCAAATTGAGAGCCACATTAGGATGATGGATATCCGGAATGGAAGGAGCACACCAGGACAGAAAGCGTTTCCAAACCTTCCCGTAAATGGCATTCGTCACGGGCTTCCTGCTCTGCTGAAGCGTGCGGATTACAGCTTGGGAGAGGCCCTTGGCCGTCAGGATCTCGGCCTCAACAGCCAGGCCGCCAGATTGAGCCACTGCGGGTCCGGGTGAAACAGAGGACCCTGGGATAGCAGGTCGAGGTTGTGGTGCAACCGAATCGGACCCTCCAGGCATAGGTCGTGGATAGCGCCGTACCATGCCCTTTTGGGCCACAGGGGAGCCACCAGGATAGCCGTCACCCCCTCCGCCCGAATCTTCTGCAACGTCTTGGGGAGCAGCGGGATCGGAGGAAACGCATACACCAACCGGAAATCCCAGCGATGGGCGAAGGCGTCCAGCCCCAGAGGATGGCCCGACCGACTCAGGGAAAAATACGTCGGCACCTTGGCATTGGCTCCCGATGCAAACAGGTCGATTGAAGGGACTCCCCACCTGTCCGTGAGAGAGCGAAACACGTCCGGATGGAGGCTCCATTCGCCAGGGTGGACCTCCGTTCGGCTCAAGAAATCTGCCTGTACATTGGCCATTCCCTTCCGAAGTACTGCCGAGGAGGAGAGAAGATGGCGTACTGCCCACAAAAAGAACAGTCTTGCCAGCCCCTGCAAGTGTAAGCCACGAGTACCGCCTTGGTACCGCAAGAAAGCAACCGTAGTCACATTGTCTGACAGGACCTTGACATGATGACCCCGGAGAACGTGAGCTGCAGCAAGAAGCGCTTCCTCCACTGCCAGAAGTTTGAAGACTGGCGACTGACCGAGCGACTCCAAATCCCCTGGAACGGTGTGCGAACTACCATCGTGCCCCAACCGGAACCGCTGGCATCAGTGGGAATGGAGGTCACAGGAAGGTGTCTGGGATTCATCCCCAGGAAAGCGAGATTACCACCCGCCCCGGGGTCCGGACCCGCGAGTTTAAGGAATCCTGACGTCTGTCCCAGGAACTCAGTATGTGTTCCTGGAGCAGTCGGGAAGGAGCCTGAGCCCATGTTACTGACTGAATGCAGGCCATCATGGCCCCTAACAGGGACATTGCTTCCCGCAAGGAGGGCGACCCCCCTGCCCGGAGGCGGGTCAGATTCACGCGGCGCAAAAGCTGATATTCTGCAGGAAGGAACGAGGTCTGTCTGGAGGAGGCCAGCAAGACTCCCAAAAATTGACGTCGGGTTGCAGGCACCCGTTCCAATTCCCAAAGATTGGGTACCCATCCCAGGGACTGAAGAATCTCCAATGTGTTGGAGACCTTTGTGCGCAGAAGCGCTGCCGAAGGAGCCACCACCAACATGTCGTCTAAATAGGGAAGCATACATATCCCCTGGGTCTGGATGAATGTGATCACTTCCCCATGAGTTTGGTAACCTCTGGGCTGACGAAATCACAAAGGGCAGCACATTAAGCCGAGAATGGACCGTCCCGCCTGCCCCGGAGATCGTGAATCGCAGAAAGCGCTTGTGGGACGGGTGAATGGGGACATGAGAATACGTGTTCTGGAGGTCCACAACAACCTGGAGTAGCGCCCCTGGCCCTCCTCTCCAGGAGGAACCGGGGACCCCACACCCGAATCCAACATGTGTCGCAGACCCGACAAGAAAACCCGTGAGAGAGTCCCCCTGAGGAAGGGAGAGAACTCGAAGACACGGAGGGGGTGGCTCTCGAATTCCAAGCGTAGACCCTCCCAAATGGTCGAGAGGATCCAAGGGCACAAGGAGATCGCTTGCCACTGTGGCAGAAACCGCAGGAGCCGCCCCGCAATGGGGAAGGCGACCTTGTTTAGGAGCGGCTGGGGATGCCGCTGCTGGGGGAGCAAGATATTACGGGTCTTGTTCCCATACTGGAATGCCCAGCGACCAGACTTACCCTTCCTTTAGACTGGGAGGGTTGGCTGCGCTCAGGCCAAAAGGACTGCCTCCGAAAGGGCTCCTGTTCCGGGAGACACCTTTTCCAGGATGTCATCCAATGCCCTTTGCAAGGGGAGGCCACACAGCTGGAGCTTAGACGTGAACTCCTCATTCCACCTTGTAAGCCACACTGCCCTGCGAGCTGTGTTAGCCAACACTGCGCACCTGGCGCCAACACGGAACGACTCAGCAGAGGCATCGGCCAGGAAGCCCATAGCACGTCTCAGAAGTGGAATGGAGTCCAAAGCTCCTTCCTGGGAGTACCCTGCAGGATGAATTCTCCCAGCTGGGTGAGCCACTTAAAGAGAGACCTGCTCACATGTAGAGGAAATGTACACCGTTAAAGACATAGCTGCCGCCTCCCAGGATCTTTTGAGGAAACTCTCCATTTTACGAACGAGGGGGTCCTTCAACCGGGAGGAATATTCAAAAGGCAACGTGGTCTTATATGCTAAGCTTCCCAAATGGAATACTGCCATAGACCTTCATGTTAGAAGTCCCATTGACTTTATAGAGACTTCCATAGAGATTCCCATTGGGTCTCTCATGAGGTCTCCCATCCAGCCCGTGACTGAGGCTCCTGCTGCTTAGCCTCAACAGTGTGTCAAGGGCATGCACAATGGGTTTACAATAGCAGCTGATTGCTACCCTGGCCACCTGGATGTCCACCTTCGGGACCTCCCAGACAAAGTCATCACCCTCCAATCCACTCGGATGGGGTGAGCCGCTTAGCCTTCAGGCCTCTGAACATTTAGTCCTGCACAGAAGAAGGGGATTCCACCACCTCTACTCCCATGGTACAATGGACAGTGTCCACCAATGCACCCATGGACTCTGTGGAAAAATAGTAGTGTCCAGATTCTCGTGTCTGGACAGAGGCAACAGCAGCAATATCCTCGCCGTCCTCTAACGCTGAGCTCTGGCCAGCCTCCATGAGATCCACAGAGTCACAATCCTGGAGCTTCCTCTCTTACGGAGGGGGAAGGCCCGGAAGCTGCAGCAAAACCCCGCAGTGCCGAGATAGAAGCCTGCACCTCTTCCCTAATGGATTGGAGCTCCTCAAGCAAGGATGGGGAGTCCATCCTGACAACCCTGTCAGTCATGGCCGACACCTTGTTGTAGGAAGAGGGACATTTTGTGCCGCAGCCACATTATTGCTCCCTTTCACAGACGGCCCTCGTCTCCCTATAGACAAAAAGGGAAGAGAAGGGGGTCCCAGTGTGAGTGCAGGGCTTAAAATAACTCTACCCCTTGTGACCACCCCCAGAAACACTTACATGAGCTGGGGAACGCTGGGCTCTGCAGAAGCAGAGGTGGAAGCCTATCACCTTCCATGTTTTAGGGATCAGCCTTACCTGGGTGTAGCTTCCGGCGGGTACTTATCCAGAAGTACCGTGCCCCCAACGAGGAACACCTGTTCCCTCCCTCCTCCTGGTCACCGGCCGCGGGCAGTAGCGCGCGAAAGTCCTGCTGGGTTCCCTGGAGCCGCGCCCAGCCTGCCACAGCCCTTACAGGAGCCGCCGCCCGAAACAGGAAGTGCCATCCCCGAAAACGGAAGTGCCTCCGCGGCACCTCTGATGCATGCCCCAGGGACCGCAGCTGGAGGAGGGAGACGCCGGAGAGCTGAACAGGCCTCCGGCGTTGCAATACACGGCCTGCTTTGCCCCGTAGGACGCAGGAAGGCCGGATGGTCCCACCACGGGAGCCCCGAGAAGGAGGAGGAGGCCGCCCCCGACGTCCATCCCTGGCCCGGCTGTAAGTACACCCCAATGCTGCCTCTGCCGGCCTGACAGCACTGGAACCTCTCCATGCCCCAAGGGGGACAGGAAGACACTGGAGTGCGGAGGAAGGGGAGGGGCTTTTAACCTCTCTGTGTTCCTGTCCCCCAATAGGGCGTGGACGACATCCTCCAATGCTGTCGTGGAAGGCGATGGGAGAAATATAATTTTTCTCACACATGACAGTTCGGTCTTTAGAAATAGGATTCAATAAAAATGTTTACCAACCTGAAGATCCTGCCTGTTCAGAAGTGTTTCTTTGGTCATCTTCATCACCACACTTCTCATGATGTTGCCTCATTCGCGCCACCAGGCCTTCTCTTTGTTGCATAGTTTGCATTTTGCACGCATGCCTGCCTTACTGATAGGCGAAGGAGCTTCATTAAAATATTCCCAAACTTGGTCTCTTTTATGGCCTGCTGCCATTATAAGGAAAGAATGTAATAAACCTCAGATCGTACACACAAACAGATCCAGACTTGTCTGTCTGTGGCTATGCTGCAGCATTGTGCTCAAAGTTTCACTTTCATTTTCTTGTCTGCTTGCCCTTCCTCCTCCTCACACTTAGATTCACATTCTTCTTGTGTTGTGCAGATCTATTGCACTACAAACAATCAAACATATTGTCTAACTTCTTAGACTTGGCACTGAAGGGGTTGATTCTGTATTCATAGGTTTGTAGAACAATAGGATTAAGGTCTTTTTCTCAACTCTGTTCATGTTGTAACATTTTTGCCGTGAAGAAGAGGCTGGGACCTCTGCGGAGTCAAATTCAGTTTTGAGAACTGCGTAAGTAAAGCGAGCATCTGTGATAATATAGGAGAGAAACTGCCCACTAATCCTACAGAAACCTCTGGAAGAGCATGGCATTGTGAATGTTACACATATACAGCCTTTATTCTACTGAGTTAAACAACTCAGCTTTATCTCATGATGGAAGAACCTTTGGATTGTAAAATATTTTCCTCAAAAAGCAGTTTATTGAAAAAAATCCGATTAAATAAAAAAAAAATCAGATTTTTTTGATTTTTAAAAAAAAAAAAAACAAAAAAACAAAAAAACAAACCAAACATTGATTTTTATCCACCCTGGTTTAGGTCCTTCAAAGCGGAGAATGGACCTCTTTGATGATTTGGGTACCACCACATTTTTAGACTTATCACAGATTGAAGTGGTTTCCTCCTAAAAAGGGTATTTTCTTTTCAGCAAGGATGTTATGGAAGCACTCTTGTCCTATCTTTTCCATTGTTCCCTGACTAGTTAATGTTCTTGTTGACTGGGAAAATACACCAACTCTTCTCCTCTAAGCCTCCAAATATGATATCTTTCACAGATTCTGTGCCCTTGGTCTCTACTAGCCCCATAGTGGCCCCTACTGCTTTTATTAAACAACTGGTGTCACCTGCTGGGAAACATGGCCTGCTTCCTACTCAGTCTTCAGATGACGAGGAACAGGAGTAAAAGTGAGGAGGAACAAGAATCCAAATCTGAGTCAGTCCTAAGGGATTTTCCTGAGTCAAAGAAAAGCTCTTTAGGACATTTTTTCTCTTTTCTGATCTTTGTCTTTTTTAGAGTCTTTAGGCAATCCATAACTTCTGATTTAATAATACATCTTAAATTAGAAGTAAAGTCAGGGGCCTCCTCACAGACTGTAATCTGTATGCATGAAGTACACAATTTCTCTTGTTCATCTGCTGACAACGGAAATTTACACAGGGCACATTGCGTATTCTTCCATTTTACCACCCTCTTCCTAGACATCTCTTAATGGAAGACGGAAAAAAAAGAGAACTCAGTAGAGAAAAACAACAAAGCTCACCCACCACTCGATGTAACTCAAGATACTGGTTGTGGAGGCTGGTTCGAGTCACAGGGTTGAGCAATACTCAAATCTCCAGACCTCTGCATGCTCACTTCTCTTGTGATGCTGCTGTAACAGTGGTGACTGGTGGTCCTCAATTAGTGAGGAGGACATGAAGCACCAAACTCTGTGCAGCCCTTAAAGCTTTTATACAGGCCCATTGCTGTTCTACCTCTTCCGGCATCAGCAACCCTTCCATGCTGCTTGGAGCAATGGGGCGCTGAAATCTTGTAGGGGGCGCCATGTGCATGTGCCAGGCGTTCACTTCCATGTCACATTGTGCTGCATCCCGCCATGTTGTAGTGCTGGAAATCCTCTTCACTCAGGCATGCAGCACGATGGGGTGTACCATAAGGTGGATACCGTGTATGCATGAGCACAGCCTAAGCGATGCTGAGCCAAAGATCCTGACTGACCATACAGGCTCACGCCCTGCCACCACATTACCTAAAGAGCCCTGGGGAGACTATTTCAACCCTGAACACTGGTGCCATGGTCAGGTAAATTGTTCTTCCAGCCACTGGGTCAGGCCTGGGAAAACATGCCACAGTTTCATCAAGGTCTCTCGCCTGCAGGACAGGAAACTGAACTGATGTGGAGGAGAGGTGCTGCCCTCTTATATTAGTCGGTTTCCTGTCCTATAGGGGCAGAATCTCTCTAGTGGTTCTGTCTTTAGCAATAGGGAAACAAGAAAATCTAAAAACCACACTATAATGTCAGAGTTTGAGAATTATTTTATTATATTAAACACAAAATTTCAACATAAAGTCTGAAAGTATGGATTAAAGGGTTGCAATATGGGCCAATTTAAAGCAAAACATATCCTTTGGGAAAAGCAAATTGCCTATCACATAAGTGGACTGTTTGTTCCTATTTATGTGAAAATTATGTCCATGTCTTATATGATGTATTATGTATATAATTCAATTCTGAGCCTTTGCCATTATAGTGTGGTTTTTATATTTCCCTTTTTCCATTGTTGTCACCCGTTGTTTTTCGATATGCATGTTAATTTAATGTCCAATATAACTACCATAATATACTGAAGTGTGGTCATACGTATTGGTATATTTATATTCCCTGGCAATGACCCCCATTGTGAAACTATTTACATCTCTGGCTTATTACACTGGCAGACAAATTTTATAGGTATTATAAACTATGAAACTTGTAAAAGGGGGTGCTACTGGGTACTAACCATGCAGGGTACCCAAACTTTTGCATCAGACCATTTTCTTTTAGAGATTTTTAAAATGTTTAAGATTAAAATAGTTTTTTTTTTTTTTGCCTAAAACAGAAGGGAAATGTGTCATTTTTAACTATGCCTTTTGGAGATTATTTTATCTTTAACGTGCTTAATTGATTGCTATAAAAATTATTTTGATCAAGGGTGCCCAGACTTTTGCATTTATATCTCTGTATATCATTGTGACTTTATTGGGAAGGTCATACTTACTAATTTGTATAATCAATCGTGTTCATGTGTCTAAACTGTGTGCTACTGTATCTGCTGATCTGTAGTTACAAAAATGTAAAATTGCATGAGCATGGTTTCATACAATTTTAACGTTTTAGTCAAACTGGAAAAACAAATGATTTAAAAAAAATAGAAAGCCGAACATTGGTTTTTAAAAAGGTTTGTTTTCACAGCATTCACTGCGTAATTGACATGGGAGCTTGGCAAGTATGATTACAGCAATGTCAATTTTTTTCCCTTTTGCAACTGATTATCAAAAACTCATCCTTAATTATTTTTCAATTGACTTGGCTATGGAAAGTTTGTTTTTGAAGAAGGAATTTTATGTGCACTATTTTTGGGCATACACAACTAATAGAAAATGTAAATGCTTTTAGGTTTTACTGTATTGCACAATACAACACTTTAAATGTTTTTTTTTTTATAAATTCTTTAATTTTTTTTTAACAAACAAGGAAACAAAACAACAGAACATCTTTTTTGTGACATGAAATAAAGGTCACTGGTAACATAACCAGTTGTTATTTTAAGAAAATCACAAAGTCATCTAATTATAATAGGAAGTGTGGGGGTAAAGGGAGTGGAGGCGAAAACTTAGGGAGAATTGGGAGCAGGGGAAGGAAGCGTAGATAAAGGGTTCCGAGGTGCCCTGCTCAGAGTGAGGATGTTGACCAAGTAGTTAGAAAGCTCAGTCCTTCAAATGAGAGTATAAACATTCAATTCAATAACAATTTAATACAATTAATAACAATTAATAAAACTACCGTATATACTTGCGTATAAGCCGAGTCACTTATACGTCACTATGTATACAGTGCCCCCCATCTATATACAGTCCCCCCCTCCCCCGCCGCAATCCTGTAAAGGAAGAGATTAGTATACTTATCCCTCCGCTGCCGCTGTCCCGCCGCCATCGCGATCCTCCGTCTTCTTCCAGCTTCTTCCGATGGTCGCAGGCAATGACGTCATTGCCTGCGCGACCGAGGAGGAAGCCGGAAGAAGACGGAAGACGCTGGAAGAAGACGGAGGATCGAGATGGCGGCGGGACAGCGGCAGCGGAGGGATAAGTATACTAATCTCTTCCTTTACAGGATTGCGGCGGGGGGGGGCCTATATATACCTGTGGGGCTGCTGTATACTACACTGGGGCTGTATATACCTGTGGGGCTGCTGTATACTACCACTGGGACTGTATATACCTGTGGGTCTGCTGTATACTACCACTGGGGGCTCTATATACCTGTGGGGCTGTATATACCTGTGGGGCTGCTGTATACTACCACTGGGGCTGTATATACCTGTGGGGCTGCTAGATACTACCACTGGGGCTGTATATACCTGTGGGGCTGCTGTATACTACCACTGGGGCTGTATATACCTGTGGGGCTGCTGTATACTACCAGTGGGGCTGTATATACCTGTGGGGCTGCTGTATACTACCACTGGGGCTGTATATACCTGTGGGGCTGCTGTATACTACCACTGGGGCTGTATATACCTGTGGGGCTGCTGTATACTACCACTGGGGCTGTATATACCTGTGGGGCTGCTGTATACGATCACTGGGGCTGTATATACCTGTGGGGCTGCTAGATACTACCACTGGGGCTGTATATACCTGTGGGGCTGTATATACCTGTGGGGCTGCTGTATACTACCACTGGGGCTGTATATACCTGTGGGGCTGCTGTATACTACCACTGGGGCTGTATATACCTGTGGGGCTTCTAGATACTACCACTGGGGCTGTATATACCTGTGGGGCTGCTGTATACTACCACTGGGGCTGTATATACCTCTGGGGCTGCTGTATACTACCACTGGGGCTGTATATGCCTCTGGGGCTGCTGTATACTACCACTGGGGCTGCTGTATATACCTGTGGGGCTGCTGTATACTAACTACTGGGGCTGCTGCTGTATATACCACTGGGGCTGCTGCTGTATACTACCACTGGGGCTGCTGTATATATCTCTGGGGCTGCTGTATACTAACTACTGGGGCTGCTGCTGTATATACCACTGGGGCTGCTGTATATACCTCTGGGGCTGCTGTATACCACACTGCTGAGGGCTGTATACCTGTGCTGGGGTCCACCCTCTGCTTATACACGAGTCAATAGGTTTTCCCAGGTTTTGGGGGCAAACGTAGGGGGGTCGGCTTATACACGAGTATATACGGTATTTAATTTAATAACACAACCCTGAGACTATGGCATAAAACCAATAAAAACAAGAATCTCATTCCGAACACATGCCAAATCACTCCTCTCTTACATCTGATCCCCAACAGATACAGGACTCTCAAAAAAAAAAGTTAAGTCCTCAAGCTCCCACATAGACATGCCAATAGATTCCTTCATTCATAAAAACAGATGTAAGAACAAGAACAAAATTCATTTTCTCACTAAAAATCTTTGCTTAGATGATGCCAAAATACTGCAAGAGGTAACCAAACAATCTCCCACCCAGACATTTCCACTTCACTACCAATCCCAACAACCCTTAAACCTTTCACAAACACAAAAAAGAGAATGGAAAAAGAATAGCCAAAATCAACAAAAATCTATCCCAAACAGACGATAATCCGGAATTCGTTATAAAATGGGAATTAGACCTTAAGATAAAATTCCACTCAGAGAAAATCCACACAATGTTTAAAAACACTCATTGGCTAGCTTCTTCTTTGAGGTTTTAAGAACTCAACTATAAAATCATTTCAAGATGGTACAGAACTCCGGACATCCTAAATAGAATGAACAGTTCTATTTCTCCCCATTGTTGGAGACGCAACAGAGAAAAAGGTACTCCAACACACATTTAGCTAGAATGCATAAAAATCAAACCGTTCTGGTTAAATATCAAAGAGTTCATAAAAACTGAATTAGTCCTTACCGGTAATTCCTTTTCTTGGAGCCTTCCACGACAGCATTGGAGGATGTCGTCCACGCCCTATTGGGGGACAGGAACACAGAGAGGTTAAAAGCCCCTCCCCTTCCTCAGTACTCCAGTGTTTACCAAGATCACCCTTAGCCATGGATTACCTGATACAAACCGGAATCAAACACCAACAAGGGGGGGAACTGATGCTGTCGTGGAAGGCTCCAAGAAAAGGAATTACCGGTAAGGACTAATTCAGTTTTCTCCATTCGCCTTCCACGACAGCATTGGAGGAATACCACCGATACTCCTCAGGGTGGGACTATTGCCTGTAGGACTTTCCTACCAAAGGACAGATCCCGACTGAAGGACAGATCTAACCTATAGAGGCGAGAAAAAGAGAGGAGAGACTACCACGTAGCCGCTCTGCAAATCAGCTCCGATGAAGCTCCAGCCTGCTCCGTCCAGGACGTAGCAGCAGTCCGAGTTGAAGGAGCCTTCAACCCCACCGGAGGAGCAAGGACCGGAGTGACGTAGGCCTCACAGATCACCTTTGTGATCCAGGAAGTGATGGTAGCCTGGGAAGTCTTCTTCCCTGTATTATTCCCAAAAGCCGAACAAACAGGTTCTGATCTAACCTCCAGGAAGCGGTCTCTCGGATAGAGGAGGACAGTCCGACGAACATCCAAGGAGTGAAACACGGCCTCAGCCGCATTAGCAGGAGATTGACAAAACGAAGGCAGAACCACTTCCTTGGGACCGATGGAAATCCGACAACTTTCGAACGAAAAGATGAATGCAACCGAAGCGTAATGCGAACAACGGACACCACGAGGCACGGAGCCCGGACAGAGAGTGCAGACACCATGAGGCACGGAGCCCGGACAGAGAGTGCGGACACCACGAGGCACGGAGCCCGGACAGAGAGCGCCTGCAGTTCTCCAACTCTGGGAGCAGAAGTGATGGCCACCAAAAACGCCACCTTGTGAGAGAGACGTAAGGGATGCAGCAGACAAGGGTGCAAAGGGACTTCGAGCAAGCCCTTGGAGAACAAGCATCAAGTCCCAGGGAGGGACAGAAGGCCGAATCCGGGGACGCCACCCCCAAGCAGAAGTAAAAAACTGCTTGAGCCATGGATGGGAAGCAAGATCCTGGGCAAAAACCGCCCCAAGTGCCGACCTCTGGACTTAAAGAGTGCTCGGCCGAAGCCCCAAATCCAAGCTACGCTGCAAAAATCCAAGAGTTGGGCCACATTAGGATGATGCATGGTCGGGATGGAAGGAGCAGACCAGGACAGGAAACGATGCCAGCCCTCCCGTAAATAGCATTTGTCACAAGCTTCCTGCTCTGCTGAAGCGTGTGGATCACTGCCTGGGAGAGACCCTTGATCCTCAGGATCCTGGCCGCAACAGCCAGGCCGCCCGAATGAGCCACTGAGGGCCCGGGTGAAACAGAGGACCCTGGGACAGTAGGTTGAGACTGTGGGCTAACATAATCGGTCCCTCCAGGCCCAGGTCTCGGATGGCGTCGTACCACGCCAGTTTGGGCCCCAGGGGAGCCACCAGGATAGTGCCACCCTCCGCCCGAATCCGTTGCAACGTTTTTGGGAAGTAGTGGGATTGGAGGAAATGCATACACCAACCGGAAGTCCCAGGGATGGGCAAAAGCGTCCAGCTCCCGAGGATGGTCCGACCGCGTCAGGGAGAAAAAGGTTGGCACCTTTGTATTCGAGCCCGAAGCGAACAGGTCGATCGAAAGGACACCCCACCTGTCCGTAAGAGAGCGAAATACTTCCGGATGGAGGCACCATTCTCCTGGGTGGACCTCCGTGCGGCTCAAGAATCTGCCTGTACATTGACCATTCCCTTCAGATGTACTGCCGAGGAGGAGAGAAGATGGCGTACTGCCCACAAAAAGAACAGTCTTGCCAGCCCCTGCAAGTGTAAGCCACTAGTACCGCCTTGGTACCGCAAGAAAGCAACCGTAGTCACGTTGTCTTGACAGGACCTTGACATGATGACCCCGGAGAACGTGAGCTGCAGCAAGAAGCGCTTCCTCCACTGCCAGAAGTTTGAAGACTGGCGACTGACCGAGCGACTCCAAATCCCCTGGAAGGGTGTGCGAACTACCATCGTACCCCAACCGGAACCGCTGGCATCAGTGGGAACGGAGGTCACAGGAAGGTGTCTGGGATTCATCCCCAGGAAAGCGAGGTTACCACCCACCCCGGGGTCCGGACCCGCGAGTTTAAGGAATCCTGACGTCTGTCCCAAGAACTCAGTATGTTTTCCTGGAGCAGTTGGGAAGGAGCCCATGTTACTGACTGAATGCAGGCCGACATGGCCCCTAACAGGGACATTGCTTCCCGCAAGGAGGTCGACCCCCTTAAGCGGGTCAGATTCACGCGGCGCAAAAGCTGATATGCCGCAGGAAGAAACGAGGTCTGTCTGGGGGAGGCCAGCAAGACCCCCAAAATTTGACGTCGGGTTGCAGGCACCCGTTCCGATTTTTGAAGATTGGGTGCCCATCCCAGGGACTGAAGAATCTCCAATGTGTTGGAGACCTTTGTGCGCAGAAGCACTGCCGAAGGAGATACCACCAACATGTCGTCTAAATAGGGAAGCACACATATCCCCTGGGTCTGGATGAATGTGATCGCTTAGCCCATGAGTTTGGTAACCTCTGGGGCCGACGAAATCCCAAAGGGCAACACATTAAGCCAAGAATGGACCGTCCCGCCTGCCCCGGAGATCGTGAATCGCAGAAAGCGCTTGTGGGACGGGTGAATGGGGACATGAGAATACGTGTTCTGGAGGTCCACAACAACCTAGAGTAGCGCCCCTGGCCCTCCTCTCCAGGAGGAACTGGGGACCCCACACCCGAATCCAACAGGTGTCGCAGACCCGACAAGAAATACTGTGCGAGAGTCTCCCTGAGGAAGGGAGAGGACTCGAAGACATGGAGGAGCTGGCTCTCGAATTCCAAGCGTAGACCCTCCCAAATGGTCGGAGAGGATCCAAGGGCACAAGGAGATTGCTTGCCACTGTGGCAGAAACCGCAGGAGCCGCCCCGCAATGGGGAAGGCGGCCTTGTTTAGGGGCGGCTGGTGATGCCGCTGCTGGGGGAGCAAGATATTACGGGTCTTGTCCCCGTACTGGAATGCCCAGCGACCAGACTTACCCTTCCCTTTAGACTGGGAGGGTTGGCTGCGCTCAGGCCAAACGGACTGCCTCCGAAAGGGCTCCTGTTCCGGGAGACACATTTTCTGGTCTGACACCTTTTCCAGGATGTCATCCAATGCCCTTTGCAAGGGGAGGCCACACAGCTGGAGCTTAGACGTGACCTCCCCATTCCACATCGTAAGTCACACTGCCCTGCGAGCTGTGTTAGCCAACACTGCGCACCTGGCGCCAACGCGGAACGACTCAGCAGAGGCATCAGCCCGTAGCACGTCTCAGAAGTGGAATGGAGTCCAAAGCTCCTCCCTGGGAGTACCCTGCAGGAGGAATTCTCCCAGCTCGGTGAGCCACTTAAAGACAGACCTGCTCACATGTAGAGGAAATGTTCACATTTAAAGACATAGCTGCCGCCTCCCAGGATTTATTGAGGACACTCTCCATTTTACAAACGAGGGGGTCCTTCAACCGGGAGGAATCTTCAAAAGGCAACGCGGTCTTATATGCTAAGCTTCCCAAATGGAATACTGCCATAGACCTTCATGTTAGAAGTCCCATTGACTTTATAGAGACTTCCATAGAGATTTCCATTGGGTCTCTCATTTAACAGAGTGTCAAGGGCATGCACAATGGGTTTACAATGGCAGCTGATTGCTACCCTGGCCACCTGGTTGTCCACCTTCGGGACCTCCCAGACAAAGTCATCACCCTCCAATCCACTCGGATGGGGTGAGCCGCTTAGCCTTCAGGCCTCTGAACATTCAGTCCTGCACAGAAGAAGGGGTTTCCACCACCTCTACTCCCATGGTACAATGGACAGTGTCCACCAATGCACCCATGGACTCCGTGGAAAAATAGTAGTGTCCAGATTCTCGTGTCTGGACAGAGGCAACAGCGGCAATATCCTCGCCGTCCTCTAAAGCTGAGCTCTGGCCAGCCTCCATGAGATCCACAGAGTTACAATCCTGGAGCTTCCTCTCTTACGGAGGGGAAGGCCCGGAAGCTGCAGCAAAACCCCGCAGTGCCGAGATAGAAGCCTGCACCTCTTCCCTAATGGATTGGAGCTCCTCCAGCAGGGATGGGGAGTCCATCCTGACAACCCTGTCAGTCATGGCCGACACCTTGTTGTAGGAAGAGGGAATTTTTTGCCGCAGCCCCATTATTGCTCCTTTCCACAGACGGCCCTCGTCTCCCTATAGACAAAAAGGGAAGAGAAGGGGTCCCAGTGTGAGTGCAGGGCCTAAATAACTCGACCCCTTGTGACCACCCCCAGAAACACTTACATGAGCTGGGGGAACGCTGGGCTCTGCAGAAGCAGAGGTGGAAGCCTATCACCCTCCATGTTTCAGGGATCAGCCTTACCTGGGTGTAGCTTCCGGCGGGTACTTATCCAGAAGTACCGTGCCCCCAACGAGGAACTCCTGTTCCCTCCCTCCTCCTGGTCACCGGCCGCGGGCAGTAGCGCGCGAAAGTCCTGCTGGGTTCCCTGGAGCCGCGCCCAGCCTGCCACAGCCCTTACAGGAGCTGTTGCCCGAAACCGGAAGTGCCATCCCGGAACCGGAAGTGCCACACCCGAAACCGGAAGTGCCTCCACGGCACCTCTGATGCATGCCCCAGGGACCGCAGCTGGAGGAGGGAGACGCCGGAGAGCTGAACAGGCCTCCGGCGTTGCAATACACGGCCTGCTTTGCCCCGTAGGACGCAGGAAGGCCGGATGGTCCCACCACGGGAGCCCCGAGAAGGAGGAGGAGGCCGCCCCCGACGTCCATCCCTGGCCCGGCTGTAAGTACACCCCAATGCTGCCTCTGCCGGCCTGACAGCACTGGAACCTCTCCATGCCCCAAGGGGGACAGGAAGACACTGGAGTACTGAGGAAGGGGAGGGGCTTTTAACCTCTCTGTGTTCCTGTCCCCCAATAGGGCGTGGACGACATCCTCCAATGCTGTCGTGGAAGGCGAATGGAGAAAAAAGTCCTCAACATAGACATACCAATGACACCCAGCTTCATTCTTCTCAATTTAGACCCCCTACAATATATCTCTAAACAGAAAACCGCTGATACCTCATCTGATCAATGCGGCTAAAATTACTATTGCACGGCATTGGAAAGATGTTGAAGCCCCTATATGTAAAGAATGGTTAAAAGAAGCAAATCAAACAGGCATATATGAAAAGCTTAGACTATCCAACTCCAAAAACTACCAACTCCTGTACCCTTTGGTTAAGTACATCAGAGAAACCTCCAGGAGAAACAAAATCTGAAAACATACCTCTTTACAATTTTATCACCACTTCATGTCTATTTCAAAAAAGTATTTTTTTTTGTGTGTGTTGCCATATTGTGAGAGATATACCTTTTTTGCTTTGATTAGACCATAGTAGTTTTTGTAACTCTTGCTACTTTCACTCTTGTGGTCACCTCAGCACCACTGTTCTGGTGGCAGTCCTGCAACCAGTCACTATTATCAGATGCACAGTGGGGGAAAAAAATTATTTAGTCAGCCATTAATTGTACAAGTTCTCTCATCTAAAAAGATGAGAGAGGCCTGTAATTGACATCATAGGTAGACCTCAACTATGAGAGACAAAATGAGAAAACAAATCCTGAAAATCGCATTGTCTGATTTGGAAAGAATTTTTTTTTTATTTTGATGGCAAATAAGTATTTGGTCACCTACAAACAAGTAAGATTTCTGGCTCTCAGACCTGTAACAACTTCTTAAAGAGGCTCCTCTGTTTGGAACAGTCACATTCCAAACTCCGCTATGGTGAAGACCAAAGAGCTGTCGAAGGACATCAGAAACAAAATTGTAGCCCTGCACCAGGCTGGGAAGACTTGGTGCAATCTTGTGAAGACTTACAGAAAATGTGTGACCTCTGTAATTGCCAACAAAGGATATAAAGAGAATTTTGTTTACGTACCGTAAATTCTTTTTTCTTTAATCATCAATGGGAGACCCAGACAATGGGGTTTAGGACACTGCCCTCCGGAGGTCACACTAGGTACTACAAGTTTGTAGACACCGCCTCCTCCGCTTATAAACCCCTACCGCAGGGAACATCCTCAGTTTGGTCTACAAGCTGCGAGGAGGAAATAAACCACACCCGAAACATCGGGAAGAATGCCGTACACAAAACGGTTCAACAACCCGGCAAACACTGTCTCAACAGAGAACAGAGCAAATGCAAAACATGCAAAGGAACAACTGGGTGGGTGCTGGGTCTCCCATTGATGATTAAAGAAAAAAGAATTTACGGTACGTAAACAAAATTCTCTTTTTTCTGGTCATCATAATGGGAGACCCAGACAATGGGGATGTCCTAAAGCAATACCCCAGGGCGGGAAGAGTTCCTCAACAAGACGGATAACACATGGTTCCCTTTAAAGGTGGGCAACCGCCGCCTGGAGAACCCGCCTGCCCAAACTTGCATCCGCAGAGGCATGGGCATGCACCATATAGTGCTTAGAGAAAGTGTGCAGGCTGGACCAGGTGGCTGCCTGACACACCTGTAGAGCAGACGCTCGATGTCGCAAAGCCCAGGAGGCACCAACAGCTCTGGTAGAGTGAGCCTTCAATCCCACCGGGAGAGGCAAACCAGAAGTCCGGTAAGCCTCCTGGATGGATGCCTTAATCCATCTGGCCAATGTCGATTTCGACGCCGCAGACCCCTTACAGCGACCTGTCGTAAGAACAAATAAGGAATCCGAACTCCTAAAGGAGGCGGTCCTGGACACATAAATGCGTATAGCTCTCACAAGATCCAGAGTATGGAGGTCGCGCTCAACCTGATGAACGGGAGCGGGGCAAAATGATGGGAGAACAATCTCCTGGTTCAGGTGATAAGTTGAAACCACCTTCGGCAAGAATTCTGGCCGAGGGCGCAACACCACCTTGTCTTGGTGAACCACCAGAAAGGGTGATGTGCACGATAGTGCAGCCAATTCTGATACCCTCCTTAGAGACGTAATTGCCACCAGAAAAGCCACCTTCTGGGACAGACGCGATAGAGAAACATCTCTCAGCGGCTCAAACGGAGGTTTCTGTAATGCCGCCAAGACCATGTTAAGGTCCCAAGGGTCGAGAGGTCTCTTGTAGGGCGGAACCATCCGTGACACCCCCTGCAGAAATTGACGGACCTTCGGGAGAAGTGCCAATCGCCTGTCAAACAGCACGGAAAGTGCTGATACTTGACCTTTCAAGGAGCCAAGGGATAATCCCAATTCCAAACCCGACTGTAGGAAAGCCAACAACGTCGGGATGGACAAGGGCCACGGAGACCGTCCGCCAGAGGCACACCAAGTAAAAAAGATTTTCCACGTTCTGTGGTACATCTTCCTGGAAACTGGCTTCCTAGCCCGATTCATAGTGGCAACCACCGTAGGGGAGAAACCCCTGGATGTCAGCAGCCAGGCCTCAAGAGCCATGCAGTCAATCTGAGGGCCCTGGAATTGAGGTGGTAGAATGGGCCTTGCGCGAGTAAATCTGCGCGTTCTGGAAGAGCCCACTTGTGTCCGCCTGACAGTTGCCACAGGTCCGGATACCAGGACCTCCTGGGCCAGTCTGGAGTCACTAGAATGGCTACCCTGCACTCCGACCTGATTTTCCACAGCACCCTGGGAATCAGAGCCAGAGGCGGGAACACATATGGTAGATGGAATCTGGACCAAGTCAAGATCAGGGCGTCCGCTCCCAGAGACTGGGGGTCCCATGACCTCGCCATGTACTGCGGAACCTGATGATTCAGCCGCGAGGCCATCAGATCCACGTCCGGAGTGCCCCATCTGCTGCAGATGTCCTGGAAGACGTCTGGATGAAGAGACCACTCTCCGGCGTCCATCCCCTGCCGGCTCAGATAGTCGGCCTCCCAGTTTTCGACCCCTGGGATGTGAACAGCGGAGATCAGGCAGTTGTTGTCCTCCGCCCAGGATAGGATGCGGTGGACTTCGGCCAGAGCCTCTGCACTCCTGGTTCCTCCTTGATGATTTATATAAGCGACGGCCGTCGCATTGTCGGACTGAACCCGAATGGGTTGTCCTGAGAGGAATCTCTGAAACTCCAGGAGTGCCAGATAGATCGCCTTGATCTCCAGTACGTTGATCTGCAACGCCGACTCCGACTGAGTCCAGAGGCCTTGGGCCCTGTGGTGCAAGAACACCGCCCCCCAGCCCTTCAGACTGGCGTCGGTGGTTACCACTAACCATGACGGTTTGATGAAGGACCGGCCCCGAGACAAGTGATGTGGCTGTAGCCACCACTGCAGGGAATCCCTGGTCGGCAGGGAAAGGGTCACCAGCCGATTCAGAGAGATCGTCCTCTTGTCCCACCTGCGGAGAATCTCCAGCTGAAGAGGACGGAGGCGAAATTGTGCGAACGGTACCGCCTCTATTGCTGCCACCATGCGTCCCACCAGCTTCATCAACACCCTTAGGGATGATTGTGGTGACAGGAGGACTGCTTGTACTCCTGATTGGATCGCCATCTGTTTGACTCGTGGCAGAGACACCAGGGCTGAGGCTGTGTTGAAGTCCATGCCCAGATATGTCAAAGACTGGGTCGGAACTAGCGTTGACTTCTGAATATTGAGGAGCCAACCGAACTGTTCCAGAGACCGCATGGTCACATCCAGGCTCTCTTGACAGAGGTGTTCTGATGGCGCCCTGACCAGCAGGTCGTCTAAATAGGGAATGACGGCATGTCCCTGCATGTGCAGGAGAGCCATCATGGAGGCCATCACTTTTGTGAACACACGCGGTGCCGAGGCCAACCCGAACGGCAGCGCCACAAATTGGAAGTGTTCTTCCCCCACTGCGAATCTCAACCAGCGCTGATGAGCCGGTGCAATGGGCACGTGAAGGTAAGCGTCTCTGATATCTATGGACGCTAGGAAGTCACACTGTGACACAGCTGCGATCACGGAGCGTAGGGATTCCATACGGAACTTCCGAACCAACACGTGACGGTTGAACAACTTCAGGTCCAGTACTGGGCGGAAGGATCCGTCCTTCTTTGGGACGATAAAGAGGTTGGAGTAAAAACCCCTGAACCTCTCTCCGGAAGGCACCGGGACCACCACTCCGTCTCTGCGGAGACCCTCCAACACCAGGTAAAAAGCCTGAGCCTTTTCTGGTGACGGGACCGACCGATGGAATCGGGATATCGGCTTTGACGTCAGCTCTATCCTGTACCCTCGCGAGATCACGTCTCGAACCCACTGATCTTGAACGTGAAGCAGCCACTCGTCCTGAAAGCGAGACAAGCGGCCCCCCACCTGTGGGGAGGCAGGATGAGAGAGCGAGTCATGTAGAGGCGGGTTTGGGGGTGGCAGCTGCCGCCCCCGCCGGCTTCTTTGGACGACTCTTAGAGCGCCACTGGGAAGCGGGCTTTCCCCCTCGGTCCGTGCGAGCGGACGGTGCTGATGACTGCGAGCTGGAACGAAAGGACCACTGTTTTGGGTTCCTTTTAACGGTATACCGTGGCTTAGGCTTATTCTGCGGTATCTTAGACTCAGCAGAATCCTTAATCAGCTTGTCCAGTTCGGTGCCAAAAAGCCTGTCACCAGCAAACGGAAGATTCTGCAAAATCTTCTTGGATGTGGCATCTGAGTCCCAAAGACGCAGCCACAACAACCTGCGGATCGCTATAGCATTGGCCGAAGCCACAGCTGAGCGAGTGGCAGTTTCCAGAGTCGCCGTCCTGGCGTAGTCCGCATAGGCCCTTGCCCTTTCGGTAAGTGCTAGGACCTCTGGACTGGATCTTGCCATGTCAGAGATACCATCCAAGCAGGCAGTAATCGCTTGTAAGGTCCAGACCGTGGCAAAATTAGGGGCAAATGAAGACCCTACAGCCTCATAGGAAGACTTGGCGAGCTGCTCGACCTGTCTATCCGTCGCATCCTTCAGTGAGGAGCTATCAGAGGCAGAGAAAAGGGAGCGTGCAGCAATCCTGGTCATGGAAGCGTCCACCTTCGGGACTGCGACCACTCCTGAAGCACCTCCTGGGGGAAGGGGAAGCGATTGTCCTTGGTTTTACGGACATAACGCCGCCCAGGATGTAACCTGGGAGCTCTAACCACCCTTCCAAAATTAGTGTGGTCCATGAAGGAACCACTTGGTCTAGCCTCAGGCCGCAGCCATTGATAGACCTCCTTCGGGTGCACCGTCACCTCCTCAGGGGGTGTCACGAGACGTAAAGTCTCGTTGATAGAGGACACCAGATCCTCCACCCCGTCTGGTGGTTCAGATACGGACACAGACCCGAAATTTGAACCCCCATCATCGTCCTCACCATCAGAGGAACGCTCCTCCTCAGAGAGAGCCTGGAGCTCGGGTGACTCCTCACGACGAGCCCGCTTAAGGGGTCTCACAGCAGAAGAGGGAGACACCCGGGGGTAACTGGACGGAGTAGCTGGGCTATCCAGCCTCCTATTAAGTGCCTCCAGGGATTGCGACATGGAGGACAGCTGGGACAACAGAGATTCATTGATCTTATTCTGCGTCTCCCATGGCCCTGAGATCACCTGAACCTCAGGATATAGCACCGGAGCTGCTGACTCAGCAGTGTCAGTCCGGGCCTCTGGGCGTCCGCAGTTATTGCAGGACCCCTCCACCAGTGTTCCATTGCATGTAGCACAGGTAATGGTGGTCTCCGCCGCCTTAGCAGCACGCTTCCTAACTGAGGACATCGCCACAGTAGGGGAAAATAAGCCAAATTGCAGACAAAAAACCGGGATCCCGGTGGCTTACCGACCGCAGTAAAGCGGTATGAGGAAGCGGTGTGTGTGTGTGACCTCCGCGACGGTTTCCGGTCTCCCCTCTTGGAGTGCAGGCGCACGCTGCATACAAATCCCAACCGGGAAGTGAGGGTAAAGATGGCCGCCGACAGTGAAACTGTGGGCGGCGCCGAAGACACGCGGGAAACACACACACACGCCCATCGGTCACGTCACCGCAC
The DNA here is from genome assembly GCA_033576535.1 of Allobates femoralis. Classification (NCBI taxonomy): domain Eukaryota; kingdom Metazoa; phylum Chordata; class Amphibia; order Anura; family Aromobatidae; genus Allobates; species Allobates femoralis. The sequence goes on from JARQOC010000005.1 coordinate 332,188,562, forward strand.
GGGCTGCTTCCCATCCTCCAAGCAGCCTCAGCATGAGGGAGCCGGAGCCCGCAGCGCGGGAAAAGTGTAACAAGTTATACACAGACTGCATGTACAAACAAACATCCGCAGCCCACGGCCTCAGCCCCTGTGACACACAGGGCGGTCAGCCAGGGTGACCCCAGCACAGGGTACACCCGCAGAACCGCGGACCCGAGGGTAACGCGCGGTCTGAGTGTCAGGCCACATAAAGTGACAGACACTACCCCCAGGCACACAGGAGACACAGAGTGCCTCAGTGCCGGTCCGGTCTGTAAGCACCATTTAGGGAGGCCTCGGACGGGGGTGCAGCACCAGTCCGGAGTGTAAGCACCATTTAGGGAGGCCTCGGACTGGGCTGGCTCCAGTCCGGTCTGTAAGCACCATTTAGGGAGGCCTCGGACGGAGCGGAGCTGTGCAAGGCTCCCATCTCCCACTCTCCAGAGCCCCCCAGAGAGGGATGGAAAGGAGCGCAACAGCGTACCGGGAGAACACAAAGTGTCCAGGCCCTAGGCCCTCCGGTACCTCCACCAGCGTGTTCCACAAGGGTGAGCGGGGAGGCTGTCGCAGGTCCCGACTGGAACCTTTTTACCTTGTCTTCAGACGCCATCACGTAAGCTGTGAGAATGCAGTGAAGTGCAAGCAAAGCGTGATCCTCCGTGCACACTAAGTTTAAAACTGAGGATGTTCCCTGCGGTAGGGGTTTATAAGCGGAGGAGGCGGTGTCTACAAACTTGTAGTACCTAGTGTGACCTCCGGAGGGCAGTGCCCTAAACCCCATTGTCTGGGTCTCCCATTATGATGACCAGAAAATAACAAAGTATTGAGATTAACTTTTGTTATTGACCAAATACTTATTGTCCACCAAAATTTGAATTTTTTTTTTTCCATATCAGACCATGCGATTTTCCGGATATGATATCTCATTTTGTCTCTCATGGTTGAGGTTTACCTATGATGTCAATTACAGGTCTCTCTTATCTTTTTAAGTGGGAGAACTTGCACAATTGGTTGCTGACTAAATACTTTTTTCCCCACTGTATGTACATGCCAATGAGTAATTGCTGGGTATTGCTTAATCTTAATATTTTTACATATTTTCTAATGTCCATGTTTGAAAAATCAAGAACAACGAGTCTTTCACTTGTGTTTTAAACCAAACTATGACGCTAATGATGCTATAACCAAGGACAATCGGAGAAGCAGAAAGTAAATTTCTGATATATTATGCTCTTTAGACCATTCATTAAATATATTTTGTTGTGACAATAAAAAAATTATATATACCTGTCCTGGAGCAACATCAGTTGGATCAGGGCCATGGTGAAATTCTCTATGTAGTTTTCCAGAATGTAAATCTAAAACAAACTGTTTTAGTTTGCCAGAAATCCTAAAGCAAAAACACATTAAAGAATTCTATATTAAATGTCATCTTAAGTGGCATCAACAATAAATCATTTAACCTTTTCCTGTCACAGCTAGTTTTGGCTTTTCTGACAAATCTCCATCACACACAGATACAATAAATATTAGTCAGATTATGTTTGCATAGGCTCAGAAGCGGACATCTAGGAGTGACGATTGATGTGCCCAATATTAAAGAAAGTGGTTATTCAGTGTTTGCCACGCATAGTGCATGGGAGCATTGAATATCTCAGTAGGCATCAGCGGCAAGATGATTATGCTCACCATCAATCGATCCCCCGCAGAGCGACATCCTCTCATGCCAGGAGCTGCCTGTGGAGCAGGGCGCATGACAGAACGTCATGAGGCTGCGGGGGAGCGATGAATGGTGGGTATAGGTTTATTTTTTTATGGGGACTATATCCCAGGATGGGTGACATATATACACGGGAGGTTTACATACCAGTCATGGCCAAAAGTATTGGCACCCCTACAATTCTGTCAGATAATACTCAGTTTCTTCCTGAAAATGATTGCAATCACAAATTCTTTGGTATTATTATCTTCATTTAATTTGTCTTCAACGAAAAAAAGCACAAAAAGATTTGTCCTAAAGCAAAATTGGATATAATTCCACACCAAACATTAAAAGGGGGTGGACTAAAGTATTGGCACCCTTAGAAAAATGATGTGATGCTTCTCTAATTTGTGTAATTAACAGCACCTGTAACTTACCTGTGGCACCTAACAGGTGCTGGCAATAACTAAATCACACATGCAGCCAGTTGACATGGATTAAAGTTGACTCAACCTCTGTCCTGTGTCCTTGTGTGTACCACATTGAGCAAGGAGAAAAGAAAGAAGACCAAAGAACTGTCTGAGGACTTGAGAAACCAAATTGTTAGGAAGCATAAGCAATCTCAAGGCTACAAGTACATCTCCAAAGACCTGAATGTTCCTGTGACTACAGTGCGAAGTGTCATCAAGAAGATTAAAGCCCATGGCACTGTGGCTAACCTCCCTTCCCGGCAGTCCGAGGGTACAACAGTGTCAACCCGTACTATCCGTCGGCGTCTGAATGAAAAGGGACTGTATGGTAGGATACCCAGGAAGACCCCACTTCTTACCCCGAGACATAAAAAAGCCAGGCTGGAGTTTGCCAAAACGTACCTGCGAAACCCTAAAACATTTTGGAAGAATGTTCTCTGGTCAGATGAGACAAAAGTAGAGCTTTTTGGGCAAAGGCATCAACAGAGTTTACGGGAGGAAAAAAGAGGCATTCAAAGAAAAGAACAGGGTCCCTACAGTCAAACATGGCGGAGGTTCCCTGATGTTTTGGGGTTGCTTTGCCTCTGGCACTGGACTGTTTGACCGTGTGCATGGCATTATGAAGTCTGAAGACTACCAACAAATTTTGCAGCATAATGTAGGGCCCAGTGTGAGAAAGCTGGGTCTCCCTCAGAGGTCATGGGTCTTCCAGCAGGACAATGACCCAAAACACACTTCAAAAAGCACTAGAAAATGGTATGAGAAAAAGCAATGGAAACTTCTAAGGTGGCCAGCAATGAGTCCAGACCTGAATCCCATAGAACACCTGTGGAGAGATCTAAAAATGGCAGTTTGGAGAAGGCACCCTTCAAATATCAGGGACCTGGAGCAGTTTGCCAAAGAAGAATGGTCTAAAATTCCAGCAGAGCATTGTAAGAAACTCATTGATGGTTACCGGAAGCGGTTGATCGCAGTTATTTTGGCTAAAGGTTGTGCAACCAAGTATTAGGCTGAGGGTGCCAATACTTTTGTCTGACCCATTTTTGGAGTTTTGTGTGAAATGATCAATGTTTTGCTTTTTGCTTCATTCTCTTGTGTTTTTTCATTGAAGACAAATTAAATGAAAATAATAATACCGAAGAATTTGTAATTGCAGTAATTTTCAGGAAGAAACTGAGTATTATCTGACAGAATTGCAGGGGTGTCAATACTTTTGGCCACAACTATGTGTGGCATTGACCTGGTCTCTAATCTGAGCTGCTGTCAACCTGCAATTTCTGAGGCTGGTGACTCGGATGAACTTATCCTCCGCAGCAGACGTGACTCTTGGTCTTCCTTTTCTGGGGCGGTCCTCATGTGAGCCAGTTTCTTTGTAGCGCTTGATGGTTTTTTGCAACTGCACTTGAGGACACTTTCAAAGTTTTCCAAATTTATCAGACTGACCGACCTTCATTTCTTAAAGTAATGATGGCCACTCGTTTTTCTTTACTTAGAATTTGTATTATGGCAAGAAAAAAGCAGCTCACAATCTATTCAGTAGGACTATCAGCTGTGTATCCACCAGACTTCTGCACAACACAACGGATGGTCCCACCCCCATTTATAAGGCAAGAAAAACCACTTATTAAACCTGACAGGACACACCTGTGACGCTGTGTGTGTGTGTGTGTGTGTGTGTGTGTGTGTATATCCGGAATTGGCATCTACACCATCGCAACTACAGCCACAAAATTTTGCACAGTCACACATCTGGACCCCGACAGCGTCGTAGGCTATGTTGTGAGGCGAAATTTTAACCCCGCGCATTCCAATTCACCAAACAATTTTGCCCCTATCTACATAATGGGGAAAAAGTGACAGTTACCAGTTGACAGTTGTGAATGAAAGGGGCTTAATGATAGCGCCAAAGACTAACAGCACATACCAGCATATAGTCATTAAGGTTGGGCCCCAACATGAGATATTCACCACGCACGGGGACATGTATACACACCACATGCACACAAAGAGTAACAGCAAGTGTATAGTCGCTAAGGTGCAGCCCCAACATTGGATACTCACCATGCACCCGAACACACACACACACACCACAAAGACACACACAACACAGACACACCCACCCCCAAGGGCGCACACACCCTATAGCGACACATGCACTCACCCCACACACCACACAGACCCCCCCACAGGGACACACACACACACATAGCCACCATATAGGGACACATGCACTCACCCCACAGGGACACACACACACACACACACCACCAAGAGACCCACACACACCACAAAGACCCCCCCCCCCCACAGGGACACACACATATACACACCCTATAGGGACACATGCACTCACCCCACAGGGACACACACACACCAAAGAGACACACACAACACAGACACACACACCCCAAACAGACCCCTCCCCCCACAGGGACACACACACATACACACCCTATAGGGACATATGCACTCACCCCACAGGGACACACACACACACCAAAGAGACACACACAACAGATACACACACCACACAGACCCCCCCCCCCCCACAGGGACACATACACACACACCCTATAGGGACACATGCACTCACCCCACAGACACAGATGTGCACAAATCACCTCACACAACTCGCCTCATACGTGTGTTATCTTTAATTTACAAACATAAACATCTGATTAAAAATAGCCAATGTGCAACACATGTGCCATATAGGGAATTAAGGCAGATGTCAGTCACATGAGCTGTCTATTATGTGTGTGTGTGTGAGGTAACATATACTGCCCGGCCAGGGGGAGGGTTTACTGTTGGCTGGAGATTTATTAGGCTGCCTATGGCAATCAGTCACAGCTCAGCTTCTATTTTCCTACAGGTCATTAATATGACATATTCAAATTCTATTTTGTTATAGTTAACAGCAGTTATTTATTAACCCGGGTGTAGCCGAGTACTACAGCTAGATATATACTCGTGTATAAGCCGAGTTTTTCAGCACAAAAAATGTGCTGAAAAGTCCCCCCTCGGCTTATACACGAGTCATAGCGGTATACAGCGCCCCCATCAGTGGTATACAGGGAATACAGGGCCCCCCCTTGCTGCCGCACACCTGTAAAGCAATAGATCATTATATATTTATCCCTGTCGCTGTTCTGCACCGCGCTCCTCCGGGTCTTCATGCTTCCTCCTCCGGAGCACAGGAAATGACGTCATTGTCTGTGCGCCGGAGGAGGAAGCATGAAGACCTGGAGGAGTGCGGTGCAGAGAGGCGGCGGCGGCGACAGGGATAAGTATAATGATCTATTGCTTTACAGGTGTGCAGCAGCAAGGGGGGCCCTGTATGCCCTGTATACCACTGATTGGGGGGGGGGGGGCTGTATACCTCTGGGGAGGCTGCTGTATATACACCGCTGGGGAGGCTGCTGTATATACACCGCTGGGGAGGCTGCTGTATATACACCGCTGGGGAGGCTGCTGTATATACACCGCTGGGGAGGCTGCTGTATATACACCGCTGGGGAGGCTGCTGTATATACACCGCTGGGGAGGCTGCTGTATATACACCGCTGGGGAGGCTGCTGTATATACACCGCTGGGGAGGCTGCTGTATATACACCGCTGGGGAGGCTGCTGTATACTACCACTGGGGAGGCCTGTATACCACACTGCTGGGGGCTGTATACCTGTGCTGGGGTCCGCCCTCGGCTTATACGCAAGTCAATAGGTTTTCCCAGGTTTTGGGGGCAAAAGTAAGGGGGGGGTCGGCTTATACACGAGTATATACGGTATATATATATTCTTCTCTAGAGCCGCTATCTTAGAGGTGGGAAGTTCAGTGTCGGGTTTTCCTGTGCTTCTCAAATATCTGGTGATTCTGGAGGGCCCTGTTCTTGAAATGGGTGTGTGCTCCTTCTCTTTGCTGGAAAATATTGCCAATTTTGAGGCAGCGTCAACTGGGATAATCAGGCTTTGTTGGTGCTGGGATCTAGAGCGATATGATCAGCGTCCTCTTCCCATGAACAGGACACGCCCCCCTTTCTCATGTACAACACCTTAGAATCAATAGTGCTCTATAAATAATAATAATGACGGAGTGTGTGTATATATGCATATATATGTGTGTTTATATGTGTGTATACACATATACACATATATATGCATATATATACACACACACACACACACACACACACCACACACACACACACACACACACTCCGTCATTATTATTTATAGAGCACTATTGATTCTAAGGTGTTGTACATGAGAAAGGGGGCGTGTCCTGGTCATGGGAAGAGGACGCTGATCATATCGCTCCAGATCACAGCACCAACAAAGCCCGATTATCCCAGTTGATGCTGCCTCAAAATCGGCAATATTTTCCAGCAAAGAGAAGGAGCACACACCCATTTCAAGAACAGGGCCCTCCGGTGACCCCCACTACCAGAATCACCAGATATTTGAGAAGCGCAGGAAAACTCGACACTGAACTTCCCACCTCTAAGATGGCGGCTCTAGAGAAGAAGGATAAGGCGCACCAGTGTGGAGATGGAGGAGCTGCACGCCACTGAAGAAGTTGGAGAGCGGGCAGACCATCACCAAATTCAGGAGGAGGATTACACTAACTCTCCGGTAATGCCGCACCGCTCCTCTCTCCCTCCCACTAGAGTGTGCAGCCGAACACTACACAGTTAGACTCAGCTGTTCCTCCCCCACAGCATGAGTCACGTGGCTGTGGTAGACCCTGCAGGCAGAAGGAGGGGGAGATTTGCCCTGATGTCACCCAGAGGAGTATAAACACTCACGGAGCTGGGGATCATATTGAGTCAAGCTAAACATCATATGCACAGGGCTCTGTGCACACAGTGGAACATTTTACATTAACTGAGGCAGGCCCTCCTCGGGACCCACAGCTCTTACATGGTGGTAGTGAATGAGATAATCAGGTGGAGAGGCATGTAGAATCTCCCAATGGGGAAAGAGGACCCACTACTTTGTTCCTGGAATTCCACTCACCTACATTCAGAGGGGCTGAGAGAGATGAACTTAACACTATGAGATCTCATTTAACTAACAGAACCCGTGGTTCCCCATGTTCCAGGACAGGGGGTCTGGGAGGACCTTACAGCCCGTATCTCTGCTATCTGGACCAAGGAAGAAATTGAGGGCTTTATTACTAGGATGGAGGCATCATATAGGGCAGGGGCTGCAGTACTCAGAGGCGAGGTGCGACAACCCTCTGTGAGGGTTACATCTTCTGAATCGCAATCTGAAGATATGGTCCAACACTTAGACTCTCTAGAACAACAGGTCTCAGACGAACGCATCTAACCTTGATCTGGTCCTTGACCTGATGGAGGACTTAGAAAACCGTGAAAGACGTAACAATAACGGAATCCGTGGCATACCTTAGTCTGTCCCCACAAGAGACCTTGGTGATAAGTTCCGCAATGCTCCTAAGGATGCATCCCTTGAATTTGACAGGGCTCACAGATCTTTGGGCCCCCTCCCACCAGAAGGCGCCAGACTCAGGGATGTTATCGGTCGGGTCCAAAGATTTAAAGTGAAGTAAAAGATCCTTACTAAAGCCCAGGAAAGAGAACCACTAGCCTTCCAGGGTAATCCCGTGCAACTTATGGCTGACCTCTCCAGACATACACTCCAGAAAAAGAGAGCCCTTTGAACCCTGCTAGAACTATTACGACAGAGAAATAACTCCTATTCCTGGGGCTTCCCCTTTCGCCTCCAAGTGCGGAGAGAAGGCCATCTAAACTTTGTCATCCACCTGAGAGACATTCCAGATTTCACATCTGCATTGGGAATTCTATCTGTTAACGTGCTATCGAAAGGCCTGGAATACTAAGAGGCTGAGTAGAGTTGCGCTGCACAGGAAAAATCCGGAAAAGGTGCCGTAACTATATAAATGGGGAGAATGGTGAACCATAACTTACATCGCCCCTTCCCCTTACATTTCACCCCTCTTGCTCCCTCTTTCGAGTTCCTCCACTCCCCCCCTTTCCCCTCCAAATTCTCTACCCTACATCTTTTCTTTACTCTTCTTTCATTATTTCTTGTATCACTAGTGACATGGAGGTCTCGATACCTTTAGGTATTAAGGATAGGCTACTGTTTTACAATATTTTGAACAATGCTTGTTATTTCTTTGATTGTGATAGATTGGATTGGTCACAGACAATTCTTGTCCTAACCCAAGACAAATGGTCAGTCAGCAAGGGGCAATCATTGATTGATTGGGCAAGAAGGATACTCAGGGTGGGGACACGTAGGAAGCACATAACTGAATAAGCAGATACAGGGTAGGCATCTCTCACCGTTAACCAGTGTATAACTAAGATAAATATGTGCAAATATGACTTGTCAACATTGTATCTAGAATCTATAAAAGGACATAAGTATACCTGTGGAACCTCATAGCCGGAAACACTGGGAACAAACAAATCCGGTATGGACCATTGTTAAAACATGAATATCTTCATTAATATTTACTTCAAATATTGGGTATAATTATTAAATATTAATTTATTTATTGATATGCTGATACATTACATAGTGCTGACATGGAGAATTGCATACAAGCAAGTGGAAGTATACGCGATATGGCCATACATAGCTGTGGCTATACAAATACCTCAAGATTGCATCATTCCAGAATTGTCCAGAAGTAACAGTCTAGGTTCCCATATATAGTCACACGTGTTAATGTCACTCTATAAGAATGAGCTATACCAGGAGATGGGAGCAACACACCCTTGGGTGGGGGTCTCTCCCTGTCGGGGACAGACTCATTGCTGGAAGACAGAGAGCTAACACCTGCTCAAGCTTCTTCAAGACACATCAACTCTAGTCGTGCAGGAGCCATACAGCCTTGGAAAGATGGACACCCCAAGACCCGTTGAAGGCAGAAGCAAGTATGATACTGAAAGATAAATAGACTATTTTCCTATAACTACCTGAATAGGTTACTTTACTGTCATACTTTTATTATTGGGTCATTTTGACCAATACAAGCCAGCAAGATATTTTTATATACTTTTTCGTCTTGTCTCAATAATTCGCACTTGATGATAATTATGCACATATAGCGGTATTTAACAACCATATTTTTCATTCAGTGTCACGCAATTAGGTGTAGTAAAGCTAAATATATAGACACATAGGAAGCCCTTTGGGACATCTAAGGGAAAATACTATGGGATTTGTTTTTCGACTCCTACAGCGGGGGAGGTGGTCATTTGCTCTGTTAAGTTATTCACAGAAGGACTATCCAACCAGACGGAATCCTACTAACAGAAGTGTCCCCATATACTTGGCTCTAGCCACGTGGTACCTAGAAGCTCCATCCTGAGCTATACGGTCTTCACAGTGGGCCCAGACTCACAGTATATAGAGTCACCCTATCATCTGAGGGACTCAAATGTATCTACTAATGTCACCAAACCAAGAAATACGATTCTAGCCCCCGATGAGCCTTTTGAGATAAAGAAGGCGAAATGCATTGGGCTGGGTACAAGACCATATTTATGGTCAGAAGTTGAGATTTGATCAACTTCCCCCATCATGGGGATTTAGAACAGGAGCTTGGACAACAACTACTAAAGTCTGACAGATAGCTTTGAGTCCACTACTACAGGTGACCGAGCATAAGGACTGTTATACAGACCTATCTACTAAACTAAGGACAGGTGTGCTCCCCGGATAACACCTGGAGACAAAGTTGTGTCCATATCTCTCTAGAGACCACAACGTACTTGAATAATGAATCTAGTCTAGTCTATTTAGTATCCACTTTTGAAGAGGTAGATATTGTGCATCCTGTATGTGTGTATATCCTGTATATTTTTACAGTCTCGTTGCCCAGAACAATGGATTATACCGCACGCGACAACGCATGGCGGCAGAAACTTGATCAAGTATTTAATGATGAGCTGGGACCCACTAATGATTCAAGTCCAAAAGCAGTTGAAGCGACAGTAACCAAATTAAAACAACTGTTAAACCAGAGGACAAAACTCTGGTGGAACAAGTCCTTTATGGAACGGTACATCTCAAAAGGGATGATACCCAGAGGTTTGAGGGTACAGGTGTTCCCCTCATTTAAAATTGAAAACAATGAGGTTAAAAAGAAGTGGGAAGACCTATCCTCCACATGCTCAATGGGATATATGAACATTTTAGTTGGTTTAAATTCGGAGTCTTTAAAGGTGCTGGAGAAACAGATTGAGGAAGTGAAAAATGTTCTGGCAGAACGAATGTCGGAGGAAGAGCTAGGCCAGCTGGAGAGAGACTTAGACTCCAACTACCTGAAATGGGAGAAGGAGATTATCTCAGCGAAAGCTAAAAAATATAAACGGGATTCCGAAGACTACCGGAACAATACAGTATATAGATGGGGAGGCAGGAAAAAGAATAAACCTAAACCCCCACCTAAGGAACAACCTCAGGCCCCGGCCCCGACACCTTCCAATGTCTCCATATCCCTTTCCTCACTATCATCACTTGAGGAGGAGGGTGCAACGGGTGGAGAGGGTGGATTCTTACCACTGGGAAGACCATCTGGGCTGATGGGAACAGGATCAGGAAGTGGTAAAAGAACAATCACACCTCCACAATCAGTGGATAAAAGGAGCAAAAATAATTTGGAGGTAATTAATTTGTCAACCCATATCCTGTCAGAACCACAGATAGAGGTATTGAAATTAGGTTTGAATTTTGCTCCTGTTAACCGCTTCAATTACTTTACAGTGCTGAAGGATCTAAACCTCTTCACCCGGAGATTAATTCTACATAAGTTGCACCTAAAAAGAAGGGTTGGTGATGGATTGTCACAGACAGAGAGGGAAGCATTAAGTGACTTGGAGACATTGGAGTCGGACTCCGAGTTGGAAACACAAGGTAAATTTCCCAAATGTCTATATCCTAGATCAACCACGTTCCCTCCCGTGTCCCTTTGTCCTGAAGTTGAGGTCTTCTACAAGAGAGTGGTGGAGGACCTCAAAAAATTGGAGAATAGAAGGATAAGAAATGACAACTTAACGAAACGTCAGAGAGAAGCCTTACAAGAAATAGAGGCACTCCCTGACGTAGTTGTCAAACCTGCGGATAAGGGAGGGAACGTGGTTGTTTGGCCTATGAGCATGTACGAACGAGAGGTACTGAGGCAGCTTAGAGACAAAGAATCATATAAATTACTACCCTCAAACCCTGGGAAGAAATTTGAGGTGGAGCTGTTCGGGATACTCGAACAGGCGTTCCAACATGGTATTATCCCCAAACAAATCTTTGAGGGTCTCATAGTGTCGTTACCCACTACTCCAACCTTCTATATACTGCCAAAGATCCACAAGGACCCCCTTGTCCCCCAGGACGTCCGATAGTCTCTGGCATAGGGGGGATCTGTGAACCAGTGTGCAGGTTTATCGAATTTTACCTGCACCCCTTGGTAGAAACTCTTCCCTCCTATGTCAGAGATACTACGGACGTCCTGCGGCAGATCAATGGGGTCTTTGTGGATCCCGGCACCACCCTAATTACGGCTGATGTGGAGGGGTTATACTCCTGCATTGAACATCAGGACGGCCTTAGGGCTGTAGAGTTCTACTTAAACATGAGCAGTCTGGATGAGCCACTGGTGAGATTGATCCTAGAGTTGCTGGAATATATACTCACTCATAATTACTTTTTGTTCAAAGATCAGTACTACCTGCAATCTAGAGGCACTGCGATGGGCGCGGCCTGCGCTCCATCCTACGCAAACCTCTTTCTCGGATATTGGGAGAGGGAGGTTTTCGGGGATGGGGCGTGGGCCGCGTCCCATGCGCAGTGCTGGTTAAGATTTATTGACGATGTTTTAGTCCTTTGGACTGGAACAAGTGAGGAACTGAGGGTGTTCAAAGATATGTTAAATACCAACAAATATAACATCAAATTAACTTTTAAGGAACACACCTCAGAAGCTGAATTCCTGGACATCAAGCTGGTGGTTCATCCAGACTGCTCTTTACAGACTAATATGTTCCGGAAGAAAACGTCTGTAAACGCTCTACTCCACGCGACCTCGAGCCATACACCATCTACTATAACAGCGATTCCCACTGGCCAATTTTTAAGGGCCAGGAGGGTTTGCTCCACAGAGAGATACTTTCAGGAGCAGGCAGATGACTTGAGGGACAGGTTTTTGGCGAGGGGGTATACTAAAAGGAGTATAAAAAATGGCTACCAAAGAGCGATAAGAACTCCAAGGGAAAATCTCCTTATCCCGAAACCAAAATCGAAAGGGACTGATCAAAAAATCATTAGATTTATATCTACATTTAATGATCAGTGGGGTAGTATGAGACGAGTTCTTAAACAACACTGGGACATATTAAGAAGGGATGATTCCCTGAAACAAGTCCTCACAGCCCACCCGGCTATGACCGCAAGGAGGGGTCGGAATATAAGAGATACAATTGTGCATAGCCACTATGTGCAGAAAAAACAACCTACCATTGGTGGTACAAAACCCAGAATAGGCTTCTATCCTTGTGGTGATTGCAAGGGGTGTCGGAGTATGGTCCGATCCACAACATTCATGGATACCAGGGGTGAAAAGGAGTATAAGATCCTAAAATACATAAGCTGCTCCACAAACAATGTCATTTATTATGCAACGTGCCCGTGTGGCTTGGTCTATATTGGACTGACCACACGGGAACTGCGCATTAGAGTTGGCGAACATGTTCGCGATATTAGAGCTGCAGCTAAATTGGAAGCAGATAACCCCCTGTTAAAGACCATACCCCGCCACTTTAAGCAAAAACACAATTGCGACCCAATAGGATTTAAAGTCAGAGGGATTGATACCCTAAATTTGGGATCTCGTGGTGGGGACTATAATAAGAGGCTAGCACAATTAGAATGTAAATGGATTGTGAAACTCGACACAATGAGCCCAAAGGGATTAAATGAAAAATTGAGCTTTGTACCCTTCCTATAAAGGATTTGTTCGCTGCAAACTGCTGACTTGATCATTTTTTAATTAGTGATTTTAATAATTTTAATTCACTTTCCACTTTTTCCTTCACTTCATAGATATGAGTATATGACGTAACCGTACGGCCATGCGACATCTGATTGTGAACACTGAAAGACTCACCAATGGATTTCACCTCGCATCAAAGTACCAATATGGGAAAAAGAAGTATAAGGACAGAAATATTGATGGAAATTGTAATCATGAATCCTATAGTAATGACTCAATGATTTGTTTCTATGTGTTGTCCAGTTGTGGTAATGACTGGGTATGGAGTATAGGGGTGGAGGGATTTGCACGCACTGCCACTCCCGTTGGTCCATGGAAACATGGATCAATGGGTGTTGGTAGTCTGATGCAAGTCCGAGGTAAATGCGTAGCCCTAAATATCGTGGGAGTACATATAACGGAGTGACACATCATATGGGATAATTGGGAAAATACCCGGTCTAATTTAGGATCATAACATCTATTTACATTTCCCCTCGGTCCTAGTGTTTCCCTATCCCCTATAATAAATGCTAACTGAGGGTATTTGTGTGAGGTGCCCCTACCCAACATGGCGGAATGCTCATTTCCGCCCTCATATGAGGTCATCTTGGTGATCCTATGGGACACCAGTATCCAAAATGGTGGAAATGGCACTTCCGCCCTGGGTACAATGCCATTGGTGAGGATTCCCAGTTACAACTTCCGCTCCCGCCCCCCAGAGATCTTGCAGGCGTCCCGGATAGGCTGGATGAGATCAGGTGGCCACTGACTCTCCAGCCTCGGGATTGGCCGCGGATCGGCGTGGTGGAGGCGGAGCGGAAATGGGATACACGTGCAGGAGCACAGTGCCAATATAAACAGATGCCGTTCGGCATCTACAGTACGGACCCCATTGAGAAAGCAATAGCGAAACGCGTCTGGGGGCACCCGGACACTCATATTCCCCCTTGGACATGGGTAAGTTCTAGAGGTGGTGGGAGGAGGTTAAAACCAGTACCCCTGTTTGTTTACAATGCATGTGTACAAAATTATGTGGCTAGCTGAGGTTGTGATTCCCCAGGGGCAGAGGAACTGCAGGATCTCTGCATAGGATCCTTCCAGCATTGCTCCGCTGTTCTCTCCCCCTGGATTTGACACACACACCACTTGGATGTCTACAATACCGGAATTGACACACTACTAGCATGGTTTACATATAGGGAAACAATCTGTACTGGATACTCCCATCCTCTACCCCTAGTCCAAATAGAAGGGAGTTTCCTACACCAAGGAAAATTTTAATGGTCACAATCTCACTTAAACTTGATCACATATGAAATAAATAAAAACTTAAATTATGTATATCATTTTATATGCCTTGTAATGAACTTTAAATGTATTTAATACTTTAATAAATTCATATTGAAAAACAGAGCATATGTGATTTCTGAGATATATATAATAATTACAAAAGGGCTTGAAACCTCCTACTTTGCTTGGTAAATGAATTGTTATGTATAGGAGGGGCCCATTCTGGCCAATGGCCAAACAAAAGTTATACATTGTAAGGACAACCCCTTGTGCAATATTGGTCTTCACAGTGGGCCCAGACTCACAGTATATAGAGTCACCCTGTCATCTGAGGGACTCAAATGTATCTACTAATGTCACCAAACCAAGAAATACGATTCTAGCCCCCGATGAGCCTTTTGAGATAAAGAAGGCGAAATGCATTGGGCTGGGTACAAGACCATATTTATGGTCAGAAGTTGAGATTTGATCAACTTCCCCCATCATGGGGATTTAGAACAGGAGCTTGGACAACAACTACTAAAGTCTGACAGATAGCTTTGAGTCCACTACTACAGGTGACCGAGCATAAGGACTGTTATACAGACCTATCTACTAAACTAAGGACAGGTGTGCTCCCCGGATAACACCTGGAGACAAAGTTGTGTCCATATCTCTCTAGAGACCACAACGTACTTGAATAATGAATCTAGTCTAGTCTATTTAGTATCCACTTTTGAAGAGGTAGATATTGTGCATCCTGTATGTGTGTATGTGGGGGGGGGGTTTACACTTGTAAATCACTAGTTCACTTGTATCACTATTTCACACTGAATTTTAATTAAAACATTTAAGCTAAATTCAGTTGAGTTTCCCTTTAGTTTATGCCCAAATTAAATTGGATTAAACTCTTTAACACATAAAAAGTCATCCACTTCACTGTCATGTGTTTTTTTCCGGTACATAGTCAGGAAAGCAAAAAGGTGGACGGTGTATACGAACCTGCGCTGCAAGGACCACAGGATTAGATGGTGTTCATTATAATTTATATTTCCGATGCGTTTCGGAGTTAGTCCCAACTCCTTCCTCAGGGAATAGTAGACCATTATACCCTGAGGAGGAGTTGGCACTAACTCCGAAACGCGTCGGAAATATAAATTATAATGATGAACACCATCTGATCCTTTGGTCCTTGCAGCACAGGTCCGTATACACCGTCCATCCTTTTGCTTTCCTGACTACGTTGATCATTGTGGTGTGGATCCTTGCAGCAGCTACTACCTTTTGCATTGACGCTGGTTGTGTGATACACAACCCCCCCAGGTGAGTGACTAATTAAATTTAGTCCACATTTTTATCAATGATAAGACTCTATTGCGCTTCTCTCTCCCTTTTTCCAGTTTTTCCGGTACATGCCACATTGATGTTATCTGTGTGCTGTACGCGTTTCATCTGTGTTGTCGGTAAAAAAAAAAAAAAAAAAAAAAAAAAAAGACATGTCTCCATGTGGATGAAACAGACATATGGTCCATGTGAAAACACAGGTGTGAGAATCATGATAAAAAGTACTGGAATAGAAAGCAGGAAAATTTCTCAGCTAAGATATATTGCAAAGTTGCTTATTTTAACATGTACTAATGATTTATGAAATAAAAATGTAAAATGTTGGTTATGCTTTAAACCTAGCCTTCACATATACAGTAACTTAAATAATCTGCATTCAAGAGATACTTACGATAAGTCCTTAAAATCGGAAAACACATACATGTGCCTAAAACTATCAATTGCTATTACGGGACAATCTTCAGGAGTTTTCTGAATGTGCAAAAGAGGATGTCTAAACTTATCACAGTCCGCATGAAGAAAGTTTATTGATCCTGAAAAAGAAAAAAGTTATTATGCACATTATTATTCCTTAAAAAGAAAAAGAATAAACATTATTTGTGAATAAATTTGTGTGCATTCTTCATTTAATTTAAAACCTTCTACTTACAGTTTAACGTAGGAATGAACCCCTTTAAGAACCTTGATATACCCATCATGTTAGGAACAGGAGCTGTTCCTATCACAATCCAATCACATGCACCCGCACTGGCTTCCTTCCTAATTTCATGCTGCTTGTGTTGCTGCCCAATGTAAACTTGCAACTTCGAGTGAATAAAAGCCTGTGTTTGCACAAATATAGGAATGCCATCGATTTTTTATAACAAGTCTCTGCCTGCGATTGGGCACCTCATTCCACTTGTGCCATAAAGGCGATACATGTTCACAAGGAGGCAGCAGGACATGTAAATGATCTACTGTTAACAACAAAACCTAGGGAGTTACAGATAATAGAACCAATTATTGTCCAGAACAGAAACAAGGTTATGAGTCCCAAAGATTGCAGAGAAGCTCGGCTCACATGTATCCTACACTCTATGCCGGGTGCTTGCACCGGGGTTCAAATTTACCTGTCTGAAATACGCGATACAGACATCACCAATAGAATATTTCCTATGAGGCTGAGGCTGTCATTTTGGACTCTGGTCTATAATCTGGTGGTAAAGAAGAAAGACTTGGCACTCAATTTTGAATTCATGTGATTTTATTGCAGACATAATCCAATGTTGGTATAAAGATATATTCAACATATCTTTATACTAACATTGGATTATTTCTGTATTTTCTGGTAATTTTTTAAGATTAGATATGTGCTGTAATTATTGAATATACTGTATAGGTCACTTTTTGTTACACTGATGAAGATCCAGGGATTGTGACCGAAACATTTGTGTCACATCTAAATTTTCCTTTGGTCACATAATAAAATCACATGAATTCTAGATTTTGAGTACTAAGTTTTTCTTCTTTATGGAATAAGGTGTGAGAACCTACTTGTGCACCTGTGCAAAGGAAGTGCCATTTGATATAATTCTTATTATCTGGTGGCATCAGTCTACGAAAACCTTGCAAAAAAATAGTCGGCCACATATGTAGCGATCCTCAGAGTCCCGGACCTGGTTTCTTCACTCCTTTTTTGGGGATGAGCTCACAGATCCGGACACGAGTTGTGTCCTGAATGGCAGTTTCTTCTCCTCCTCGGTTCACCTGCCGGTGGTCAGCACAGCAGGGTTTGGATGGGAATGATGATCCAAAGCATCAATCCTGCTACAGAACTATCCCACTTCCACAGGAAGTGTAATAAGATCCCAATTTTTTTTTTGCTTCTTAAAGATGGATCCTTTTTGAGATAGGTGCCATTTAAAACAATGGAGGTTTAATCATGAACAAAATTTCATTATAGATTATACACACACTTGGTAAATTCAAAAAAGTTCATTTTTTTTCTCATTAATGTACTTGACTGAATAAAAAAAAAAAAAATGTACACATTTTTGCAAATCTATTAAAAAAGAAAAACTGAAATATCACATGGTCATAAGTATTCAGACCCTTTGATCAGTATTGAGTAGAAGCACCTTTTTGGGCCAGTAGAGCCATGAGTCTTCATGGGAATGATGACCAAGTTTTTCACACCTGGATTTGGGGGATCCTCTGCCATTCTTCCTTGCAGATCCTCTCCAGTTCCGTCAGGTTGGATGGTGAACATTGGTGGACAGCCATTTTCAGGTTTCTCCAGAGATGCTTAATTGGGTTTAGGTCAGGGTTGTGGCTGGGCCAGTCAAGAATGGTCACAGAGTTGTTCTGAAGCCACTCCTTAGTTATTTTAGCTTTGTGCTTACACGGTCATGGTCTTGTTGGAAGGTGAACATTTGGCCAGGTCTGGGAGCCAGAGCACTCTGGAAGAGGTTTTCATCCAGGATGTCTGAACTTGGCCGCATTCATGTTTTCTTCAATTGCAACCAGTCATCTTGTCCCTGCAGATGAAAAACACCCCGATAGCATTGTGCTGGCAGCACCATGTTTCACTGTTGGAATTTTATTGGGACGGTGATGAGCAGTGCCTGGTTTTCTCCACACATTCCACTTAGAACTATCACCAAAAAGTTCTAGCTTTAACCAGAGAATCTTATTTCTCAGTCTGGAAGACCTTCATGTGTTTATTTGCAAACTCTATGCGGGCTTTCCTATGTCTTGCACTGAGGAGAGACTTCTGTTGGGCCACTCTGCCATAATGGCCCAACTGGTGGAGGGCTGCAGTGATAGTTGACTTTGTGGAACTTTCTCCCATCTCCCTACTGCATCTCTGCAGCTCAGCCACATTGATCTTGGGGTTCTTCTTTACCTCGCTCACCAAGGCTCTTCTCCCACGATTGCTCAGTTTGGCTGGAAGGCCAAGTTTAGGAAGACCTCTGGTGTTCCCAATCGTCTTCCATTTAATGATTATAGAGGCCACTGTGCTCTTACGAACCTTGAGTAATGCAGAAATTCTTTTGTAACCTTGGCCAGATTTGTGCCTTGCCACAATTTTAGGAAAATCCAGAGAGAGATCGTGCTTTAATGATCCGCGCTGCCATCCTACCTTACTGTAAAAAAATGCCAGGGAAGACAAGAGTTTGTGTGCGGCTTCTTTATTTCATCAGTATTTCCATGGATGGAAATACTGATGGAATAAAGAAGTAGCACACAAACTCTTGGCTTCACTGGCATTTTTTTCCAGTAAGGTGGGATGGCAGCGAGGATCATTAAAGCACGATCTCTCTGGATTTTCCTTGGATACATCACCACTGGTACATGGGAGTGCAGATCCAGCAGCAGCTGTCTAAGCCAATTAACCAGTGTGGGGAACATACACCTTTGAAGGTACTACCTTATCCTTAAAACTATAAAACCCATTTGCACCTCTGTCTCCCCTTTCCTTGTATAGATTGCCACAATTCTGTCTCTGACCTCCTTGGGCAGTTCCTTTGACCTCATGATTCTTATTTGGTCTGACTTGAATTGTTAGCTTTGAGATCTTATATAGACAAGCGTGTGCCTTTCCTAATCAAGTATTTTCAGTTTAAACAACTGGACTCCAATGAAGGAGTAGAATCATCTCAAGGAGGATCATAAGGAAATGGACAACATGTGACTTAAGTATGAGTGTCTGAGCAAAGGGTCTGAATACTTATGACTGATATTTCAGTTTTTCTTTAATAAATTTGAAAAGATTTCTACATTTGTGTTTTTTTCAGTCAAGATGGGGTGCAGAGTGTACATTAATGAGAAAAAAAATTAACTTTTTTGAATTTACCAAGTGGCTGTAATGAAAAAGAATGAAAAATGTAAAGGGGTCCAAAAACTTTCTGTACCCACTGTATATGTGTATATATACACATATCTTCAGTTTAAGTGATGTCTTTGTAAAAGAGTTTCATTATATACATATAGATATTATATATTGTGCGAATCATGTGGGATTAGTGGATGAGGGCAGGTATATCTCGCCCAGGTATCTGTACTATGTGACCAAGCCTGGTCTGTATCACCTGGTTA
This sequence comes from Allobates femoralis, assembly GCA_033576535.1. Classification (NCBI taxonomy): domain Eukaryota; kingdom Metazoa; phylum Chordata; class Amphibia; order Anura; family Aromobatidae; genus Allobates; species Allobates femoralis. Next base: position 332,208,462 of record JARQOC010000005.1, read on the forward strand.
CTAATGAATTAATGGGAGGCAGTGAGCGAATGTAAAAGAAAGCTAGGTGGTCGGGTGTTTGTCTCAGCCTGGGAACACAGAAAGTCTGTGTATGAGACACGTGAGTGGAAGCAATGCTCAGTGTTTATGTGGTTTGGCTGGAAGGGAGAAGCCCTCGAGTCTGCAGTTAGGATATCATCCGGTATAGTTAGAGCCGGACAGGCAAGGATTTATTTTGTTACTGTTTTTTTTTTGCTTTCTGTTTTTGCTTTAACCTAATTAAATCTGACGCAGTGTCAGTTGCACCCGGATCTCTGCTGTTCGCCTGAGTTGAATGCAGAAAACTACGTGCCCTTTGATCCCAGCAGAGGCACTCCCTGAACGTGTTATCACATTTTGTTGGAGAATGCGGGCAGCACGCTAAAAGCGTCAAAATGGATGAAGTGGTGAAAGCGTTGGTACAATTCACAGCCGTGTAGCAAGAAGCTAATCGCTTAATGACAGCACAGCTGAAGGAACTGGAGGAAACGACGACTAGAGACTGCCAGCTTCTGCAGCAGGTGGCGCTGCGCCTGGCGAACGTACCGGAGGTTAATACGAAGGCCGACCAGAGGGTGATTCATGTGAGTCGGTACTGGCAGAAACGGACTACAGAGGATGATGTTGAAGCGTACCTGACCACGTTTGAACGGACAGCGGAGCGGGAAAAGTGGCCAAAGGCACGATGGGCCGGCTTGCCGGCTTCGTTTCTTGCCGGTGAGGCCCAAAAGGCTTACTTTGATCTGGAGCCTGAAGCAGTGCAGGACTTTGATAAGCTAAAAGCCGAGATCCTGGCCCGGTTAGGAGTGATGACGGCCGTACGAGCACAGCGAGTTCATCAATGGACTTATCAGCCCGATAAACTACCAGGTTCCCAGATGTTCGACCTTATTCACCTGACTAAGAAATGGCTACAACCCGAGGTTCTGACGGCGCCAGAGATGATACAAAGAGTCGTCCTGGACAAGTACCTAAGAGCTCTCCCACCATCCCTGAGAAAATGGGTGAGCCATGGAAACCGCACGACAGCAGATCAGCTGGTGGATCTAGTGGAGCGTTATTCCATGGCGGGAGGACTCCTGGACGACGCTACACATCCTCCCTCTTCCCCCTCTCTACAGGGATCTGGTAAGACTGTTCCAGGGTCTAGGGGAAGTGGAAAAAGTTCTAAGACAATGGGGGAGGAAAAACGGGACTACCGGCAATGTGAGGCCTAAGGTGCCAAACTATGGACTAAGCAAGGGGCCCGTAAGGTGTTTCTGCTGCCAGGAGGTAGGCAACATTGCTGCGAACTGTTCAGCAACTACTGAACCAATGCAGTGTGATGTCACAGACTTTGAAAAACGCATGGCTATGGTTGCACAGGTAGTGTTTGTTGCTGCATGTCAAGGTGATATGGAAAAACACCTGTGTGACTTGTCCGTTGATGGCAGAAATGTTGTTGCGTTGTTAAGATTCGGGGAGTGTGGTGACTCTGGTAAAGGCCAGTCTGTTGTCAGTCCCGACTGGTCCAGCAGATACATTTTCTGTGACTTATGTTCATGGAGACACCTGCTCGTGTCTCACAACTGTCTCCTGCATTACTACTCCCTATTCTCGTGCATTACTACTCCCTATAGGTCTGTGCATCATAAGGTGGGACTAGTCCCAGCATTATTGCATGATGTCACTCTGGGCAGGGATTTTCCCCACTTTTGGCAGTTGTGGCAGAACCAGTTGGTACCCTGGGGTAGCAGCACAGGTGACCCTTCTCCAACGCCCGAAGCCACTGGAGGATGCCCCACAAGAGGATTCTGGGAAGGAATGCGCTGAAAACAACCTCCAGTTTCCATTTTCAGTTGTGGCTGGTGATTCCGATGAACCTAGGGCAGAGGCGGAGGCTGACGGCCGTCCACCTTCCCGTTTGGAAGTTCATCTTTCTGGACTTCTGAATCCAGCAAAGCAAGCAAATGAGAGATCCTACCTGACTCAGGCTAGAAAAAAAATCTAAAAGTGGTAAACGGGGTACAGATGGATGCACGTACTAGGCTGGTTTACCCTTACATGGCACTGGAGAATGACTATCAGATACAGAAAAAGGGGGAAGACCCGGTACAATGATTGCTACTGCCGAAATCCTACAGGCGGAGAGTGCTGGACCTGGCACACATTAAGTCAGCGATTTCCTTGTTAACTCAGAAGAAAGTTAGGCCACACGCTCGTTTTTCTGCAGATTTCACCCATTCTAATGAATAGGAAAAATCGGCACCAAAAATATGCAGCAAACATGCTTAAAAAATGCACCAAAAATACGTCAAAATGTGCTATCTTGCCACTGAGTTTGCCCTGCCAAGAGATTCAGAAATGGTGCAAATATTTCTGCACCAAATACTACACATGTGCACATACCCTGGGAGGTCTGGGCCAACCCCTTAAGATGGAAGAGTGGTAAACCTAAAAATATCTTCTCCATTATTCAACGCTTGGCATTGTGCTTGATAAGTCTTGCATGCAGCTGCTCTCTGATGGAAACCGCAGTGACACTCTCAAGCTGAGTGCATACGTGCCAAAACCATGAGTGGATGAAAAATACAGAAGTGGAGCACGTGTTTCTCTTATAGTTTTTCTCTTAGGGCATGTGCCGACGCAGAGTATTTGGTGTAAATGTTTTCTGCGCAAATGCAATCGTGGCAGAAAACACACCACAAAATGCATGCGTTTTTGGTGCAGATTGTTGCCATTTGTTTTTTCCACTATAGTAAATGGCTGAGAGGACTACAAAAGGCAGCAAACAATTGACATGCTCATTCTTTAGTCTTGACTGCAAGGAAAAAAATAAGCATTGTGTGGACTAACATTTCAGAATTCTTATAGACTTTGCTGGGGTAAGGATAGGAATGCAGGTTTATGACAAAAGGTGCCACAAACACATAAGAAAAGCACTGTATGCACATGCTCTTATTGTTCCTTTCCTGGTTTTGACTTACACATACTTAGGTAAAAAACTCACTAAATACTCAATGAGTGTGTGTGCCCTTAGGCTATGTGCCCATGCTGGGGGTTTCACATGTATTTTGCCACGATTTTATTGCAGATATGCTGCAGATTTGTGACTGTAACATGCAAGCAAAGTGTATATAAACGCAAAAGACCTGTACCAATGACTAAGAGGGCAACCTCGAAACGTGTCTCGTGCGTTCAGTCCCCTACGTAGGACAATCTAAAAGTCACCAATAAAGAGGACCTATGAATTGAGTAGTGGCACTGGGAATCCTTTGTATTGCTGCGGGTTTACCGGTGATGTGAAATGTCGCTACTTTAAAATCTGTACCATGACATTTCTTGCAGCATATTTTGCAGCGACTTTCACCCCATAAATCTCAATGTTAACTCCTAAATATGCAGCAGTGCATAATATGATGAGTATTTGCTGCACATTTAGTGAGTATAGTTTGCCTGATTTGCGATATAGTTTGTGATGATGTAGAATTTTTGGTTACCAGCACAGGTATAGCAGGCAGGTACGAGCTGCCACTAACCCCAAAGCTGCCCACTTTTACCAGGCTGTCTAAAAGCAATTCAAGAATGCGCACATAGGGTAATACCTTCTTTTATAAGGCTGAAATATGTGTAAAGAGAGAGCTGCTCACCTGATGCAGTTGTGAGAACCCACAACTGGTAATGATCGCTCATCTATGAGTGGTTTGCTGCAGGACCGTACTTCCACAGGTCACCGTGGTTCAATCAGCTTGTAGGACAAAGTACTGTGGGTCCGCGCTGCCACTTCAATTAATGGAGATAAAAAACCAGCCACACGGGAATGTCCGAATCAAACATGATTCTTCTTTATTTGTCCAACATGTTTCGGAGTTATCTCCCAACTCCTTCCTCCCTGAGGAAGGATGTGGGAGATAACTCTGAAACATGTTGGACAAATAAAGAAGAATCATGTTTGATTCGGACATTCCCGTGTGGCTGGTTTTTTATCTCCATTAATTGAAGTGGCAGCGCGGACCCACAGTACTTTGTCCTACAAGCTGATTGAACTTTTACCAGGCTGGGAACACTTAATTATTTCTTGAAATAAAAAAAAAAAAAAAAAAAAAAAAAAGACGTGGAGCTTTGCTGTATTTTTGGTTTCCAGCCAGGTACAACTAGGCAACTGGGGGTTGGAATCCTTAGTGTGGGGAAACTCAAGCATTCTGCCTCCCTCCCACCCCCGCAGACACCCCAGAAAACAGAGCATTCATCATAGCAACATTTTCTGGAGCTGTACCTGCTGTGACAAAGGAAAGTTCACCTCAGGTCAGAGAGCCATATCACTTGAGTCAGACTCAGGTGACCCTGACCATGACGTCACCATGCTCACAGCAAGAGCTGAAACTCAGTCAGGTTCAGCTCTAGCTATTAACAGTCGTCGCAGAAGATTGTGGCATGGTATATAGGAGTAATTAAGAAGAAATTGAGGTACGTGTTTTTTTTTTGTTCAAATAAAATAATTTTTCTATGTGTTGTGTATTATTTACTAGAGATTCATAATGGCCGGGTCTAAAATTGGCTCAACATTATAAATCTTGGGCTTAGTGCCAGCTGGTAATATTCAGCTTGCAGTAACCCATTTATTACCCAGTCTGCCATCAGCACCAGGGCAACTGGAAGAGTCAGGATATAGCACCTGATAGTGGCGCTCCTAATAAATGTGCCACTTTCTTGGGTGGCTGCAGGCTGCAATTCAGTGTGGGGGGGCCCAGAACCCTTGGGGGCTTCATCACACTGAGGATTCCAGCCCCAGGCTGCCTAGTTGTACCTGGCTGACAACCAAAAACACTGTGTAGCCCCCCGTCATTTTTTCAATAAATAATTTTTTTTAAAAAGAGCTTCTGGGTACAACTAGGCAGCTGGAGGGGGGATGGCAGCCTGTAGCTGTCTAGTTGAATCTGGTTGTAAACCAAAAATACAGCAGGGCTGTGCCTCACATTCTGAAACCCTTTTTTTCCCCCCTGCCTAACCTAGACTTTTGGGTACCGTTACACGTCGCAATATCGTTCCGATATCTCATACAATTTCACAGGAGCGCGCACATTTTTGGCACTTGTCCAAGATCACATAGTAGATGTCACACAGGGAGATATCAGCAGGCAACGCAACTAGGCTGTTGTCCTCAACTTTGTAATGAAAAGGGGAAGTTGCAAACCAGATCGTAGTTGTGCCGTCACAGCACGATCATGCCACATCGCATATGCAATATCGTACTTTTGAAGGGCTTGCACAATCTTCTTGCAATATCGTAGCTATGATTTTTTCCTGTCACACTGCCCATTTACACGACACAACGCACAAATGATATCAACTGCAACGGCCATACCACGTGACTTTTTGTCGATGTTGCATTGCGATATCGCGACGTGTAAAGGTACCCTAAGTCACAACAGTGAACAATTGTTGAAATAAAAACCCCAGCAAAATCTACATGAAAATATGCGCAAAACGCACCATTGGCACAAGGATATTTTGGGTGTGTATATCTGATAGTAGGTGCAGATTTTTGAAGTTCAAAATGTGCAGCACAAGCTCAGAGTCGGCACATTGTCATTAAGAACTGATATCACAGTCATGATGAAGAAAAACTGAGCTATAGGGCTCAGACACAAGGGCATTGAAATCGGATGAGTGCAATGCAAGAATACCTTGCACTGCCCTCTGACCAATGTTAAAAAAAATGAGTGAGAGCAGAGGAGTATTTGTGTTCAGCTTTTTTCTCATCCAGATTCTGGATGAGAAAGTAGCAACATGATGTGAGTGGATTCAATAATTGTGCGAGACTTGCCAACGCAAGTCAATGACTGTGAGAAAAAAAATGGACAACACACGGATCATCCTAGTGGCATGTTTTTTTACTGATACATTATCATTCTCAATCCACAATATTGCACAGTCCCCAGGCAACAATTATAAAACACACAAGAGGGAAAATTTTAGTGAAGGGCTATGATATTTGCACATGTAACATTAAGAAATGTTTAACATACCATGGGAAACGCCAAAGTAACCTGTTGTCCTAATATTAGGAATACACCTTTAATAGACAAAATGTGGTAATTCCTCTAGGGGTTAACTAGCTAGGTCTGCATCATATGTCCAAATTCTGTTAGTCCCCAAAGTTTTCCCTGGGACGGGCTTGTATGGGTCTGTCTCCTGGTTGCCCGGGGGGCTCTAGGCTGAGGACATTCCCTGCTTGTTGGGCGATCCCCTTGTGAGGAGCTTGGCAGAGGAAAGAGTGTGGGACGGTTGTTAGCACTGGCTGTGTGGGGAGCGGGGAACGACTGCATTATTCTGGCTAATGAGTCCACTGATTGCTTCAGTGCCACGGTCCATGCAGGAGTGTCAGACACACTGGGTGGTGCATCAGTGGAAGACTCAATGGGGCATTGGGGTTCGCAATTAAAGCAAAGTTGCGAAGCGTGTCCTCGTGGAAGCGCAGTCTGGCAATTGGTACATGATACATTGACTTCCGTGTGGGTTTTGTTATTACTTTTGGCTGGTTTGGGTTCTGTCATAGTGTACCAAATTACAATGAAATATGGTTCTGCAGTGTAAAAAGCGGTTTGCTTTGGAGGCAAAGAGCAAACATTGGTCAGGGGGTGAAAAAAGGCTGCAGGGAGCTTTGGCTGCTAAACGCAGGCTGGGCAGTGATGTCGCCGTGATTGAGAGCGCGTCACGTGATCACCCTGGGTCTTTGGGGGCAGGCCCAATGAGGCGGCTGGCCCTGGCTCGCCGCAATTGGCCACCAATTGCGGTTTGTGCAGTGCTTAATCGAGGGCCCAGACCGGGGCCTGGATAAAAGCAGGCTCTGGGACGCTGGGATGGGGAGCGTGAAGTCCGTAGTTGCGCCGCTGTTGCAGGCAATTCCGACCCTAGGACCCTTGCCACAGATGCACACCCCAAACTTACCAGCGGTGCACTTCCCGGCATGGAGCCGCCAAGGCCGGATGGCTGGATGTGCCCCAGGTTTGAATGGCCATATCTGGGGCACGCTGTCCTGGTTGGTCGTGTGCTTGTGTTAACAGTGTCCTCAATCACCTGCTCCTTGATCTGGAACAGATGAGAGGGTTAAAATGCACTCCTTGCATCCTCAGTGTTATGCAGGGGACTGCAGTGGGATATGTGCAGCTGGCAACTTCAAGTCCAGCAGAGGAGGCCATCCTGTGGTGGAGTGGGAGAGCGCAGCCCCTAAGAAATCTGTCGCCCTTCGAAAGGGGGTACGAGCTGCCTTGAGGGGTCCACGTGCCTAAGGAGAGGAGCGCCCTAAAGGGAGCCGTCACCTGATGCCAAAAAAGGTGAATAAAAAGGTAAAAATAAAAATAGAAATGGGTAAGTGTGGTCTGAGAGACAGATCACATGTGCCTCCTTGCGACACCAAGCAAAAATTGATTAACTACTCCTACTTAGGGGGTGTATACTGCAGGAAGGAGGACTTAAATTTTAGCTATACTTCGTGTCGCCTCCTAGGTGGCAGGAAAACATACACCCATGGTCCTGTGTCCCTCGATGCGAAGGAGAAAATGGATGTATGGATGTATCTATCAAAAAGGTAGTAGTAGATGATACACTGTATTACACTTACAGTCCGGGTGTCATGCTTAGGAAGAGAGGGAATCAGGTAAATAGATGGTGTGATTGGCGAAGGGATTCAGGGAAGCCTTATCTGACCCTGATGCTGGGGTCCCTGGCTCGCTCTCTTCTCAGAGGTACCTCTGATGGTGAGGAGGTCCGGAGCCACCACCCTTTGTTTTAAGCTCCTGATTAGCACTAGGCTGAGGGCTCCCACCTCCACCCACGGGTCAGGAATCACAGCTACTCCCAAGGCAATAGAACTGCAGAAGACTTCAGCTCAGCAGCAAGGAGTCTTCACAGCTCAGTGACCAAGAGTAAATAACTATCAATGGCGTCTGACAGAAGGAAAGGCTACTTAAAGGCCCATGGGGAGGGAAATCCAGGTGAGCCACACCCAGCCTCACCTCAACCAGCAGCTGAGCACAAGGCCTTCACATCCGTACCTCATGCAGCTTCTGAAGAAATGAAAACACAAACAAACACAGCAGCATCAGGGAAGTCAGTGCAATATGAGCATGTGACACTGTGGCTCACATTAGAGTATTAGAGTTTGTGCCCCTAATATCCCCTGTAGTGCGGGCTGTCCCACACATAGCCCTTGTATTACACCAGGAGCCCACATATAGCCCTTGTATTACACTTGCAGCCTGTGTATGTCAGCAGAGAGAAGCAACACTTTGTTAACCCATTCCATTTTGCTATAGCCAAGAACAATTTATTACCAGCCTATGCAATGCTGGGGACTACAGCTCGTTGTAAATAAACATGAAAGTCAAAACATACCTTTTTCACTAATTAATTGACGAGCAACTTCTTGTTGAAACTTTTCTAAACTTTCCATATCATCTTTCATATGGAAAAGTATAAGAAATGGAAGACCCTCCTCTGTCAGCTCCTAAAAAGCATAAGTATATATTGTAAGGAAAGCAAATAAATAAGATCACTCATGTTATCAGTTCAACTCCAGCTTTCTCAGAAAACGAACACTAAAGGCCCTGTTACAGAGCGCTGCACTTAGTTACTCACTGTGTAACCTGGTTACCAGCTCCCAGCGAGTGCTGTGCGGCAAGTGGAAGACCAACGATAAAAAAATGGTCCGGGTCATTGACCAACGATGAACAAACCTATTGTTGGTCGTTGGTACAGATCATACACAACAATGTGTAGCAGCAGGTAACACTATGAGCCACCAGGCTATGGATCTCTAGGTCAACCGGACGCTTACCGCAGCCACCGGCTCCACAGAGATCTCCCGGATATGTGCTTTTGCAGAGCGTACAGGAAAACACTGCAGTGTTTCCTGTGTGCTCTGCTAAAGCGCATACCCGGGGATTGTCTATGGAGCCGACGGCTGCGGTAAGCATCCGGTCACCATAGTAATCCACAAACAGGTGGTGCACAGCATTACCTACTGGTAAGGCTATTCACTGCTCTGGCCAGAAACTAAGTTTCTGGTGGATCCTGCAGGCTAGGGGCAGACGCAAGTCTGACACTAGCCTTACCCTCTCCCTTCCCCTCCCCAAAACACTCATGTCCACAAAAACAGACATGAGAATATCCTCACAGACAAAAATGGGAAAGTGTTTTACCCATAAAAAAACAGATAGAACATGTAAGTGAAACGCAGACATCTGAATGAGATCCAATGTTAAGTGTGGTTGTGATCGATAAAGTATTTTTGCTAATGCACGGTACATCAGAAATTATTACATGACAGTAACAAGAAAAGCATGCAGTTCTAATAATCTTCTATTGTATGCAGCAGCGCAAGAAAAAAAAGTTACAGTTAGACAAATAATGTTATATTTTCAATATGATTCTTTGACCATTTTTAAACATTAACCCCTTAGTGACGGAGCCAATTTCCACCTTAATGACCAGACCGTTTTTTGTAATTCTGACCACTCTCCCTTTATGAGGTTATATCTCTGGAACGCTTCATTGGATCCGAGCGATTCTGAGTTTTTTTCATGACATATTGGGCTTCATGTTGGTAGTAAATTTAGGTCGATCATTTTTGCTTTTATTTGTGAAAATATTAAAAAATTGGCAAAAATTTTGAAAATTTCACAATTTTCAAATTTTGAATTTTTATTCCGTTAAACCGGAGCGTTATGTGACACAAAATAGTTAATAAATAACATTTCCCACATGTCTACTTTACATCAGCGCAATTTTGGGAAAAAATGTTTTTGGGGTTAGGACGTTATAAGGGTTCAAAGTTCATCAGCAATTTCTCATTTTTCCAGCAAAATTTACAAAACCATTTTTTTAGTGACCACATCACATTTGAAGTCCCTTTGAGGGGTGTACACGACAGAAAACACCCAAAAGTGACACCATTCCAAAAACTGCACCCCTCAAGCTACTCAAAACTACATTCAAGAAGATTATTAACCCTTCAGGTGCTTTACAGGAACTAAAGCAAAGTGGAAACAAAAAAACTGAATTAGTTCTTACCGGTAATTCCTTTTCTTGGAGCCTTCCACGACAGCATTGGAGGATGTCGTCCACACCCTATTGGGGGACAGGAACACAGAGAGGTTAAAAGCCCCTCCCCTTCCTCCGCACTCCAGTTTATTATCAAGATCACCTGAAGACATGGATTACCTGATACACCTGAATCCAAAAATCGACAATAAGGGGGGGAACTGATGCTGTCGTGGAAGGCTCCAAGAAAAGGAATTACCGGTAAGGACTAATTCAGTTTTTCTCCCATCGCCTTCCACGACAGCATTGGAGGAATACCACCGATACTCCTCAGGGTGGGACAACTGCCTGTAGGACTTTCCTACCAAAGGACAGATCCCGACTAGAGGACAGATCTAACCTATAGTGGCGAGAAAAGGTGTGGAGGGACGACCACGTAGCCGCTCTGCATATCTGCTCAGATGAAGCTCCAGCCCGCTCCGCCCAGGATGTAGCAGCAGCCCGAGAGGAATGAGCCTTCAACCCCACCGGAGGAGCAAGGTCTTGAGCGACGTAGGCCGAACAGATCGCCTTCTTGATCCAGGAAGCGATGGTAGCCTTGGAAGCCTTCTTCCCTTTGTTTTTTCCCAAAATGCTGAACAAACAGGTTCTGATCTAATCTCCAGGAAGCGGTCACTTGGAGATAGTGGAGGACGGACCGACGGACATCCAAGGTGTGAAGCACGGCCTCAGCTGCATTAGCAGGAGAATGACAAAAGGACGGGAGCACCACTTCCTGGGACCGATGAAAATCCGACACAACTTTAGGAAGGAAGGACGGATCCAACCGAAGCATAATGCGATCATCGGAAACCACGAGGTAAGGCGCCTGGATCGAGAGCGCCTGCAGTTCCCCAACTCGCCTGGCCGAAGTAATGGCTACCAAAAACGCCGTCTTGTGAGAGAGAGATGGAAGGGAAGCAGCAGACAAGGGCTCAAAGGGATCCCGAGAAAGCCCATGAAGAACAATGTTCAAATCCCAAGTAGGGACGGAAGGCCGAAGCCTGGGACGCAGTCTACAAGCAGAGGTAAAACATCGTTTGATCCATCGATGGCAGCAAGATCCTGATCAAACACGGCACCGAGAGCTGAAACCTGGACCTTAAGGGTGCTCGGCTGAAGGCCCAAATCCAAGCCTCGCTGCAAAAAATCCAAATTGAGAGCCACATTAGGATGATGGATATCCGGAATGGAAGGAGCACACAGGACAGAAAGCGTTTCCAAACCTTGCCGTAAATGGCGTTCGTCACGGGCTTCCTGCTCTGCTGAAGCGTGCGGATTACAGCTTGGGAGAGGCCCTTGGCCGTCAGGATCTCGGCCTCAACAGCCAGGCCGCCAGATTGAGCCACTGCGGGTCCGGGTGAAACAGAGGACCCTGGGATAGCAGGTCGAGGTTGTGGGGCAACCGAAACGGACCCTCCAGGCATAGGTCGTGGATAGCGCCGTACCATGCCCTTTTGGGCCACAGGGGAGCCACCAGGATAGCCGTCACCCCCTCCGCCCGAATCTTCTGCAACGTCTTGGGGAGCAGCGGGATCGGAGGAAACGCATACACCAACCGAAAGTCCCAGCGATGGGCGAAGGCGTCCAGCCCCAGAGGATGGTCCGACCGACTCAGGGAAAAATACGTCGGCACCTTGGCATTGGCTCCCGATGAAGGGACTCCCCACCTGTCCGTGAGAGAGCGAAACACGTCCGGATGGAGGCTCCATTCGCCAGGGTGGACCTCCGTGCGGCTCAAGAAATCTGCCTGTACATTGGCCATTCCCTTCAGAAGTACTGCCGAGGAGGAGAGAAGATGGCGTACTGCCCACAAAAAGAACAGTCTTGCCAGCCCCTGCAAGTGTAAGCCACGAGTACCGCCTTGGTACCGCAAGAAGCAACCGTAGTCACATTGTCTGACAGGACCTTGACATGATGACCCCGGAGAACGTGAGCTGCAGCAAGAAGCGCTTCCTCCACTGCCAGAAGTTTGAAGACTGGCGACTGACCGAGCGACTCCAAATCCCCTGGAATGGTGTGCGAACTACCATCGTGCCCCAACCGGAACCGCTGGCATCAGTGGGAATGGAGGTCACAGGAAGGTGTCTGGGATTCATCCCCTGGAAAGCGAGATTACCACCCGCCCCGGGGTCCGGACCCGCGAGTCTAAGGAATCCTGACGTCTGTCCCAGGAACTCAGTATGTGTTCCTGGAGCAGTCGGGAAGGAGCCTGAGCCCATGTTACTGACTGAATGCAGGCCATCATGGCCCCTAACAGGGACATTGCTTCCCGCAAGGAGGGCGACCCCCTTGCCCGGAGGCGGGTCAGATTCACGCGGCGCAAAAGCTGATATTCCGCAGAAAGGAACGAGGTCTGTCTGGAGGAGGCCAGCAAGACTCCCAAAAATTGACGTCGGGTTGCAGGCACCCGTTCCGATTCCCAAAGATTGGGTACCCATCCCAGGGACTGAAGAATCTCCAATGTGTTGGAGACCTTTGTGCGCAGAAGCGCTGCCGAAGGAGCCACCAACAACATGTCGTCTAAATAGGGAAGCATACATATCCCCTGGGTCTGGATGAATGTGATCGCTTCCCCCATGAGTTTGGTAACCTCTGGGGCCGACGAAATCCCAAAGGGCAGCACATTAAGCCGAGAATGGACCGTCCGCCTGCCCCGGAGATCGTGAATCGCAGAAAGCGCTTGTGGGACGGGTGAATGGGGACATGAGAATACGTGTTCTGGAGGTCCACAACAACCTGGAGTAGCGCCCCTGGCCCTCCTCTCCAGGAGGAACCGGGGACCCCACACCCGAATCCAACATATGTCGCAGACCCGACAAGAAAAACCGTGCGAGAGTCCCCCTGAGGAAGGGAGAGGACTCGAAGACACGGAGGGGCTGGCTCTCGAATTCCAAGCGTAGACCCTCCCAAATGGTCGAGAGGATCCAAGGGCACAAGGAGATTGCTCGCCACTGTGGCAGAAACCGCAGGAGCCGCCCTGCAATGGGGAAGGCGACCTTGTTTAGGAGCAGCTGGTGATGCCGCTGCTGGGGGAGCAAGATATTACGGGTCTTGTTCCCATACTGGAATGCCCAGCGACCAGACTTACCCTTCCCTTTAGACTGGGAGGGTTGGCTGCGCTCAGGCCAAAGGACTGCCTCCGAAAGGGCTCCTGTTCCGGGAGACACCTTTTCCAGGATGTCATCCAATGCCCTTTGCAAGGGGAGGCCACACAGCTGGAGCTTAGACGTGAACTCCTCATTCCACCTTGTAAGCCACACTGCCCTGCGAGCTGTGTTAGCCAACACTGCGCACCTGGCGCCAACACGGAACGACTCAGCAGAGGCATCGGCCAGGAAGCCCATAGCACGTCTCAGAAGTGGAATGGAGTCCAAAGCTCCTTCCTGGGAGTACCCTGCAGGATGAATTCTCCCAGCTGGGTGAGCCACTTAAAGAGAGACCTGCTCACATGTAGAGGAAATGTACACCGTTAAAGACATAGCTGCCGCCTCCCAGGATCTTTTGGGGAAACTCTCCATTTTACGAACGAGGGGGTCCTTCAACTGGGAGGAATCTTCAAAAAGGCAACGCGGTCTTATATGCTAAGCTTCCCAAATGGAATACTGCCATAGACCTTCATGTTAGAAGTCCCATTGACTTTATAGAGACTTCCATAGAGATTCCCATTGGGTCTCTCATGAGGTCTCCCATCCAGCCCGTGACTGAGGCTCCTGCTGCTTAGCCTCAACAGTGTGTCAAGGGCATGCACAATGGGTTTACAATAGCAGCTGATTGCTACCCTGGCCACCTGGATGTCCACCTTCGGGACCTCCCAGACAAAGTCATCACCCTCCAATCCACTCGGATGGGGTGAGCCGCTTAGCCTTCAGGCCTCTGAACATTTAGTCCTGCACAGAAGAAGGGGATTCCACCACCTCTACTCCCATGGTAAAATGGACAGTGTCCACCAATGCACCCATGGACTCTGTGGAAAAATAGTAGTGTCCAGATTCTCGTGTCTGGACAGAGGCAACAGCGGCAATATCCTCGCCGTCCTCTAACGCTGAGCTCTGGCCAGCCTCCATGAGATCCACAGAGTCACAATCCTGGAGCTTCCTCTCTTACGGAGGGGAAGGCCCGGAAGCTGCAGCAAAACCCCGCAGTGCCGAGATAGAAGCCTGCACCTCTTCCCTAATGGATTGGAGCTCCTCAAGCAAGGATGGGGAGTCCATCCTGACAACCCTGTCAGTCATGGCCGACACCTTGTTGTAGGAAGAGGGACATTTTGTGCCGCAGCCACATTATTGCTCCCTTACACAGACGGCCCTCGTCTCCCTATAGACAAAAAGGGAAGAGAAAGGGGTCCCAGTGTGAGTGCAGGGCTTAAATAACTACCCCTTGTGACCACCCCCAGAAACACTTACATGAGCTGGGGGAACGCTGGGCTCTGCCGAAGCAGAGGTGGAAGCCTATCACCTTCCATGTTTTAGGGATCAGCCTTACCTGGGTGTAGCTTCCGGCGGGTACTTATCCAGAAGTACCGTGCCCCCAACGAGGAACACCTGTTCCCTCCCTCCTCCTGGTCACTGGTCGCGGGCAGTAGCGCGCGAAAGTCCTGCTGGGTTCCCTGGAGCCGCGCCCAGCCTGCCACAGCCCTTACAGGAGCCGCCGCCCGAAACCGGAAGTGCCAACCCGGAACCGGAAGTGCCATCCCCGAAACCGGAAGTGCCTCCACGGCACCTCTGATGCATGCCCCAGGGACCGCAGCTGGAGGAGGGAGACGCCGGAGAGCTGAACAGGCCTCCGGCGTTGCAATACACGGCCTGCTTTGCCCCGTAGGACGCAGGAAGGCCGGATGGTCCCACCACGGGAGCCCCGAGAAGGAGGAGGAGGCCGCCCCCGACGTCCATCCCTGGCCCGGCTGTAAGTACACCCCAATGCTGCCTCTGCCGGCCTGACAGCACTGGAACCTCTCCATGCCCCAAGGGGGACAGGAAGACACTGGAGTGCGGAGGAAGGGGAGGGGCTTTTAACCTCTCTGTGTTCCTGTCCCCCAATAGGGCGTGGACGACATCCTCCAATGCTGTCGTGGAAGGCGATGGGAGAAATGGACATTAATTTTTCCAACAAAAATGTTCTTTTGTCATCAATTTTTTAATTTTCACATGGGCAACAGGATAAAATGCATCCTAAAATTTGTTGGGCAATTTCTCCTGAGTACATCGATACCTCATAAGTAGTCATAAACCACTGTTTGGGCGCACAGCAGGGCTCAGAAGGAAGGGAGCGCAATTTGATTTTTGAAACTAAGTTTCCATTGAAAAAGTCAAATGGCGCTCCTTCCCTTTGGAGTCCTGCCGTGCTCCCAAACAGTGGTTTATGACCACATATGAGGTATCGGTGTACTCAGGAGAAATTGCCCAACAAATTTTAGGATGCGTTTTATCCTGTTGCTCATGTGAAAATTAAAAAATTGAGGACAAAAGAAAGTTTTTGTGAAAAAAAATGTACTTTTTCATTTGTACGGATCAATTTGAGAAGCACCAGAGGGTTCAAAGTGTTCACTATGCAACTTAATTCCTTGGGGTGTCTAGTTTCCAAAATGGGGTCACTTGTGGGGGAGCTCCAATGTTTAGGCACACGGGGGCTCTCCATACGCGACATGGAGTCCGCTAACAATTTGAATGGAAAATTAGCTCCAATTGTTAGCGGAGACCATGTTGCGTATGGAGAGCCCCTGTGTGCCTAAACATTGGAGCTCCCTCACAAGTGACCCCATTTTGGAAACTAGACCACCCAAGGAACTTATCTAGATGGGTGATGAGCACTTTGAACCCCCAGGTGCTTCACAAATTTAACCATAAAAATGAAAAAAGAAATTTTTTGTGGAAAAGAACGCGACATACGCGACATGGTGTCCGCTAACTATTGGAGCTAATTTTCCATTCAAATTGTTAGCGGACACCATGTCGCATATGGGGAGCCCCTGTGTGCCTAAATATTGGAGCTCCCCCCCATTTTGGAAACTAGACCCCCCAAGGAACATATCTAGATGCATAGTGAGCACTTTGAACCCCCAGGTGCTTCACAAATTAGTCCGTAAAAGGAAATAAAAGAGAAGAGAGATTTTTGTGAAAAAAAAAGTATACTTTTTCATTTTTATGGATCAATTTGTGAAGCACCTGGGGTCCAAAGTGCTCCCTATGCATCTAAATAAATTCCTTGGGGTGTCTAGTTTCCAAAATAGGGTCACTTGTGGGGGAGCTTCAATGTTTAGGCACACAGGGGATCGCCATACACGACATAGTATCAACTTACAATTCCAATTGTTAGCGGACACCATGTCACGTATGGAGAGCCCCTGTGTGTCTAAACATTGGGGCTCCTCCACAAGTGACCCCATTTTGTAAACTATACGCCCCAAGGAACTTATCTAGATGCATAGTGAGCACTTTGAACCCCTAGGTGCTTCACAAACTGATCCGTAAAAATGAAAAAGTACTTTTTCCACAAAAATTTTCTTTTTTAATTTTTATGGATCAATTTGTGAAGCATCTGGGGGTTGAAAGTACTCATTATGCATCTAGATATGTTCCTTGGGGGGTCTAGTTTCCAAAATGGGGTCACTTGTGGGGGAGCTCCAATGTTTAGGCATACAGGGGCTCTCTATATATCGACATGGTGTCCGCTTACAATTTGAATGGAAAATTAGCTCCAATAGTTAGCGGACACCATGTCACGTATGGAGAGCCCCTGTGTGCCTAAACATTGGAGCTCCCTCACAAGTGACCCCATTTTGGAAACTAGACCACCCAAGGAACTTATCTAGATGGGTGATGAGCACTTTGAACCCCCAGGTGCTTCACAAATTTAACCATAAAAATGAAAAAAGAAACTTTTTGTGGAAAAGAAAGTACTTTTTCATTTTTACGGATCAATTTGTGAAGCACCTGGGGGTTCAAAGTGCTCACTATGCATCTAAATAAATTCCATGAGATGTCTAGTTTCCAAAATATGGTCACTTGTGGGGGAGCTCCAATGTTTAGGCACACAGGGGCTCTCCATATACGACATGGTGTCCGCTTACAATTTGAATGGAAAATTAGCTCCAATAGTTAGCGGACACCATGTCACGTATGGAGAGCCCCTGTGTGCCTAAACATTGGAGCTCCCCCACAAGTGACCCCATTTTGGAAACTAGACGCCTCACGGATTATATCTAGTGGTATAGTGAGCATTTAGAACCTACAGCTACTTCACAGAATTTGATAATGTCATATTGAACATTCTTTTTTTCACACAATTTCTTACTTTTAGGGTACTTACACATCAGCGGTTTTTGCCGTTCACGGCAGATGCGGTGAAAAAACTGCATCTGCCGCGATTACCGCATAACTGCTGCACTTGCGGCACAGTTGCGGCAAGCCCCATAGAATGTCTATGCGGGCTTGCGGCAAGTGCGGTATCAGCACTTGCGGCAGATGCGGCCACAAAAAAAATGCGGCTGCACCTGCTGCAAGTGCCGAAACCGCACTTGCCGCACACTTACCGCAAGCCCCATAGACATTGCATGGGGCTTGCCGCAACTGTGCCGCAAGTGCAGCGGTTATGCGGTAATCGCGGCAGATGCGTTTTTTTCACCGCATCTGCCGCGATAGGCAAAAGCCGCTGATGTGAAAGCAGCCTTAGAGCATGTGCACAAGATCCGGAGACACCGTGTGTCCTGATCGTCTCCTCTCCTGCATTTTTTTTCTAGTATTTCTTTATTACATTTTTTTAAAAAAATGACGTGGGGCTTCGCCACACGTTTGGTCCAGCCAGGTACAGCAGGCAGCTACGGGCTGCCACCAACCCCTTCTGCCTAGTTTTACCTGGCTGGAAACCAAAAATATAGGGAAGCCCTTTTTTTTTTTAATCACTTCATGAAATAATTTTTTGTAAAAAACGGAGTGGGCTTCGCCATGTTTTTGGGCCAGCCAGGTACAACTAGGCAGCTGGGGGCTGGAATCCTCAGCGTAGGGAGGCCCAAGCTTTCTGGGCCCCCCCCCCCGCTGCGAATTGCAGCCCGCAGCCACCCCAGAAAATGGCGCATTCATAGAAGCGCCATTTTCTGGCGCTGTATCCAGCTCTTCCAGCTGCCGTGTAGCGGTGGCAGACTGGGTAATAAGGGGTTAATGCCAGCTTTTTCTCAGCTGGTACTAAGCCCGAGATTCATAACGTCTGGCCAATATTAGACCGGACCATTAGGAATCTCTAGTAATTTGTAAAGAAGACACAAGACAGAGAAAAATATTTTTATTAGAAAAAAAAAAAAACACAAACACTACTTGGACTCCATCTTTATTATTCTTTGACGTCCGATGTAGTCCAGTGGGAAGGTCCGACGTAGTCCAGTGGGAGGTCCCGCGACGATTCTCAGTTTTATAGCATATGGGGCATCCCCCATATGCTATAAAAGCAGGTTCATTGTCAGGAGGATGACAGGTCATGAACTCAGTGAGTTCTTGACCTATCAGAATCCTCGGGTCACAAGGGGTTAACTGTGCTCTTCATGGCGGTCTCCACATCAGGTCAACATAAGTGGTGATCTATCAGGATCCTGGGATCCCGTAGGGATCCTGGGATCACCACTGATGGTGATCTGATGTGGAAATCACCATGAAGAGCACAGTTAACAAGGGGTTAACTGTGCTCTTCATGGTGGTCTCCACATCAGATTACCATCAGTGGTGATCTATCAGGATCCTGGGATCCCATAGGGATCCTGGGATCACCACTGATGGTGATCTGAGGTGAAGACCACCATGAACAACACAGTTAACCCCTTGTGACCCGAGGATTCTGATAGGTCATGAACTCACTGAGTTCATGACCTGTCATTCCCTGGGCCGCACAGCAGGGGTTAACAGCGGCACGCGCATGCGCGCACACCAGGGTGCGCGCACAGAGGAGGCGCGCGCCGCAGAAGACCGCAGCAGGAGCCGCTGGCAGGAGTAGCCCCCAGGACCGGAGGACCGCGGGACCGGAATCAGGATCGTTGGTAGGTAAGAGTGGTGAGGGGGGGATTTACTGGGGCACGGGGGGGGCCCTACATACAGTTTAGAGGCGGCGGGCCTCTGGGGAAAAGGGGACTGGGGAAAAGACACCGGGCATCGAGGGAGGGGGCTGGCGGATCCCAGAGGCTGGGGGATCCCGGAGGCTGGGATCCTGGAAGGGACTAGGGAGCACCAGGGGAGGACATTCCCATGCAGCCTGACATGTGTGACATGTCAGGCTGCATGGAGATGCAGGGGAGGCAGCGCACCGCCGCCATTTTTGAATGGACCGGGGGGGATGGAGGTGTGGGGGGCCCGGGGGGGGGGGGGGGGGCTCGATCTCAGGCACAGGGGGTCTTAGGGGCCTTGGGGGTTAATGGATCACTTTGATCCGACATGTGTTTTCATGTCGGATCAAAGTGAAAGCATTTTTTACAAAGCACTTTCACTTTTGTAATGTGATGATCGGTAAACGGTGTTTACCGGTCATCACATTACAGGTGCGGGTACAAAAACAGCTAATTACTAATCTCTAGGGTCTCAGCTACAATCGGTACGCTGACACCCTAGAGGTATTGGCTCAAGGGGCGGCGCTAAAGGGCTTTTTCCTGGGGTACGTCTACAGACGTACGGCTAGGCTTTAGTACCCTTTTTTTCCGACGTCTGTAGACGTACGGCTGTCGTTAAGAGGTTAAAATGTATTTTGAGAGTTAAAACAGATTTGGATTAATAGGAGCCTGCCCAACATAAACCAGCAGCCCAAATAAAGTTTTTTGCCAATTCAGCAAAATATTTTCAATGAGTCATGAATATACATTTAGACAGACAGAAAAGATGCAAAGTGTAATGGAAATGTTTACCTCTCCATTCTCAAAGGTTATTTCCCGCACAAGTGGCACACATTTATCTTGTGTCCAAGCAAAAGCCAAATCAAAATTTGTGAGTGAGCCCAAATACACCATATCAGGAGCATTTTCCTTTAAGAAAAAACAGAAATATTTAGATTCTTCAGTTTTATAACAGAGACCAAAGAGGTATACTATAAATATATTTACATTGCACTATGAAAAAATAATTGCAAATTAGATCATAATATAGAAGTTTCAAGTTTGGATTCACCTGAACCTATAAAAAGAGAAAATTTCGCTCCTACAACATGAAGTGATGTGTCACACCAGAAAGCGGTAATTACTGGCATCTTGCTTTGAAAAACAGTAAATTATGTACAAGAACGGGGCTTCAGATGTAAGCCCAGATGACTCCACTGGACGTGAAGGAGAACACAATGTGAAAGTACCATAACAGCACTAGAAAAGTGGAATGTCCAGAATGAACAACTCTTCACAATGCACAGTCTAAAACACAATGCTCAATCTAAAACAAACAAAAATAGGATCTGCCCACACCCTATAATCACATAGAAATGTTTCTTGGGTAGAGAAACTAAAATCATACTCACTCCAACAGGCCTGTAGATAACATTGTCTCCACTAAACCTTTCTGGCTTTGACACTTCTCTAAAAAGAAAAAAAAAAGAAAAAAAAAGGGAGAGCATACATCATAAATCAGCATTGAATGATGGATTGTAAAAGTAGAGACCCACAGAATCACTTATGCCTTTACAAATTTGGTATCCTTTTACACAAGGTGATTCTGAGATTGCACATCCTATAAGTAGTATATGGTCATTTTATTTTGCGTTTAAGAAAGAATCTAAGGCCCCTTTCACATCAGCAGTTTTTTTGAATCGTGTCAGATGCTGTGAAAAAAACGCATCTGCCGCGATTACCGCATAATCGCGACACTTGCGGCACAGTTGCGGCAAGCCCCATGCAATGTCTATGGGGCTTGCGGTAAGTGTGCGGCAAGTGCCGTTTCGGCACGTGCGGCCGCGAAAAAAAAAACGCAGTCAGCCACGGTTTTTTTTGCGGCCGCACCTGCGGCAAGTGCCGATACCGCACTTGCCGCAAGCCCGCATAGACATTCTATGGGGCTTGCCACAACTGTGCCGCAAGTGCAGCGGTTATGCGGTAATCGCGGCAGATGCGGTTTTTTCACAGCATCTGCCGCGATTTAAAAAAACCGCTGATGTGACAGGGGCCTAAAACAAATAAAAACTGAAAGGGTTATCAAGACACAAATATAGAACTTTTGAAACATGTTCAGTCTAGTTTATGCTCACGTTTATATATATTGGCCCAATCCATGGAATCATCTACTATATAATCAGCTAAGGTCACATATGTCACACGCTTCCGAGCTTATGTCGATATTCCGACATGCACTGCGCCGCCCAGGAAGTGCGCTGCCGCCATACTGGGACTCCCGCCGCCGCCGGGAGATGAGCGCCGTGCGCGGCACTCATCTCCCAGCAGCACGGAGCCGAAGTGCTCCGCCAGCTCCTCTCCAAGCCCCGCCACCAGCTCCTCTCCCAGCCCACCGCGATGATCTGGAACCCGCCGGGAGATGAGTGCGGCGCACATCTCCCGCCGTCACGGAGCAGAAGTGCCCCGCCAGCTCCTCTGCCATCCCCGCCGCGAGGCCCAGAGAAGCGGAGCTCAACTTGCTGCATCTTTGAATACCCTGAGTGGCGCTTCTCTGATTAGTTGGCACGCTGAACGTGGTGACCAATCAGGGAAGCACCGTTCGCTTTGGCGCCACATTTGAAATACCGTCCATCTCCCGGCGGCACAGAGCGAAGTACCCCTCCAGCTCCTCTCCCAGCCCCGCCGTGATGATATGGAAGCCCCCGGGAGATGAGCGCGGCGCACATCTCCTGCCGACATGGAGCTTCAGTACCTCGCCAGCTCCTCTCCCAGCCCTGCCGCGATGATCTGGAACCCCCAGGAGACATCAAACTGCACAAAAAACAATGTACCACATCTATTTATAGTCACAACAGCTTCCAAGCAACTATGTATTGTAAAGACACACAGAAAACAGAGGAGACACCACATAGTGAACATTGGATGAGAAACACAACACCACATACCAAAATACAGCACATAACTACGAAGAGATCGTGCACAGGTGTAAAAACTCAAATCATGCAACAAATACAATACACAAATGCAGAAGGATGACAAAACAGGTATGTTGGAATGTGCGAACAGTGTGACACATGTCCACTGCTCCTATTATGCATGGCGGAGAGAAGACTTGGCACATTGAGGGAGCAACACACACAAGTAGTAGAATAGTGAGAATTATAACTTTATTAGTGCAATAGAGCAAACAAGATTAAATACATTTAAAACCATAGGGTGCCACTGCAGAACACATCGCCGAACATATGTACAGAATACAATGCTGAAAAAATATGAGCAGGATATGATACAATATCGGTGATCACAACAGGTTAGACAAAATACAGGATTGAGTTGTAGGGAGAGACCCGAGGGTAGGGGATGAGAGCAGGTACGAGAAGTACTAGTGCTCCTTCACCACAATATTTCACATAAATACGCTTGTTAGCCCAATTTAGGGTACACAGTGTTATGGGTAACCACATCTATTCCAAGGGACCTATTATGAAGCACAAATCATAGGGCCACAGAATGATTGGTAGTGCTGGGTATGTTAAATATGATTAAATACTGGCCTCAGCAGCTGGAATAAACAATGTTTATAAGTGAGACAGATACCAATATCTCACACAAATGAAGTCTGCAGAGGCACAGACAATTATAGAGAAAATTTCACATATTATAAGTTTACCCAAGATTCCGCAAATCATCCAATGAGTAATGCTATGAGTCGTTTAGTAGTCCCAAACACAGTGGTCCCTAGGGGTGGTCACATATGGATGATAAAGGTCTTAACCATGAGCTAACCGTATAATTGATACAAGGACCACCCATATATATTGGGTACTACCTACTGTTTACATATAGTCAAAACAGTGCAGGTCACCGTGTCCACTGACAGTGGAAAATGAAGTGCATATTACCAGTCCGTGATTTGTCCGAGGTGTCAGACCGAGGTATGTAGTGAGGTGACTGCAGGGCACCCAGGGCGCGTATCGCTGCCAGGGTGCAGCTTCCTCAGAAGAAGTATATGAAGTATACTGGAAGTATGAAGTATGGAAGTATACTGCTCCTATTAGCACCACGAAGGATACACAGATGTTTATTTCACCGCACTCCCGATGCAATAGCATCAGGCCTTTTTCTAGTGGATAATAATTTCTCAAAATATGTTTATCTATTGTACATCCTTATTGCTCTTTTGTGATCTCTCTAATTCCATACACATTTTGTACTGTCTCAATGATTCATGTGTATAGAATCATGAACTCTCTTTATGGTCAAACTAACTTATTAATATTTTTATTGTCCCATTTCTTGTTGCTCTATGGATATTTTTTAGGGTGTTTTAGGAGGTCTATTAGACTTGAAAGGGATTTTCTGTCAACTCTTTCTTTTACTAAGGCTAGGTTCACAACACGATTTTGTGCTTTCAGGTTCTGTCTGGTGTTTTGTAGGAAGCACCGGATAGATCCCGACAGCCCCAGACAAAATAGAACCGGAGAGCAAATATGCCCTCTGATCCGGTTTCCGCCAGAATCAGCGGCTGCCGCTGTCCACTGCTGCAATATCAGCACAGCGTCTGCTGGGAGGAGGCCGCGGTGCTGATATTTTAGCCGGGGAGCTCTCCAGGTGCTGAAATTCAGCGGCAGCTGCTTTTAGCAGAGTCTATATTAATGTAACCTTGCCAAGAATTTCGTAAAACATCAATAAATCATAATATTTTTTGCACAAGTTTCGATTTGTGCAAAAATTAAGACCCATTAGGTTGCGTTCCTAGCAGAGCTATTTGTGAGTTTTTGATCTGACAATGTCTGCAGCTATTATGTAAATTAGGTTATTTGTGTTTTTGTCTCTTGTTGATATGTCATGTTTTAACACCCATAAGGACCGAGCCACTTTGTACGTCATTGATAGAGTCTCATTTTTCAATTCTAATCAGTGTCACTTTATGAAGTAACTCTGGAATGCTTCAACATATTGTACTTCATATGTTAGTGATACATTTTTGTTGATATTATTTGCATCTATTTATGAATATATCAAAAATGTGGCAATAAATTAGAAAATGTCACAATTTTCAAACTTTGATTTATTCCCTTAAATCAGATAATCGTATTACACAAAATAGATAATACATCACATTTCTCACATATCAACTCTACATCAGTACAACTTTTGAAAATTGTTTTTTGTAAGGCAGTTAGAGCGGTAATAGATTATCCGTAGTGATGAATGAGTAGTTCAGTATTCAGGTTTGGACAAGTCTGATTTCTCTTCCTGGTGTGACGCGTCACTCCATCACTGCCAGCGCGCCCATTAACTTATCGCTGAATGTGACTGGGTATTGCAGCCAGTCACAAGAAGATTGCACCCGGTAGCACGGCGCAGCAGCACACCTGGGGGACATAATGCAGACCCGACCCGGCAGGTATACTAATTAAAGATGAGATTAACCATATGCATCCTTTGGGTTCGGGGATGCTGCGCCAAACAGAGGGAAAAACAAGCTGTTCGCTCATCCCTAGTCCTGAATAGTAAACATAATGCAAGTCAATGGGGAACTCTGATATTTGTCTGAAGAAATCTTATACCAAAGTAGTATTTGTGTAAAATATTTCCCAGAGAAAAAGAGAATTTTGTTTACGTACCGTAAATTCTTTTTTCTTGAATCATCAATGGGAGACCCAGACAATGGGGTTTAGGGCACTGCCCTCCGGAGGCCACACTAGGTACTACAAGTTTGTAGTCACCGCCCACTCCGCTTATAAACCCCTACCGCAGGAGATATCCTCAGTTTGGTCCATAAGCTGCGAGGAGGCAAACCACACCCGAACAATTCGGGAAGACCGTGCACAGACGGTGCAACAACCCGAAACCAACATGCTGTCCCAACAGGGAACAGTCCCAAAGAAATAACATCCAACGGAACAACTGGGTGGGTGCTGGGTCTCCCATTGATGATTCAAGAAAAAAGAATTTACGGTACGTAAACAAAATTCTCTTTTTTCTGATCATCATAATGGGAGACCCAGACAATGGGGATGTCCTAAAGCAAACCCCAGGGCGGGAAGAGTTCCTCAAAAGACGTTGAGATATACGGTCCCCTCAAAAGGTGGGCAACCGCCGCCTGTAGGACCCGCCTGCCCAAACTTGCATCCGCAGAGGCATGGGCATGCACCATATAGTGCTTAGAGAAAGTGTGCAGGCTGGACCAGGTGGCCGCCTGACACACCTGCAGAGCAGAAGCGCGATGTCGCAAAGCCCAGGAGGCACCGACGGCTCTGGTCGAGTGCGCCTTCAAACCCACCGGGAGAGGCAAACCAGAAGAACGGTAGGCCTCTTGAATGGGTGCCTTGATCCATCTGGCCAAGGTTGATTTTGACGCCGCGGACCCCTTACAGCGACCTGCCGTAAGTACGAACAAGGAGTCCGAACTCCGGAAGGAGGCAGTCCTGGACACATAAATGCGTACAGCCCTCACGAGATCCAGAGTGTGGAGGTCGCGCTCAACCTGGTGAACAGGAGCAGGACAAAATGATGGGAGAACAATCTCTTGGTTCAAGTGAAAAGTGGAAACCACCTTTGGCAAGAATTCTGCCCGCGGGTGTAAAACCACCTTGTCTTGGTGAACCACCAGGAAGGGTGACTTACACGATAGTGCAGCCAATTCTGAGACCCGTCTTAGAGACGTTATTGCCACCAGAAAGACTACTTTCTGCGACAGATAAGAGAGGGAAACTTCTCTCAGTGGCTCAAAAGGCGGTTTCTGTAAAGCCGCCAGAACCATGTTGAGGTCCCAAGGGTCCAGCGGTCGCCGATACGGCGGAACCACCCGAGACACCCCCTGCAGAAATTGACGTACCTTTGGGAGGAGTGCCAAGCGTCTGTCAAACAGTACAGACAGCGCTGATACCTGACCCTTCAGGGAACTGAGGGATAGGCCCAACTCCAAACCCGATTGCAAAAAAGCCAACAGAGTCTGGATCGACCAGGGCCAAGGTGACCGTCCACTAGAGGCGCACCATGTGAAAAAGATTTTCCACGTTCTGTGGTATATCTTTCTTGATACGGGTTTTCTAGCTCGATTCATAGTGGCAACCACAGTAGGAGAGAACCCCTGGACGTCAGAAGCCAGGCCTCAAGAGCCATGCAGTCAACCTGAGGGCCCTGGAATTGAGGTGGAAGAGGGGGCCTTGCGCGAGAAGATCTGCGCGTTCCGGAAGAGCCCACCGGTTCCCGCCTGACAGGTGCCACAGATCCGGGTACCAGGACCTCCTGGGCCAATCCGGAGCCACTAGAATGGCTGCGCGGCATTCCGTCTTGATTTTCCACAGAACCTTGGGAATCAGAGCTAGAGGCGGGAACACATATGGTAGCTGGAAGCTGGACCAACGCAGGATCAGGGCATCTGCCCCCAGAGACTGAGGGTCCCACGATCTCGCCATGTATTGTGGCACCTGATGATTCAGCCGCGAGGCCATCAGATCCACGTCCGGGGTGCCCCATCTGCAGCAGATGTCCCGGAAGACGTCCGGATGAAGAGACCACTCTCCGGCGTCCATCCCCTGTCGGCTCAGGTAATCGGCCTCCCAATTCTCGACACCTGGGATGTAAACTGCGGATATCAGGCAGTTGTTGTCTTCCACCCAGGATAGAATGCGGTGGACTTCTGCTAAGGCCTGTGCACTCCTGGTTCCTCCCTGATGGTTTATATAGGCGACGGCCGTCGCATTGTCGGACTGAACCCGAATGGGTTGTCCTGACAGGAACACCTGAAAAGCCAGGAGTGCTAGATAGACCGCCCTGATCTCCAGCACGTTGATTTGCAACGTCGACTCCGACTGTGTCCAGAGGCCTTGAGCCCTGTCGTGTAAGAACACCGCACCCCAGCCCTTCAGACTGGCGTCGGTGGTCACCACTAACCATGACGGTTTGAGGAAGGACCGGCCCCTCGACAGGTGACTTGGCTGGAGCCACCACTGCAGGGAATCCCTGGTCGGTTGGGAAAGAACCACCAGCCGATTCAGCGAGGACGTCCTCTTGTCCCACCTGTGGAGAATTTCCAGCTGCAGGGGACGGAGGCGAAACTGTGCGAACAGCACCGCCTCTATTGCTGCCACCATGCGCCCCACCAGCTTCACCAAAACCCGCAGGGATGAGTGCGGTGACAGGAGAAGATCGCGTACTCCTGATTGGATGGCCAGCTGTTTGGCTCGCGGCAGGGACACCAGAGCAGAGTCCGTGTGGAAGTCCATGCCCAGATACGTCAGTGACTGGGTCGGTATCAGTGTGGATTTCTGGATATTGAGAAGCCACCCAAACCTTTCCAGAGACTGTATGGTTACCTCCAGGCTTTTCCGACAAAGGTGTTCCGATGGCGCCCTGACCAGCAGGTCGTCTAGATAGGGTATGACGGCGTGTCCCTGCGCATGCAGGAGTGCCATCATAGAAGCCATCACTTTCGTAAACACCCGTGGTGCCGAGGCTAACCCGAAGGGCAGCGCCACGAACTGGAAATGTTCGTTGCCCACTGCGAAGCGTAACCAGCGTTGATGAGCCGGTGCAATGGGGACGTGAAGGTAAGCGTCTCGTATGTCTATGGACGCCAGGAAGTCTCCCTGCGACACAGCCGCGATCACGGAGCGCAGGGATTCCATGCGGAACTTCCGAACCAACACGTGACGGTTGAATAACTTGAGGTCCAGAACCGGGCGGAAGGAGCCGTCCTTCTTCGGGACGATAAAGAGGTTGGAGTAAAAACCCCTGAACCTCTCCCCGAAGGCACTGGAACTACTACTCCGTCTCTGCGGAGTCCCTCCAACACCAGATAAAAGGCCTGAGTCTTGTCTGGAGATGGAACAGACCGATGGAATCGGTGTGTCGGCCGCGACGTCAACTCTATCCTGTAACCTCGCGAGACAACGTCTCTGACCCACTGATCTTGAACGTGGAGCAGCCATCTGTCCTGAAATCGGGACAGGCGGCCCCCCACCTGTGGGGAGGCAGGACGAGAGAGCGAGTCATGTGGAAGCGGGTTTGGGGGTGGCAGCTGCTGCCCCCGTCGGCTTCTTTTGACGACCCTTGGGGCGCCACCGCGCGAGCAGACAACGTTGATGACTGGGAGTTGGAACGAAAGGACCACTGTTTAGGGTTCCTTTTCACAGTATACCGTGGCTTAGGTTTGTTCTGTGGTATCTTAGACTCCGCAGAATCCTTGATCAGCTTGTCCAGCTCGGTACCAAAAAGCCTGTCACCAGAGAATGGAAGATTTTGCAAAATCTTCTTAGACGTGGCATCTGAGTCCCATAGACGCAGCCACAACAATCTGCGGATCGCAATAGCATTGGCAGAGGCCACAGCAGAGCGAGTGGCAGTCTCCAAGGTTGCCGTCCTGGCGTAATCCGCATAGGCTCTCGCCCTATCGGTAAGTGCCAGGACCTCCGCACTGGACCCCGCCAGTTCAGCGATACCATCCAAGCAGGTGGAGATCGCCTGCAAGGTCCAGACCGCAGCAAAATTAGGGGCGAATGAAGACCCTACAGCCTCATAAGACGACTTGGCGAGTTGTTCGACCTGTCTGTCTGTCGCGTCCTTCAATGAGGAGCTATCAGAGGCAGAGAAAAGGGAGCGTGCAGCAATCCTGGTCATGGAAGCATCCACCTTCGGGGACTGCGACCACTCCTGAAGCACCTCCTGGGGGAAGGGGAAGCGAGTGTCCTTAGTTTTGCGGACATAACGCCGCCCAGGATGAACCCTGGGTGCTCCAACCACCCTTCCAAAATTAGTGTGGTCCATAAAGGAGCCACATGGTCTAGCCTCCGGTTGTAACCATTGATAGACCTCCTTCGGGTGAACCTCAACCTCCTCAGGGGGTGCCACGAGACGTAAAGTCTCGTTGATAGAGGACACCAGATCCTCCACCCCTTCTGGTGGTTCTGACACAGACCCGAGGAATGAACCCCCATTATCCTCGTCACCCTCAGAGTGACGCTCCTCCTCAGAGAGGGTCTGGAGTTCGGGTGAATCGTCCCGGCGAGCCCGCTTAAGGGGTCTCACAGAGGAAGAAGGAGACACCCGGGGGTAGCTTGAAGGAGCCGCTGGATGTTCCAGTCTCCTAGTTAGTGCCTCCAGGGATTGCGACATGGAGGACAATTGGGACAACATAGATTCATTGATCTTATTCTGTTTTTCCCATGGCCCTGGGATCACCTGAACCTCAGGGTACAGCACCGGAGCTGATGACTCAGCAGTGTCAGTCCGGGCTTCTGGGCGTCCGCAATTATTGCAGGACCCCGAAACCAGTGTCCCGTTGCATGTAGCACAGACAGGGATGGTACTGGCCGCCTTAGCAGCGCTTTTCCTTCCTGAGGACATCCCCACAGTAGGGGAAAATAAGCCAAACAGGAAAAAACACCGGAACACCGGTGGCTTACCGACCGCGGTAATGCGGTTGGGAACGGAGCGATGTGTGTGTGGCCTCCGCGAGGGTAATGACTCTCCGTGAGTGCAGCAGTGCACTATCATCAGATCCCAGCCGGGAAGTGGGAGAAAGATGGCCGCCGCCGGACAAGCTGAGGGCAGAGCCAAAACACGCGGGAAGCACACACACACGCCCATCGATGACCTCATCACATGGGCTCTCCATCTCTCCAGGCAGCCATGACAGTAACGCCGGTGCCGGAGCCCGCAGCGCGGGAGGTATAAACACAATACCCGGGCCGCAGACAAAAGTCTGAAGCCCACAGCCGCAGCCCCTATGAAAACCACAGGGCGGTCAGCCAGGGTGACCCCAGCACAGGGCACACCGCCAGAACTGCGGACCCGAGGGTTGGCGCGCGCGGTCTGAGTGTCAGGACACATCAGGTCCAGACACTACCCCCAGGCACACCGGAGACACACAGGGCATCTCAGTGCCGGTCCGGTCTGTAAGCACCATTAAGGGAGGCCTCGGACGGGGGTTCAGCACCAGTCCGGTCTGTGAGCACCATTTAGGGAGGCCTCGGACTGGGCTGGCTCCAGTCCGGTCTGTGAGCACCATTTAGGGAGGCCTCGGACGGAGCGGAGCTGTGCGAGGCTCTTGTCTCCCACTTTCCAGAGCCCCCAGGGGGGATGGGAAGGAGTGCGGCAGCGTACCGGGAGAACACCATGTGCCCAGGCTCTAGGCCCTCCGGTACCTCGACCTGCGTGTTCCTTAAAGGTGAGCAGGGAGACTGCCGGAGGTCCCAGACCGGGACCTTTTTACCTTGTCTTCAGACGCCATCACGTAAGCTGTGAGAATGCTGTGAAGTGCAAGCAAAGCGTGTGATCCTCCGAGCACACTAAGTTTAAAACTGAGGATATCTCCTGCGGTAGGGGTTTATAAGCGGAGTGGGCGGTGACTACAAACTTGTAGTACCTAGTGTGGCCTCCGGAGGGCAGTGCCCTAAACCCCATTGTCTGGGTCTCCCATTATGATGATCAGAAAATATCAGAGTTCTCCATTGACTTGCATTATGTTCACTATTTGGAACTAGCGATGGGCGAACCATGGTGGTTGGTTCCCTCTAAATGCTTTGACTCAAAAGGCCAAACTAGGGTAAATACATCAGAATATTTAGTGACATAAGTTAGTGTTATGTTTGGGTGCAATTAAAATTCTGTACATTACTTACCCCAAAGCAGTTATAAATACACAATCATCATGTAAAATGTTTGATACTTTTACGAATGTCCGATAGTTGTCAGATTCCTTGGATTCAAAGAAACCAATAATTGTTCTTTTACTGCGCTGTAAAAAAAAAAAAAAAAAAAACACAACACAAGTTGATTTTAAAATATGGTTATGGTAGGCAAATATATATCTACTTATATAATCAGCAGTCTTGGGATTCGGGCACTGTAGCCGAATCCCAAGATGCTTTGCGGTACTGCAAGCGATGACGCGCAGCGTCATCGCGAGTCGCAGCCGCACTACTGTAAAAAAAAAAAAAAAAAAAAAATTTCCTCACCTCTCCCCGAGCCCCCGCCGTCTTACTCCAGCCTCCCGGTGGCTCCCGCAGGCTCCCGATGCCTGCAGAGCTCTTCTACACCAGTACAGGACCTGCGGTGATGTCAGAGTCACGTGACACCAGCTTACTCCATGGTAACCGCGGGTCACGTGACTCTGACATCACCGCAGGCCCTGAACTGCAGTAGAAGAGCTCTGCAGGCACCGGGAGCTCGGGGTGAGGTGAGCATAAACTTTATTTACATATTTTTAACCCCTGCCTTACTCTGCCTGCGTCATGTCTCTGCACACTCTGCCTGCGTCATGTCTCTGCACACTCTGCCTGCGTCATGTCTCTGCACACTCTGCCTGCGTCATGTCTCTGCACACTCTGCCTGCGTCATGTCTCTGCACACTCTGCCTGCGTCATGTCTCTATACTGTGTGTAATGTCTCTATACTGTGTGTAATGTCTCTATACTGTGTGTACTCTCTGTATACTGTCTGTAATGTGTCTATACTGTGTGTAATGTGTGTATACTGTGTGTATAATCTCTGTAATCTCTGCATACTGTCTGTCTATACAATGTCTCATGTATGTATATAACTGAGCCGCATCTCTCCTCACCCCTCCACCACTGAGCCGCATCTCTCCTCACCCCTCCACCACACAGCCGCATCTCTCCTCACCCCTCCACCACAGAGCCGCATCTCTCCTCACCCCTCCACCACAGAGCCGCATCTCTCCTCACCCCTCCACCACAGAGCCGCATCTCTCCTCACCCTCCACCACAGAGCCGCATCTCTCCTCACTCTGCTAGCCACAGAGCCGCATCTCTCCTCACTCTGCTAGCCACAGAGCCGCCTCCATACTCTGCTAGCCACAGAGCCGCCTCCATACTCTGCTAGCCACAGAGCCGCCTCCATACTCTGCTAGCCACAGAGCCGCCTCCATACTCTGCTAGCCACAGAGCCGCCTCCATACTCTGCTAGCCACAGAGCCGCCTCCATACTCTGCTAGCCACAGAGCCGCCTCCATACTCTGCTAGCCACAGAGCCGCCTCCATACTCTGCTAGCCACAGAGCCGCCTCCATACTCTGCTAGCCACAGAGCCGCCTCCATACTCTGCTAGCCACAGAGCCGCCTCCATACTCTGCTAGCCACAGAGCCGCCTCCATACTCTGCTACCACAGAGCCGCCTCCATACTCTGCTACCCACAGAGCCGCCTCCATACTCTGCTACCACAGAGCCGCCTCATCCCATAACTCTGCTACCCACAGAGCCGCCTCCATACTCTGCTACCACAGAGCCGCCTCCATACTCTGCTACCACAGAGCCGCCTCCATACTCTGCTACCCACAGAGCCGCCTCCATACTCTGCTACCCACAGAGCCGCCTCCATACTCTGCTACCCACAGAGCCGCCTCCATACTCTGCTACCCACAGAGCCGCCTCCATACTCTGCTACCCACAGAGCCGCCTCCATACTCTGCTACCCACAGAGCCGCCTCCATACTCTGCTACCCACAGAGCCGCCTCCATACTCTGCTACCCACAGAGCCGCCTCCATACTCTGCTACCCACTGACCCGCCTCTATACTCTGCTACCCACTGACCCACCTGTATACACACAATTCATTTCACCGTGCTCCCGATGCAATTGCATCGGGCCTTTTTACTAGTGGGGATATAAAATAGTGTTTCTCTATGCCTTTTGGCCCAAACTGGGTAGCAAATTATTATCTAATAGCATGAGGAGATAATTGGAGAATGAGCTTTCTGCCCTGGCAGTAGAGCTGCGTGGACAAAGCATGTAATATGCTGGATTCACAAGAATCACAAAGTACCATATATACTCGTGTATAAGCCGAGTTTTTCAGCCCAAAAATTGGGCTGAAAAGTCACCCCCTCGGCTTATACACGGGTCAATACGTAATCCTATGGTGTCCGGGTGCTGGGGAGGCTGGAGGAGGCGGGGGGAGGCTGCTGAATGAGCGGCCCATCACGTGGGGCCGCTCATTAGATATGCACGGCTCCCCCCGCCCATCAGAGCAGCAGGGGGGAGCCGTGCATACAGCCCCCCAGTGTATACAGACAGCCCCCCCGCTGCATTATCTTACCATCCAGGGTCTTCTTCACCGCGGGTCCTGCAGTCATCATCGCGCGCTGTGTTCCGGTCTCACGTGATCCGGCGCGATGACGTCATTCCACTGCGACCGCCGGGTCACAAGAGACGGGAACACAGCGCGCGAGGATGGACTGCAGGACCTGCGGTGAAGACGACCCTGGATGGTAAGATAATGCAGCAGGGGGTGGGGGGGAAGGGGCCCTGCAAAGTGTGGGGGGCTCTTTTCATGATGGGGGGGCGAGTGCCACTGGGGCCTGCTGTATATACCCCTGGGGGCCTGCTGTATATACCCCTTGGGGGCCTGTATACCACTGGGAGGGCCTGTATACCTCACTGCTGGGGGTTGTATACCTGTGCTGGGGTCCACCCTCGGCTTATACGCGAGTCAATACGTTTTCCCAGTTTTTGGGGGCAAAAGTAGGGGGTCGGCTTATACACGGGTCGGCTTATACACGAGTATATACGGTATATAAAATGCAGACTCAAATACACTAATTCTGCTCTGAAGATATTTCAATGGTTAATAGAAAATCAAAATATTAAAAATGAGCTTACAACAACTAAAAAATAGTGCACAATAAGCTTACTTTGTATCATGTGTCATTTTATTAATATTTTATAGCATATATAACCTTAAAGGAGTTTTTCCACAAACAAAGGTAAATTTAAAGTTCATTTTAATCAATAGATCTTGAAATAATGCTTTCCCCAATTAAATGTGTTTAAAAAAAATGTTCCTGGTCTGAGATATTATAAATGTGTGCCTGCTATGTACAGTTTCATTTGGTTTCTGACCGTGGACGGAACATGGTCTGATCATACCACATTTCCAGGGCAGGGGAGGAAAGGAAGAGAATATACAGATATTACAGCACAGGGTTGAAAATAATTCTTTCTTCGAGGTAGAACATTTTTTACAAACAGTCAGAAAAAGGTTTTACCTCACAAAAAGGAATCAGCTGTGATTCAGTGCTGTAACTTTTTGTATACTCTTATATTCTGTGATCCCATGCTGTAATGTCTGCATACTCTTATACAGTCCCTGACAGAAGTTATGTTGCTTATCCATGTTATGTAAATAAAAGCTTATAACCGGATGTTAAATTCATCCATTGGTTTTATAAATTACTCTTTTGAAAGCTGAAACCCTCCCAAATGTGGTTTAGGTAAGAAAATAAATTGGCATCAATGTTGAAATATTGATCATTTAATGAACACAGAATGCTCAGATTTTGGCAAGACAAACGTTTTGTCGCCTGGTCATATAATGCACCCAATCCTAGTTTACATCCTCACCTGTGCTCAGTAAATGATCGGTTAATTATTGGGTGTGTATAAAAAGAAACCCAGCACCCCAGACGGTCACTTGAACTGCAACTTGAGCTCTGACAACATGCCAAAAATCCACTCTGTAACCAAAGCCTTGATTATCAAGAGGCTGAAGACCAGATCGATTGCAGAGGTGGCTGGCACCTTTAATGTGTCTCAGCATCAAGTGCGAAGAATTAAAAAAAAAAAAAAAAAGATTTGAAGAGACTGGAGATGTGTTTGACAATCCCAGGTCTGGAAGACCCCACAAGACAAGTGCTCAAGAGGAACGTTTGTTGGTTAGAAAATCCAAAGCAATCCCCTCTTCCACTGCAGCAGAGCTCCAACAGGCCTGGTCACCTCAAGTCTCTGTGTTAACTAGAACAGTTTGTAGGATTCTGTCTCGAATGGCCTCCATGGTCGAATCAGTACCCAAAAGCCAGCACTAAACAAAAAGGCAAATAAAAAACAATGTGGTATTTGCAATGTCCCACAGCCTGCTAAATGCTGGAAAAGTGGAAGAAGGTGGATTTCTCTGGTGAACCTTCAGTAGAATTACTCCACAGCCGCCACAAATACTGCAGGAGACCTACTGGAGCCTGAATGGATCCAAATTACACCCAGAAAACAGTTACATTTGGTGGTGGAAAGATCATGGTCTGGGGTTCAGCATGGGTACATTCAGTATGGGGGTGTGCGAAACATTTCAGGCAATATCAATAGTCTAAAATATCAAGAAGTATTAGCTACCTCTTACATTCCAAATCATTAAAAGGGTCAAATTCTGCAGCAGGATGGTGCGCCATCTCAAACATCCGTCTCTACAACAAAGTTCCTCCAGGCAAAAAAGATCAAGGTGCTCAAGGACTGGCAAGACCAGTCACCAGACATGAACATCATTGAGCATGTTTAGGGTAGGATGAAAGAGGAAGCTTGGAAGACAAAACCAAAGAATCTAGATGAACTCTGGGAGGCATGTAAGACTGCATTCTTTGCTATTCCTGATGACTTCAGTAATAAATTGTATGAATCATTGTTGAACAGCATGGATGCAGTCCTTCAAGCTCATGGAAGTCAGCCAAAATATTAAATATGACTAATAGCACCACAACTCATTCATCAATGTTATTCAACATATACCGTATATATCTCAAAAGTCCACCAACCGTAAATGCCTCACCTTACACAACACCACTTCAAAATCACCCAGAATTCCCTATCAAGGGCTCTCAGATGAACAATGAGTACAATTTCTATTTTTAAGTGATCACTTTATTAGTCATTAATTATAATATTCCATAAAAAACATTAAAATAATTTTTACATAGAAGTTCCTGATAACATAATTGATTTATATCTGGGTCCCAGTCCTGGACCCAGATATAAATCAATTATGTTATCAGGAACTTCTATGTAAAAATTATTTTAATGTTTTTTATGGAATATTATAATTAATGACTAATAAAGTGATCACTTAAAAATAGAAATTGTACTCATTGTTCATCTGAGAGCCCTTGATAGGGAATTCTGGGTGATTTTGAAGTGATATACCGTATATACTCGTGTATAAGCCGGGTTTTTCATCCAAAAATTGGGCTGAAAAGTCCCCCCCTCGGCTTATACACGGGTCAATACAGTAGGGGCTGTGGTGGGGGCTGGGGAGGCTGGAGGAGGCGGGGGAGGCTGCTGTATGAGCGCCCCGTCACGTGGGGGCGCTCATTACATATGCACTGCTTCCCCCTGTCAATCAGCGGCAGGGGGAAGCAGTGCATATCTGCATATATGGCCCCCAAATGCTGGCACTCGCCCCCCTCCGTTGTAAGGCCCACCCCTGCTGCTTAACCTACCATCCCTGGTCTTCTGCACCGCGCCAGACCTCTGTGCTCCGTCCTCGGCAGCATCCGGGGTCATGTGACCGGGCCGGTCGCATGACATCATCGTTACTGTGACGGCCGGGGACCCGGATGCAGCCGAGGACAGGAGCACGGAGGACGGAGCACAGAGGACCGACGCGGTGCAGAAGACCAGGGATGGTAAGTTAAAGGAGCGGGGGGGGGCCTTACAACGGAGGGGGGGCGAGTGCTAGCATTTGGGGGCCATATATGACACACTGCTGGGGCCTGTATACCACTGGGGCTGCTGTATATACTGCTGGGGCCTGTATACCACTGGGGCTGCTGTATATACTGCTGTGGCCTGTATACTACTGGGGCTGCTGTATATACTGCTGGGGCCTGTATACCACTGGGTCTGCTGTATATACTGCTGGGGCCTGTATACCACTGGGTCTGCTGTATACACCACTGGGGCCTGTATTCCACTGGGGCTGCTGTATATACTGCTGGGGCCTGTATACCACTGGGGCTGCTGTATATACTGCTGGGGCCTGTATACTACTGGGGCTGCTGTATATACTGCTGGGGCCTGTATACCACTGGGTCTGCTGTATATACTGCTGGGGCCTGTATACCACTGGGTCTGCTGTATATACTGCTGGGGCCTGTATACCACTGGGTCTGCTGTATACACCACTGGGGCTGCTGTATATACTGCTGGGGCTGCTGTATACCACTGGGGCTGCTGTATATACTGCTGGGGCCTGAATACCACTGGGGCTGCTGTATATACCACTGGGGCTGCTGTATATACCACTGGGGCTGCTGTATATACCACTGGGGCTGCTGTATATACCACTGGGGCTGCTGTATATACCACTGGGGCTGCTGTATATACCACTGGGGCTGCTGTATATACTGCTGGGGAGGCTGATGTATACTACCACTGGGGCCTGTATATACCACTGGGGAGGCGGCTGTATACTACCACTGGGGAGGCCTGTATACCACTGGGGGGGCTGTATACCTGTGCTGGGGTCCACCCTTATACACGAGTCAATAGGTTTTCCCAGGTTTTGGGGGCAAAAGTAGGGGGAGGTCGGCTTATACACGAGTATATACGGTATTTGTTTTTTAAGTTAATTACCGTATTTGTTTGAAAATCACATTACTTTCTGTGGGCGACAAAACTTTTGTCTTTCCAAAATCTGACCATTCTGTGTTCATTAAATGATCAATATTTCAGCATTGATGCAAATTTATTTAATTAAACAACCAAATTTTAGAGGGTTTCAGCTTTCAAAAGAGTAATTTATAAAACCAATGGATGAATTTAACATCAGGTTATAAGCTTTTATTTACATAACATAGCAAAGCGACATAACTTCTGTCAGGGACTGTATTCTATGATCCCATGCTGTAATGTCTGTATATGGTGTGAGACCATATGCGAGGGGCGCAATGTGTCCCCCAGAATGGGGACTGTCACTTATTGAACCCGGTATGAATATAGGATAGAGGGACGCTCCATCCTCTGCCCATGTGCGCCCCATTTCCGCTCCGCCTCCTCCACGCCGACTCGTGGCCAATCCCAGGCTCCCGCCTCCCAACGAGATCGCAGGCAATCCGCTCCCACCTCCCAACGAGACCGCAGGTATCATTGATAGGCGGGAAGAGGTCAGGTGGCCACTGACTCTCCAGCCTGGGATTGGCCGCGAGTCGGTGTGGAGGAGGCGGAGCAGAAATAGGGCGCACATGGGCAGAGGATGCATTATAGATATAAATAGATGTCAGACGGCAGGTTTAAGCGGACCCCATTGAAAAAGCATAGAGCGAAACGCGTCTGGGGCACCCGGACACCTTATTCCCCATTGATATTGGTAAGTGCAGAGGTTGTGGGAGGAGGGAGCTTTGTATATTCATACCCTGAGTATCGTGTACTGCATGTATAATTACTATAGGGGAGGATTGAATGTATTACTCCCCTTTGGGTGGATGAACTGTGGTGACAGTGACATCGGACATATTGTCCAGCGCTGATCCATAGGGCTCCCCACATTGGGATGAAGGATACCTTTTAGTCGGTCTTTCCCTATTCCCTATTGGATGTATTATTATACACTATACACACTATATATGGAGTAATTATGCATTTACCAACCATATACCTCTGAGTAATTACCTTATATCTATATAGAAGGGGTTATACCTTCCTACTTGGAATTTTAGAATCACAATGTCACTTTAAATGCTGATCACTTTATGAAATAAATGTGTTATTTATATGTATCTTTCTTATATATGTGCTATGAAATGAATTTTTATATGTATTTACAATTACTGTAATAAATTCATTAATTAAACGTAGCATGGGTGACTGATACATATTTTGTACAAAAGGGCCTGAATCCTCCTTCTCTGTTTGGTTTTGAGTATGATTTACTACAGCTGGTAAAACAGTGGCTCCAGCCTGAGCTCTTGTCCCCGCGCCAGATGGTGGAAAGGATGGTGATCGACCGGCTGGTACCAACTCTACCAGTCGCTATATAGTCGCTGGGTGGGGCAAGGGGACCCAGGTACCCTGGACCAGATGGTTAGTCTGATTGAGAGGTATACAGCCACCCAGGAGTTCATGCGGGACTCTGCCCCCCTGCGTCTGTCCCGCCAGCTTCCGGAGCCGGGAAAAGGTGCACGTCCCTTTGCTGGGGACCGACCTACACAAGCTCCCGCTGAGGGGGCACTCCGGAGTGAGGCCAGCAGGAGACCATGCTCCCCTCGATGGGGCTTCCAGACTGGCGGTGCCACTGTTAGGTGGTGCAGGCGATGCAAAGGGCCAGGACATGTGGTGGCCTATTGTCCTCTGACTACTGAATCCATGGACTGCGGGTTTACACGCCGGGTTTCTATGTATGCCAGCACCGAGCTTGCCGCAGATGCGGTTGTTCCCACGATGGAACCCCAGATGTGCCCGGTGTTCGTTAATGGACACAGAGCAGAGGCTCTCTTGGACTCCGGCAGTTTGGTGGCTCTGGTTCATGGGTCATTACTCCCCAGGTTGGAGCCCACGGGGGGGGGGAGGATCGGGGGTCCAGATGTATACAAGGAGACCACCGCGAGTATCTGACGGCGGAGGTGATGTTTTCCACTCCGTGTGGAGAGGTAACCCATGTGGTCGGAGTGGTGAAGACTCTACCTTATGGGATTGTGCTGGGAAGAGATTAACCATTGTTTGGTCCCTATGAGGTAGGAGTAGTCCTCCGCAAACACCATTGGATTCGGGTGCCGAACCCAATGATCCCGAGTCAGGGGTACCTGCCATAGGGGTCGCCAACCTAGGGATAGCGTGTCACCCTGATAGGTTCCCCCTAGATGTATTCGCAGGAGAGGTCGAGGAGACCCAAGCAATTCCAGAGCTGGAAGTGCCCCGGGGAGTGTTTGGGACAGCTCAGCTGCAGGATCCCACACTGACCCGGGCACGGGAAAGGGTAATAGAAGTAAATTGGGTGGCTCAGCAACCGGGGGCCGAAAATGTGTTCCCACGCATGGTCATCGACCGAGAGTTGCTCTATAGAGTGGACAAAATCCGGGAGGAGGTTGTGGAGCAACTTTTAGTACCGCAGACACACCTCCGGGCGGTTCTAGAGATGGCCCACTCCCACCTGCTGGGGGGGCACCTCGGGACTAAAAAAAAAACGCAAGAGCGCATCTTGCGGCGATTCTTCTGGCCGGGAGAATATGCGGATGTCCAGAGGTTCTGCGACTCCTGTCCAGAATGTCAGCTGACCACACCCATCTCAACCTTCCCGGGGTCCATTGGTACCTCTACCGGTTATAGAGGAGCCTGTTGAACAGTTTGCCATGGATTTGGTACAGCCCATAGTTAAATCGGCTCGGGGCCACAAACACATCCTCGTGGTCGTCGATTACGCCACCCGATACCCAGAGGCGATTCCGCTATGCCACACAAAGGCTAAGCTTATTGCCCGGGAGCTGTTTTCTATGTTCTGTTGCCTGGGGATACCGAAGGAGATCCTTACCGATCAGGGGACTCCTTTTAATGTACAAAGTGACCACAGAACTGTGTAAACTGCTGAATATAAAACAGCTGCGCACCTCAGTGTACCATCCCCAGACCAACGAGTTAGTCGAGCGGTTTAACAAAACCCGGAAATCCATGCTTAAAAAGGTACTTGCCAAGGATTGGAAGGATTGGGACATGTTACTGCCCTATTTGATGTTTGCCATCCGGGAGGTACCACAGTCATCTACGGGTTTTCCCCATTTGAGTTATTGTACGGCAGACATCCTAGAGGGTTGTTGGATGTCGCCAAAGAGACATGGGAACAGGAATTCACTCCCTATAAGAGTATTATTGAGCATGTGGCTAATATGCAGGATCGGATTACCACGGTCATGCCTATCGTAAAAGAGCACCTAATGGAGGCCCAGGGAGCTCAAAGTAGCATGTATAACTGGAGGGCCACCGTCAGGTCCTTTGAGGCGGGGGGGGATCGGGTGATGGCTTTAGTGCCCACTGCGGAAAGCAAACTCTTGGCCAAATGGCAGGGGCAGTATGAAATCCAGGAAAAGGTAGGAGAAGTGAATTACAAGGTGTACCAACCCGGGAAGAGAAAACCCGTACAGCTATACCATGTTAATTTGCTCAAAGCCTGGAAAGACCGGGAGTGCCTGATCATGGAGGCTCCCCCGGCTGGGTTGACCGGGGAACCCCCGCTGTTGGCCCCGAGAGGGGCTGATTAGGTAAAAATAGGTGACTCCCTCACTAAGGCACAGCGACGGGAGGCTCGAAAGTTGGTGCAGCAGAATCCTGATGTATTCTCCGACCTGCCCGGCCGTACTTCCGTCATTCTACATGACATTGTCACCGAGCCCCGGGTAAAGGTGCAAGTGAAACCGTACCGGGTTACCCGAGGCCCGAAGACAAGCCATCGTGGCTGAAGTGAGACAAATGCTCAAGCTGGGAGTAATTGAGGAATCACGGAGTGAATGGGCTAGTCCCATTGTGCCGATTCCGAAGCCAGATGGATCGCTGTGGTTCTGCAACGACTTCCGGAAGTTGAATGAGGTGTCGAAATTCGACCTTTATCCCATGCCCCGGGTGGACGAGCTAATTGAAAGACTGGGGCAGGCCCAGTATTTCACGACGCTCAATCTAACCAAGGGTATATGATGGGCGAGGGCGTTATCAAACCCCAATAAAATAAAATCGAGGCCATTAACTGGCCCCAACCGGTGTCTACCAAACAGGTGAGGGTGTTCCTCGGCATCGTTGGGTACTACAGATGCTTCATACCCAACTTTGCTGGATGAACCGCGGCCCTGTCCGATCTCTTAAAGGGGAAGAAGTCTGTTATGGTGCGCTGGAATCCTCAAGCGGAGGTGGCGTTTCAGGATATGAAGGTGGCATTGTGCGGACAACCAGTCCTCATCAGTCCCAACTTCAAGAGCACCTTCATCGTGCAAACAGATGCCTCTGAGGTGGAACTGGGGGCTGTGCTGTCGCAAGAGGTGAACGGAGACGAACATCCGGTCACCTACTTGAGCCGGAAATTGTCCCGGTGGAGAAAAATTATAGCGTAGTGGAGAAGGAGTGCTTGGCTATAAAATGGGCCCTGGAGTCCCTACGCTACTATTTGCTCGGATACCAGTTCCGGTTGGTTACGGACCATTCTCCGAATGCTCGGGTCACCGACGGTTCATGTCCCTCCTAAACTTCAGTTTTTCGGTGGAGCACCGGGCTGGCAAGTTGCAAGGTAATGCGGATGCCCTGTCCCGGGCACACTGTTTGGTGGCTGGTGTTCAACCCCACACGTTTGAACAGAGGTGAAGGGGGGGGGGGGATCATATGCGAGAGGTGCTGTGTGTCCCCCAGAATGTGCACTGTCACGTATTGAACCCGGTATGGAATATAGGATGGAGGGACGCTCCACTCCAGTCCGGGTCTTGTAGGTTTTCCCTGGAGGGAGACACGGGGTTAAAAGCTAGGTTAGGAGACGGGGCGGGGTCCCCTGTGGAGAGAGCTGGAGGCAGAAGAAACTGCTGAGTGGTGAGGTCCAGGGCATGAGAGGCTGTGTGCTGTTACAACACGGCCTAACCCGGGAGCCCAGGGCGACCTAGACCGGAGAGAACTCCTAACCTGAAGGGACTGTGTTACTGTCCGGGGGATGTATGCATTCTACCCGGCTGCATCCTGGAACCCGACAACTTGTGCCACTGCTGTGCCTCATGAATAAATCAGGGTACTGTATAAACTGATACCGGGCTCACGGCAGTTTGTCTTGCAATCCCGGCGCTACCTCACAATGGGTATTATAACTGGAAAAGAAAGGCGCACAGTGTGTATACCTCTGAGACAATTTTCAAAGATAAAATTAGAATTGCTCACCTTTTAAAGTTGTGAATGTCACAACCGCTATAAAGACGTGTAGCAGGTCTCTCAGTCTGCTGCGATCTCCCACTTTAAGCATAAAACAATAAAAACCATAGAAATTGGGAATATGACCGCGCTCCTATTTGTATAGGAAGAAATTCTTCTTAACCAAAAGATTTGTAATTATATGATTTTATTTTCTACACGTTTCAGGGTAACCAACAAACCCCTTCTTCAGGAAAAATTCTGTGATTCCGCGCTGTAATGTCAGTATACTTTTATATTCTATGATTCCATGCTGTAATGTCCGTATGCCCTTTTGTTTCCTCCCTTGCCCAGGAGATGAGGTATGATCAGACAGGTCTCTGTATGGTCAGACACATCCATTACACAGTACATAGCAGGGACAAACTCCCTGAAATGTACTGTGTAATAGGTGTGTCTGACTGTACAAGGACATGGTCTGATCATACCACATCTCCTGTGCTGAGAGAAGTTTATCTCAGCACAAGAACATTTTCTGTTAAACACATCCAGTTGTAAAACATATTAATATTCCAAGGTGTATTAACTAAAATGAACTTTAAAATTAACCTTGTTCATGGGAAAACCTCTAAGTACTTCATTATTTTGTTAATTTGACCATGGTGCCCATCAATGCTTGGGTGTGTAGGTTACATTTGATCTCTTTAACAGATTAATATAAATCAACAATGTGCTCCATATTAGTCAACCTGACATGGGCAGCTTTTAGTTAAGTCTCTGCAAAGCTGGTCTTGCTAGTTCTAATCTGATTTGTAGCTCCAAACCAGTCTGAC
The DNA here is from genome assembly GCA_033576535.1 of Allobates femoralis. Taxonomy (NCBI): domain Eukaryota; kingdom Metazoa; phylum Chordata; class Amphibia; order Anura; family Aromobatidae; genus Allobates; species Allobates femoralis. Next base: position 332,252,034 of record JARQOC010000005.1, read on the forward strand.
CAAGTTAAAAAGCTGGTTTTGTAGTTTTTAATAAAAACTACACTTAAAATTTTGTACATATCCATTATGTATGTAAATTGCTAAAGATTGATAAAACAAAGATGGATAAAAAGGTATTTCAGTCCATGGGAGTGTGATGCTGAACAAAAACACAAGCAGCTGACACTCCCGTCCAGAGAGGGAGAGGCCGTTCAGGGTCACTGCTCCGAGTCTCGTCCGAGAGACTCACATGTAAGTAGGATAGTGTGTTTCCACCCTTATTGCAGTCGTATGGACAGATACTACAGTCTCTGCTTGGGAATTCTGCAGCTCCTTAAGCGTTACCTTTGGTTTCTGTGCTGTTTCTCTGATTAATGTCGGGCTGAGAGTTTTGGTGGGGTGTCCCTCTCGACAGATTTGTTGTGTTCTTTTCATTTAATATTGGATTTGATGGTGCTCTCAGGGATCATCAGAGAATAGGATATTTTTTTTTCCTTAGAACCCAAACCTGAATTGTACTTCAACAACTTTGTCTTAGATTTGTTTTGAAATGTCCTTTGCCTTCACGGTGTTTAATAAGTGGTGCTTCTTGCTCAACTCCTTCTCAACCTGTGACGTTGTGGAATGTCATCGAAGTCAGTGACATCCCGACGAGTGACGTCCATGTAGTCATGGCAGGATCGTGGTAACCGGAATCGGGGCTCCGGTGTTCTGTGATCCTTATCAAAGAACACCGGAGCTTGATGTCGGGGGGAGGGGGTTGGATTCGCCTCCCCGCCCCCACGATCGCTGTGATTGGTTGTTGAATAGCCAATCCCAGCGATAGTCACTTCAGTTATGAAGTGGGCCTGTTATAGCACCTACCATAGGATGGAGCGCTGGAGGGGGCAGGTATCGTCCCCTCCAGCCCTGATTGCAGTAATCTGCTTCAATAGATCACTCCCATCATCGCAAGCATGGCAGCAGTGCAAGATACTTGTGCCCCCCCACTACCACTCCATAGCCTGTAGCCGCGCGTCTGCTCCCCTCCCCACCTGTACCGACTCCCTTACTCTCCTGTGCCTGCTCCCCTCCTGATCGCTACCCTCCCCTCCAGTCCGGTGCCCGCCTGCCGCAGCCCTCCTGTGTCAGCTCACCTCTCCACTTGTCCGAAGCCCGCCTGCCGCTGCCTTCCTGTGTCAGCTCATCTCCTCTGCTCCGGAGCCCACCTGCAGCCCATCTTCCTCCTTCTGCTCCCCTCTTCCTGTGCCAGCCCACTCGCCTGTGCCACTGCTCCTCCAAACACCATGGAAACCACACATTGCCAACACTCATGGTGCACTGTAGGGCAAAAATCTGCCATACAGTGCACAGTGTGACCCCAAAGACTACAAGGAATCAAATGTCCCCGTGTTATAATCTCTGTGGTCACAGTGACTGCGCACGGTATGGCAATATTCTGGCATACAGTGTACAATCACCAAGACCCCAAAGACTACAACAAAGGGACACTTGATCCCTTGCTGCAGCCTCCGGGGTCACATAAGATTGTGCATTGTATGACAGATCATTGCCATACAGTGCACAGTCACTGTGACCCCCAGAGGCTAAAACAAGTGATCAAGTTTCTCCTTGTTGTAGTCTCTGGGGTCACAGTGATTGGCAATGATCTGCCATGCAGTGCACAATCCGTATCACCCCAGATGCTGTGGCAAGGGATCAAGTGTCCTCTTGTTTCAGTCTCTGGGGTCACGGTGATTGTACATGTGTTGCGGAAGTAGGAGAGCCGGGAGCAGGAGGTGGTGAGCGGGGAACGGAGAAGGATGTATTCAGGAATTAAACACCTGAGGAACCTACAGAATCTGGATCCAACACTAAAGTAATGTTATGAATGATACAGTTCTTGTACAATAAATTGCAGTTACAGTCTTGCTCATAATTATTGGCACCCATGATATTTAAGTACATAATGTAGATTATCTCCCGAAAAAAATAAATCAAGTGAAACAGCTTTTTTTGTATTGAGCACTCGTATTACACACAAGAGAGCAAATGATAAACAGCAATTTAAAACCAAAAACAATGGGAGGAAAAAAATTGAAAAACCTAAAGCTTGCTGTGAAATTGGAATGGGCACCCTTTACAATAAATTCATATGCCTTGACTGTGGTAAAACACAAATGAGAATCATCTGTGATAAATTGTCGGTTCCCATGTGACATGAATTAGCCAATGAATGATTACTTCAGTGTTTATAAAAAAAAAATAATAAAAAAAAACACATTTGGACCTGTTCCTTTGTCACAATGGTGAAAGCAAAGGAGATGTCTGAGGACATCAGAACTGCTATTAGCAAACACAAGACTTCCTAAGGGTATAAAGCCCATCTCCAAAGACCTTGGCAACGCAGTTTCAACAGTGTACAATGTTATAAAGATGTTTGCCAAGCATGGAACAGTCAAGAACCTCCCTGGATGTGGGGGAAAGAGGAAAATTGACAAGAGACGTCTTCAAAGGCTTTTGTGAATGTGGAAAAAAACCAGATCAAAAACATCCAAAGACCTGAATGCTGTCCTGGAACAGTTTGGGGTCATAGTTTCAACAAGTATACTTCACACTAAACCAAGCAGAGCTTTATGGGCGTGGGCTAAGGGAAAAAGCACTGGTGAAGAAATAAAAAATAAAAACAAACGACTGTGATTTGCCAAAGAGTTCCATGACAAATCACAATCCTTCTGGGAAAATGGTCTGTGGACAAAATAAACAAAAAGTAGACCTTTTTGGCAATGCAAAGCAACAGTTTGTTTACAGACAGTGCAATGAAGCATCTGATGTGTAAAGCACCATGGAATAAATGGTACTATAATGATAAATAATAATCTTGTACTGGAGGTCTTGACCTTATCACAGGAATCATGAAATCAGGGAATTATACATTTTAGATATTTTAGACAATGACTCAAAGCACACATTTAATGGCCGTGTCACACGTGTCAATGTCGCTAGCGACATCGCCAAAAAGTGACGCATCAGCGATGTCGCTAGAGCGACGCGACTGCGAATTATCGCTGGTCACAGGTCGACAGGTTTATGAACATGTTCATACACCTGTCAGTCTGCAAACAGCGATTAGGCTGGATCGTGCCGTCTGACACCGCAATAGCAATGTGGACGGTGATCCAGCCTATACCGCAGCATTGCTGCGGATCGCTTGCTGGGTTGATCCCAGCCCAGCGAGCGATGGCTCTGCCCGCATCGCTGCAGCGTCACCAGCAACATCCTGCCGTGTGACACCAAGGCTGCGATGTCGGAAGTGACCGCGCACCCGCACATTGCTTCCGACATCGCAGCCTTGGTCGACACGTGTGACCATACCATAAAAGTTCACAGAAATGGTTGAAAAAGAAAAAAAATCTAAAATGGACAGCAATGAGTCCTGACCTCAACCCCATTGAAAATCTTTGGGGTGAGCTGAAACCTGCCATTGGGAAAAAGAACCCTACAAACATTCAGGAGCTTGAACAAACTGCAAAGGAAGAGCGGGAGAAAATATCAGCCGAGAAGTGCAAGAAGCTTATAGATACTACAAGAAATGTTTGATACTGTGATCAATGCCAAAGACTGTGTAACCAAGTCAATTAATTAGGGGCCAATTAATTAATTAGGGATGCCCTCATTGCTGCACATGCGGTTTAGTAGGTTTCATCTTTGAAACTGCAACATGTAAGTTTACAATCTTTTATTGTTGTATTACTTTGGACCACTAATTAAAAAGTCCTGAGCATATAACGGATACATTTCCATTTATTTCTCAAGATATTGTACAGTCTATGAAAAAAATGAAAGGGCACCAATAATGGTGAGCAGCACTGTACATGTCTAATATTTTTTTAAATCAACTAAGCTTTGATATATTGGGTGTATGATGAATCCTTGATCTTCTGGGTTTGGTTCATTAAACAGGTTTTAATCAGTAGATCTTTGAATAGTTTCCACAATTGGATGTACTTAAAAAAATGTTCCTGTGCGGAGATAATCTTTATATATATACTTTAATTTATTAAATTGATATCAATTTATATATATTATATATATGTGTATGTCTGTGTCTGACCGTACAGGGACATGGTCTGATCATACCACATCTCCTGTGCTGAGATAATCTATATATATGTGCCCCTGCTATGTACTGTGTAATGGATGTGTCTGACTGTACAGGGACATGGCCTGATCATACCACATCTCCTGGGCTGAGATAATCTTATATATATGTGCCCTGCTATGTACTGTGTAATGTCTGACCGTACAGGGAATCTCGATCATACCAATCTCTGTGATGAATAAACTCTATATACATGTCCCTGATTATGTACTGGGTAATGTCTGTGTTGACGTAACAGGACATTTCTATCATACCACAATCTCTGTGCTGAGGATAATCTTATATATATGTCCCTGCTATGTACTGTGTAATGTCTGTGTTATGTCTGATCAACCATCAACTCTGAGGTAGGAGATGACAAAAACAGCATAAGAGATATTGAAGCACGGGATCATAGCTGATTCTTTTTTGAGGGAAAACTTAACCAAACAACATCTAATTGTGGAACCTATTATTTTTCCAAGATTTATTTATTAAAATGAACTTTAAAATTAACTTTGTTGGAAAATCCCTTTAAGGCTTATTTTTGCAGTTTAATATGGGTGTCCTGGTAGAGGATGAACTGATCAGTGTGTGTTCCCATGAATGAAGTGTACACCATTTGGTGCTTTTAAAAAAAAAAAAAGGTCTACATTTCTTCTAAAAAAAAAAATCAATCCTATTGTTTGCCATGAATGTTTTCCTGGTGTATGTTCTACAATTTCACACATCTTTCTTCCTTGTGCATGTATTGTTTTGGGTGTGTGGAATTTGTTGTATCATAATTAAGTGATGACAGTTATGCATATGTTTCATGGATAAAAACTACACAGATACGGTAAGTGTAATCCTTTCAAATCATACTGGCTTATTGCAGAAAAAAACTGAACATTAGCAAGATGTATATGTGTACCATAAAAGCCTAATGCAAAATATGAAAAGCTTTAGGAAAATACTCACATCAATGGTTTTCAGTTCTTCCAAATCTCCAACTACCCGAATTGGATCACTTTTTTGTTGCCTAATGTAGTCTGCAATTGCAGTCACTGAGCGCTGTCCTCTATACTCTCTCTTCATAATCATTCCATTTCTAAACAGCTTTAATGTGGGATACTTGCTTATCCGATATCTTTGTGCTATGTCCGCTATATATGGAGGATATAAAAAATTACCTATGAGCATTAGATATTTCACCTTTACATTTTTAATGACTGTACGTTTTTACAGAATAATCCCTTTACAGTGTTTAAATCCATCTAGTCCACATAAAAATATTCTAGATTATCTAAGGTGCACTTCTTGTTTCTGCTTTTTGCAAGTAGCATTTTGGTTGGTAGACCTATAAAGGGGTTGTCTTAACTGGCAATTCTGCTTTCACTCTGTATGACTGGAGACTTCAAAATTCTCCAAGCGCACACGCTGAATTCCAAGGATTAGCGGTTTCTACCATATCAACCGCAATTATGGGGTATGCATGTTCCCAGCCAGAGCCCTCGACTAGTGGGCGTGACCTCGCTCAATACAAGTCTATGGAGCAAGGCTGCACCCACTAGAACCAGTACATAGGATTCTCTAAATCAGTAAGAATACTGGGAAACTGGAGAACTGCAATATATAGAGAATAATCAGCATCTCCCATGAAGGGCTTCACAGGAGTACCATGGCAACTCAATGGCATGGTACAATCATATAGCAGGGAGGAAAAAGGTAGTCAATGTAACTTCATGCCTTTGTGACAGTGCACTTTGGTCGTGGGAAAACCCCTTTCAAGTTAGTTTTAAAGTTAAATTTAATCAATAGATCTTAGATTATTAATAAGTTACACAATTGGATGTGTTTAAAAAAACTGTTGTCGTGCTGAGATAATCTTATATATGTGTCCCTGCTATGTACTATGTAATGGATGTGCCTGACCACGCAGGAACATGGTCTGATCAAACTACATCTCCTGTGTTGAGATAATCTTCTATATGTGTCCCTGCTATGTACTGTGTAATGGATGTGTCTGACTGCACAGAGACATGGTCTGATCACACCACATCTACTGGGCAAGAGAGGACGAAAAAAAAGCATACAGATATTACAGCACAGAATTGAAAATAATTATTTCTTTGAGATGAGGTAAAATATGTATGTTTGTACAGTGTTAACCAGTACATAGAAAAATATTAAACTTTGAGAGCCCTCAGTGGTTGGTTCCTTTTAATGGCTAACTGAAAAGATGGTAACAAATAGCAGCAAGCTTTTGAGACTATTCAGGGCTCTTCTTCAGGCTGGCATCAGACAAAATCTGATGTGCCATATATATATTACACACACACATACATACACATACATATTGATGTAGCGCTTACTGAGCATGTTGGGGTGGGGGGGAGAAACACACTCACTTACTGCGCAATATTCAGAAACACAGCAAGAGTTATAAAAGCTAGTCCATCTAGTTTAATATCAGTCATAAACTGCTTGGTGCAAGCTAAACCGTACGCCAACCTTGGCACTTATATCAGGAACAACATACAGTCCATTATGCCAGCACACATAGCAGAAACCTTTATGACACTGTGGTTGATTTCAATCGTGGTAATGCCACACAGTTCAATTACTGAAATATGTCAGTGCACACTAAATCCCACTTAGAGTTTACCTGCTATTGCAGCTTAGCAAGGTTCAGACTGTCTCCTGCCAGTTTTGTTGTCCAGGAGGTCACACAGAGATCCCCCACCAGGTCCTTGGACTTGTCTGCGTCAACACCTGTCTTGAGTCCAGATCCACCAGGCCTTGATTACCACCTGGATGTCCAGGAGCTCTACTCATCTCCACTCTCAGTCCTGCTTGTCTCCTGCCATGTGGACCAAACAGGAAGTGCAGGACCTTGCTTGCATCAGTCATGTGATCAGGAAGGGTTCACATTATATCCAAGCCTGTGGATGTTCAGTACCTCCCACATACATTGCCGATATAACTCACATAACCTCCCTTCTGTTCAAAATTGTAGGGGGTGAACATTTGCCATCAAACCAGGGCCCCACGACAGGGCATCCATCTTATCGTGCTCTAGCAGTCGAGGGGACCTTGTCTGTCGATTACGAGCGTGAGCTATATGAACACGAGTCATCTCATTCCTTATTCCTGCCATAAACTTTTCCTTTGTGAATAACTCACTTTGTCAACTCACTTGTCCAAGTGGTAACTTTGTCAGACTTCTCCAGCCCCCAGCGGTCAATACAGTAGTGTATATAGGACGAAGTGTCGTTCAATCCGCGCTGCTGCCAAAAAAGAGCAGAAGATTTGATTTTCCCTGAGGAAGGAGCTGGGTACTGGTTTCGATACGCTTCGGATTAAACATACACCTTCATCTAGATAATCCAGTCTTCTGGTCTTCTTTGGCAGCAGCGCGGATCGAGCGACACTTCGTCCTATATATGCTACTTTTGGACCGCGGTGACCCGTGGATGTGTGGATCCAGCAGCAGCTGCCTATTGAGTGTTTAAACTGCTTGTATGTACCCACAACCAGATCAGGTGAGCGGATTCTACTTATTGATACATCCCTCTCCACATTTAGGAGATAAGACCCTATTGCGCATTTTATCTCACTCTCTAGTATACAGTAGTGTGAGACACTAGCCTCTGTACCTACAGTCAGCTCTGACTCTGTCCTGTCACGTACTTTGTTTGGGCCTCTCAGTCTTGAGTCACTAGAGGGTTCAATACTTCTAACCCCACACTCCTACGGACGTCTTTGATGGTCTCTAACTTCTGCAGTGGCCATTCAACTATTGACAGCGCCCTTTTTTCTTCTATGCCTTGGATTCAAAGGGGCTACCATCTTCTGCCACTTTGGTGTGGTTGTCGCACAACTCGCAGAGTCCCACGTCACAGTGGCTCCACTTCTCTTAAGTTAGCTGTACACACCGCCACTGTGGCTAGTAACAGGTATCCACCGTACGTGCACATTTTTTAATGGTGGATACCGGTTGCTGATGCCGCATATACACGCCGCCATTACGTTCTCCACTGAGGGTATCTTTGTTCCCCGGAAGTGCCGACAGGTGCCGCGGCTAACTTCCTGTTGAATACCTTCCCTGCTTTACACGCCGCTACCACAAAGGAATGTGGGCGTACATATTTCGCGCCGTAAGTGCATAGGCGTGACAGAGTTGTGTATTCCGTGATGCACAAGCGTTGAATGGACAATGCAATAGCGTCATGATTGGCCAGCCTGCGCAGGAAGGCTGGCTAATATATGACGCCATTGCAATTGTGGACTGTGAATGGATAGCTCTTTAAATATGGCGCCCTGTGAAGGGACAGCCAATGGTTACACAGTAGCCCCCACCAATCATCGCTGATGGGGCGTGATAACCATGACGCCGTGGCACGCCCCTGGGAGTTCACTAGGCGACGCAACATCCATGCCTGTGCCCAGTTTACACCCACTCCATGGCAATTGTGCCTTTCTGTTTTTGAGCACAGCTCAGCAACAGGTATCTGAGTCAACTGCAGGACACCGGGAGGAATTTCCCTATTTACACGCCGCCATTTCGAGCAATTTCATGGCAACAGGCGCAATTACCCCCAGTGCCTGGCAGCTGCTTCCTTCCTGTGGTGGCGTGTAAAGGGGCCCTTAGAGATGCTATAGGATTATTAGCTGAATCCACATTCTCAATAGCCTCCACCTTACCAATTATACAGAACGGAAGCATAGCCTCCCAAGGCTTCATCATACCTTGGGATTCTCATTCTCACCCCTCCTGACTTATCAATCATTTTCTGTATACCGCATCCGTTTTTCCCAATATTTCTCTTCAAAGTGTGAGGTATCTGGATGACTTCTTCCCAAAATCTCTGAGCTTTACTGATGAAATCCAGGCGACTAGCGGCCTCTTCATTGTTCAAACACATCACTTGCTTTGCACGAACACTTCAAAGGAGAGCTACCCACTTCACATGTGGCTTCAGTTGTCAACAGTATCACTACCCGTTTAATTTTTGGAGCCCAGTGCCCTCTCCTTGCTCCCACAGTCTTGTTAAATTGCTCCTTTCAAGTCTTTGGGTACGTCTATCGTGCACTGGAATAGGGATTTCTCCTTTGCGGTTACCAGATGACTGTCTTGTTCAGCTCTCAGAGCAATCTTTCTTTGAAAGTTGGCAGCTTTTACACAATTGGTCAGGATAGACACCTGGTGATCCAGCTCTTCCAAAACAGCCTTATTCATCAACTAACTTTCTGCCAGGTGACCTCTGACATTTTTCTCCAGCTCAGGTACTCTACTCTCAGCGGCCTGTCTCCGGAGTTTTTCCTGCTCCAGATGGGTTTGTGTCATCTCCTTGAGTTCCTTTACCTCTGCTTTTATATCCACCGAATCAGCCAAGCTCGCATTACTCGAGGAGGTATTAATTTCATACCGCCCTTCTCCTATGGCTTCTTTCATGTCTGCACTTTTGACCCCCTCTTGGGGCCCTGCAGCACCCCTGGTAGTTTCTGCGGCATCACTTTCTGCCTTTTCTGGGGTCTCTGTTGCTTCACCCTCGACCTCTGGCACTTCATCCTTCTCTTGGGCATCGGCAGCCTCCCCTTCAATCCTCACTTGGGTCTCAACAGTGTCACATTCAGAAGGTTTCATGACCTTCATCTCTTCAACTTCAGAGACTTTGGAGTCTTCATCCTTCTCGGCCATTGCACCATAGACATTAATGCGGTTCTCTGTTGAAGGATCCTCAGTTACCTGGTTAGAAACTGGAGACGTCACACCTACCATCTTTTGGGCCGGCTCTTTCTTCTTGTCTTCTTTGTTGTCTGTCACTACACCGGAGGTTGCTACTGGCAACATCACCTCCTCTTCCATCCTGATCTCTCCAGAGTGGGGAAGAGAACTCGCACATGTAATGGAAGCACATAACCTCCCCTTTTTGTCAAATAATAATTTTCATTTATATAGCGCTAACATATTCCACAGCACTTCACAATACAAAGTTCATGTTTAAACAATCATAAGAAACAATTAGAAAATACAATATAAAAAATAATATAATATAATAATTAGAGCAAAAAATGACAGCCCTGCTCATAAGAGCTTACAATCTAACAATGAGGTGGGGGTGACAAAGTCCAGGTGCTTATTTACAATAATGGTATAGTCAACTTGAGGAGATGGGGAACAGTTAGGAGCAGTATAAGTGGCCACCACCCATTATTTGTGATTCACTTGAGACTGGTGGAGCGGCTAGGCTATGTCTAGATGACTTTGACTAGCGATCATGATAGGCCACCCTAAAAAGATGTGTTTTTAGGGATCCCGTGAATCTATGTAAGTTGTGGATACACCTAATTTCTTGGGTTATTGCATTCCAGAGAATTAGTGGAGCTCGAGAGAAGTCTTGGAGCCAGGAGTGGGAGGTTCGGATTAATGCGAAAGTTAGTCTAAAGTCACTTTCAGAGCGAAGAGAACGAGTTGGGTGGTAGACAGAGATGAGGAAGGAAATGTAGGGGGGTGCTGCACTGTGAAGAGCTTTGTGGGTGAGAACAAGCAGTTTGAAATGGATCCTATAGTATATACAGCCATGGCCAAAAGTACTGACACCCCTGCAATTCTGTCAGATAATATTCAGTTTCTTCCTGAAAATGATTGCAATCACAAATTCTTTGGTATTATCTTCATTTAATTTGTCTTCAATGAAAAAAAAAAAAAAAAACACAAAGAATTGTCCTAAAGCCAAATTGGATATAATTCCAAACCAAACATAAAAAAGGGGGTGGACAAAAGTATTGGCACCCTTAGAAAAATCATGTGATGCTTCTCCAATTTGTGTAATTAACAGCACCTGTAACTTACCTGTGGCACCTAACAGGTGTTGGCAATAACAATCACACTTGCAGCCAGTTGACATGGATTAAAGTTGACTCAAACTCTGTCCTGTGTCCTTGTGTGTACCACATTGGTCTTTCTTTTCTCCATGCTCAAAGAACTGTCCGAGGACTTGAGAAACAAAATTGTGAGGAAGCATGAGCAATCTCAAGGCTACAAGTCCATCTCCAAAGACCTGAATGTTCCTGTCTCTACCGTGCGCAGTGTCATCAAGAAGTTTAAAGCCCATGGCACTGTGGCTAACCTCCCTAGATGTGGACGGAAAAGAAAAATTGACAAGAGATTTCAATGCAAGATTGTGCGGATGGTGGATAAAGAACCTTGACTAACATTTAAACAAGTTCAAGCTGCCTGCAGTCCGAGGGAACAACAGTGTCAACCTGTGCTATCCGTAAACGTCTGAATGAAAAGGGACTGTATGGTAGGAGACCCAGGAAGACGCCACTTCTTACCCCGAGACATAAAAAATCCAGGCTGGAGTTTGCCAAAACTTACCCGAGAAAGCCTAAAACGTTTTGGAAGAATGTTCTCTCTTTTTGGGCAAAGGCATCAACAGAGTACAAAGGAGTAAAAAAAGAGGCATTCAAAGAAAAGAACGTGGTCCTTACAGTCAAACATGGCGGAGGTTCCTGATGTTTTGGGGTTGCTTTGCTGCCTCTGGCACTGGACTGCTTGACTGTGTGCATGGCATTATGAAGTCTGAAGACTACCAACAAATTTTGCAGCATAATGTAGGGCCCAGTGTGAGAAAGCTGGGTCTCCCTCAGAGGTCACGGGTCTTCCAGCAGGACAATGACCCAAAACACACTTCAAAAAGCACTAGAAAATGGTTTGAGAGAAAGCACTTGAGACTTCATAAGGTAACCAGCAATGAGTCCAGACCTGAATCCCATAGAACACCTGTGGAGAGATCTAAAAATGGCAGTTTGGAGAAGGCACCCTTCAAATATCAGGGATCTGGAGCAGTTTGCCAAAGAGGAATGGTCTAAAATTCCAGCAGAACATTGTAAGAAACTCATTGATGGTTACCAGAAGCGGTTGGCTAAAGTTATTTTGGCTAAAGGTTGTGCAACCAAGTATTAGGCTGAGGGTGCCAATACTTTTGTCCAGCCCATTTTTGGAGTTTTGTGTGAAATGATCAATGTTTTGCTTTTTGCTTCATTCTCTTTTGTGTTTTTTCATTGAAGACAAATTAAATCAAGATAATATTACCAAAGAATTTGTGATTGCAAGCATTTTCAGGAAGAAACTAAGTATTATCTGACAGAATTGCAGGGGTGTCAATACTTTTGGCCATGACTGTAGGCAGCCAGTGCAATGACAGGCACAGAGAGCGAGAGCAGTTTCTGTAGAATGTAGGGGGCGAAAGCCAGACTGTAATGGGTCTAGAAGAGAGTGAGTGGAGAGGTAATAAGTGAGGCGGGAGTAAGCAAGGCGCTCCAGGAGTTTAGAGATGAAGTGGAGATTGGAGACTGGTCTGTAGTTGTTTGTACAGGATGGGTCGAGAGAAGTTTTCTTTAATAATAGTGTAATGATTGAGTGTTTGAAGGAGGAGGGGAAGATGCCAGAAGAGAGGGAGAGATTGAAGATTTAGGTTAGGCGAGTGGTGACCACCAGAGAGAGAGACTGGAGTAGGTGTGAGGGAATGGGGTCAGCAGTGTATGTGGTGGGATGAGAGGAACAGAGGAGCCTGGAGACATCATCTTCTGTGACTGGGTCGAATGTGGAAAGTGAGCCAGAGGAAATGTGGGGAGAGGTAGGGGTAATAGCAATTTGAGTTCGGGAGTTAATTTCCTGATGGATGTTTTCTATTTCCTCTGTGAAGTAAGAAGCTAGATCATCAGCACAGAGGTCAGTGATAAGTGGCCTGCGCTTTAGGAAAAAGTTTTTTTGGGTAGTTGGAGAGTGAGGAGATCAGGATGGTGAAGTAGGTTTGTTTGGCAAGGTGAATGGCAGAGTTGTAAGTTCTCAGCATAAATTTATAGTGAATGAAGTTTTCTGGAGTGCGGGTTTTCCTCCATAGACGTTCAGCACTCCTATAGGATCGCTGGAGGAATCGAGTTTGTGAGGTGAGCCAGGGCTGTTTCACTCTGTGTTTCGAGGTTCTGAGGGTTAGGGGCGCTACTTGGTCAAGGGAGCTTCTGAGTCATTTAAGTGACTTACTGCCTGATTGGGACAGGCGAATGAGGAGATTGGGGACAGTGATGAGTGTAGAGAGTCTGAGTGTACGAGGGTTAATGGCCTGTAGATTTCTGAATGTGTGATAGGTAGGAATGTGCTGGGGTGGGTGAGGGGTTATGAGCGTGAAGGAGAGAATGTTGTGGTCAGAGAGGGGAAGAGTTGAATTATCTATGGAGGAGGTTGAGCAGAGCCAGACAAAGATCAGGTCAAAGGTGTTACCATCCTTGTGTGTCTCCGAGGCTGAGAGAGGCCAAGAGATGTGGTTAGAGATAGGAGCTGGGATGCAGATGGAGAGATGGGGCTGTTCATGGGAATGTTAAAATCTCCCAGAATTAGGGTTGGTAATTCTGAGGACATGAAATGCGGCAGCCACGCTGAGAAATGGTCGAGGAACTGGGTGGGTGACCCTAGGGGGGCGGTATACCACTGCTACTCTGAAGGGAAGGGGACGGAAGAGCCTAATGGTGTGGACCTCAAAAGAGGGGAATGAGAGTGATGGAGCTGGGGGGGGGGGGGGAAGACCTGGAAAGTACATTGTGGAGACAGGAGTAAGCCAACTCCACACCACCATGTCTGTTCCCTGGACTTGGGGAATTAGAGAAATGTAAGCCGCCATGAAAAATAGCAGCAAAGGAAGCAATGTCCGAGTCCTGGATCCAGGTTTCTGTGAGGGCCAGCAGATTAAAAGTGTTAGTGAGGAAATAGTTATAATGAATGGAATCTTATTGCATACAGACTGTGGATTCCAGAGAGCACAATTAAAAGAGGGAGGTGAAGGTGTGCAAGTAATGTTTATAAGGTCAGTGGGGTTTCTATGTGTGGTGGGAGAGAGGTTGTAGTTGGTGGAGGGCCACTTCTGCAGCTTCTTTGTGACCCTTGCACTTTCGGCGACATGAGGGGGAGTTTTCCACCTAGTTTGGCTCTACTTGACTGCACGCTCTTTCTACTTTGGTAGGATCATAGTCAGCCCAGGAGTCTGTGTCACTCCCTGTGGTACAGTGAACCCAAGTCACTAGCTAACTTGAAGTCAGCTCCTTTTCCTGGAGTTACTTCATTTTTACAGTCACACAATCATGTTTCTCTGTAACTGTCAAACACCTAAATTGGGTAGGCTCACCATTTTGTTTTGGTCACCCCTAGCTCTGAATAGTCAACCTTAGATTTTTAACTCCTTATCACAAATCATCTTAGTAGTAGGAACCCCTTTTTCTTCTGCTGCACAGGAGTTTCCTCATGGCCTTCACCACTTTTACCCCAGCAAACAGACACTTCACCTTTCATCCACAAACACCATACTGCTTTCAAAGGCCGGCCTATTTTCATAGGGTACTATAAATCCGGGATTACACAAGCCTCGTGGTACTTAACCTCTGCTGTGTCAATGTGGACTACAAGCGTTGGGAATCCTTTAAGATCCCCATGTATGCCACTGAGTTTAAGTGTCGCCAATCAAGGACACCCATCTCTCTGAGTTTACACCTTTCACTCTCTCCTCAGTCCGAAAGTGCAGGCCCCCATCACTGACCTCTGTGCTGATGACCTGGCTTCCTACTTCATGGAGAAAATAGACAACATCCGCCAGGAAATCAGCTCTCAGCCTCCAAGCACTGACACCCCCATTCTTCCCCACATCTCCTCCGGTTCACTCTCCACATTTGACCCAGTCACAGAAGACGAAGTCTCCAGGCTCCTTTCTTCCTCTCGTCCCACCACATGCTCTACTGACCCCATTCCCTCACACCTGCTCCAGTCCCTCTCTCCAGTCGTCACCACTCATCTAACCAAAATCTTCAATCTCTCCCTCTCTTCTGGCATTTTCCCCTCCTCCTTCAAACACTCGATCATTACTCCATTATTAAAGAAAACCACTCTCGACCCAACCTGCACAAATAACTACAGACCAGTCTCCAATCTCCCCTTCATCTCTAAACTCTTGGAGCGCCTGGTCTATTCCCGCCTCACCCGTTACCTCTCCGCTCACTCTCTTCTAGATCCATTAGTCTGGTTTCCGCCCCATTCACTCCACAGAAACTGCCCTCAAAGTGACCAATGACCTTCTGACAGCAAACCGTAATGGTGACCACTCTCTGCTTATTCTCCTTGATCTCTCTGCAGCTTTTGACACTGTCGACCATCAGCTCCTACTCTTTATGCTGCACTCCATTGGCATAAAGGACACTGCTGTCTCCTGGCTCTCCTCCTATCTTTCTGACCGCTCTTTCAGTGTATCTTTTGCTGGCTCCACTTCTTCCTCTTCCCCTCACTATTGGAGTCCCTCAGGGGTCAGTCCTTGGACCTCTCCTCTTCGCTCTCTACACGGCCCCGATTGGACAGACCATCAGCAGATTTGGCTTTCAGTACCATCTTTATGCTGATGACACACAACTATACACTTCAGCCCCTGACCTTACCCCTGCGGTAGTAAAGAACACCAATGACTGTCTAGCTGCAGTTTCCAATATCATGTCCACTCTCTATTTGAAACTAAACCTTTCCAAAACTGAACTTCTTCTGCTCCCCCCATCCACTAACCTCCCTAAATCGGACATCTCTCTCTCAGTATGCGGCACTACGATAATGCCTAGGCAGCAGGCTCGCTGTCTGGGAGTTATGTTTGACACCGATCTCTCCTTCTCCTCCCACACGCAATCTCTCGTCTGCTCCTGTCGCTTACACCTGAACAATATCTCTAGAGTCCGCCCCTTTCTCACCCTGGAAACAACAAAACCCTCACCGTGGCCCTAATCCATTCCCGCCTTGACTATTGCAACGCTCTATTAAGCGGCCTCCCCCTCACCAGACTTTCTCCTCTCCAGTCCATCCTTAATGCAGCAGCCAGGATCACCCATCTGGCCAATCGTTACTCAGATGCCTCTGCTCTGTGCCAGTCATTGCACTGGCTGCCCGTATATTACAGGATCAAATTCAAATTGCTTGTTCTCACCCACAAAGCTCTTCACAGTGCAGCTCCCCCCAACCTCTCCTCCCTCATCTCTGTCTATCACCCCACCCGCTGTCTACGTTCCTCAAATGACCTTCGACTAACATCTGAACTAATCCGATCCTCCCACTCCCGGCTTCAAGACTTTTCCAGAGCTGCACCAAACCTCTGGAATGCTTTACCCAAAGAAATCAGGACTATCCACAACTTGCATGGCTTCAGACGATCCCTAAAAACGCATCTTTTTAAGGCGGCCTATCATACTCCCTAATAAGTCCATTGTACTGTAGACAGTGAATGGGCTATCCCTCTGGACATTACTCTTCTACAAACTCCACCAAACCATAAAGGTCTACACAGACTGTATAATGACCATCTATGTAAGCTTAGCCCTATACCCCATTTCTTCAAGATGCCTGGACCACCAGTGCAATAAGCCCCGGCACCTTGCGCAACCCCTTTCCCGTTGTAGATTGTAAGCTCTTTTGAGCAGGGTCACCTTCATTTCTTGCTTTATTTATTGTATTTTTTTTTCACATTGATTCTATACCTATTGTTTTGTATCCAATTATTGTACTTTATTGGTTCTCTATTGTAATTACTTACTGTATTTTCTGTACTCTAACCGTACATTGTAAAGCGCTGCGGAATATGTTGGCGCTATATAAATAAAGAATTATTATTATATTATTATTATCAGTCCTGTCACGTGTTCTCCATCTAACCACATGGAGCACGTATGTGATGCCTTGTTAACCGAGCAGTCTATACTGAAGACAGGACGTGTAAAGTCACCACAAACCACATTGTTCCTTATTGCAGTTCATCTGTTCCAATGTTTTGGGGACATCGGTTTGCTAAATGTCCTGCAAATGACATTCCATGCAGATTACGTCCCCAGCAGACTCCAATGTAACAACTGCTGCCCCTTTGAAATTGGGATGCTGCGCCTCTAAGGGTCACCACCCTCTTTTGGGCAACTAAATTTCAAGTCTCTGCTTTGGGATGTGTAAAGGTACCTTCACACACACAACAATTTTGCTAGGCAATTTCACTGGCAATTTGCTGGTTGCAGTGAAATCATGGACACATTGTTCTATTTTGTTGCTGTGTACAAATGGAACAATGTGTCCATGATTTCACTGCAACCAGCAAATTGCCAGTGAAATTGCCTAGCAAAATTGTTGTGTGTGAAGGTACCTTAAGAGGAAATAATCTTTTCCATGCCTACAATTGTGGGACTAAGGGCTGGCTGCTGTGATGAGAAAGGGTGGAGTAGGGTGTACCTGACAAACTGATGCTGTGTAAATGAGGTGTAGATGTTATGGTGGGTTGACAAACAAGAGATGTGCTCTGTGTCGGAGATCGATCTAAACCAGCAGGCATGTCTTCTGTAGCTGAAGGGCTGTCACTTGCCCTGACTGTAGCGGGTAAACAAGTGAAGGTCCTGTGGCCAGACACCTGTTGGACACCTGCCGTACTGACGGAGGAGACAGAAGCAGCTAATGCGTTTGATGCAGCGGACGATATTCGGTGAGGCTTGCTAGGCAGTTTTACCGCAGTAATTTTGTCAGACTAATGCATTCTGCTGGGCTATGTGGCAGTTCATGCATGTAGTAGTTAAATTGTTGGGGTATTTGCCTTTACTTTATATTTTGGTATAAAGTTTTCAAATAACATGAGTTGGGTCATCTTTTGCAAAGTCAAAAAAGGCACAGGCTAGGCAACCCATGACCGCATCAGACAACTGCAAACCAGCGTCCGCTGCTGTCCGGAACCAGAGTTGTGGCTGAGGATGCAGCGCTCGTCATGCTTGCAGCCCTAAAGCTATGTGCAGAAAGACACAACCTAACCTAGTCTTCCTCCTCCTCTGCTTCACTATTCAGCTGCGTAACACTGGGTTCATTCCAAGTCAGATCTAGAAGCTCTTCATCATCCTCTCTGTGGTCTCTGTCTCACTCCTTGCCATGAGAGTAACCCTCATCCACTTCCCGCTCTGAACGCACCGTGTGGGTATTCCTCAGGCATCCGAGTTCTATCATCACCTCCACCTCTACCTCCAAGGTTAACGTATGGTGACGAGTTTGAAATCTGCTGGGACCATACTTCCTCTGTCCCTGAATCCATCCAACTTCAAAAGATTTTGGGCATCAGTGCAAATGTTTTCTTCCTCTTGAGATCTAAATCTTTGGAGCAAACATCTGATGCTAATGGAATACAATGTGTGAATATCTGCAGAATCGCCCATCTGTGTTTACCCACAATCAGTTATACGTTTAGAGAGTTGTGACAAAAGTTTACATGTGGGTAACTGGGGCGCCACCACTGAAGACTCTACAGATTGTGAGGTTCAGGTGGAGGGAAAAGTGTACATGCCACTTGATGCAGTGCTTGCCATGAACTGTAACAAAAGATCTTTTTGGGCCTCATCCACAACTCGTATCGCTCTGCTGCTGGCAAACAAAAGAGACTGGAGCAGGCTGTCCAGTAACAAAGTTGTCACTTCACTTGGGATACGATGAGCCAATATTTGGTCAGTACAGCTTTCAGTAACATTAGCAGTAGCACCTACCCAATGTACACCTTGAAAACAAAGCCTACTCCACTTCCAACAAACTCAGGATTTTTCACTCATTTTAGGCCATGTGCACACGTTGAGTATTTGATGAGTTTTTTACCTCAGGATTTGTAGACAAAATCAGGAGTGGAGCAATCAGAGGAAAAGTCTAATAGAAACACACCACCACTTCTGTATTTAATTATACACTCCTGGTATTGTCTACAAATCCTGAGGTAAAAAACTCATCTAATACTGAACGTGTGCACGCGGCCTTATGCACACCGATTTGGTAAGCACTTGTTTGAGGCCAAGCAAAGCCTTTTTGGGGGAAACGGAAAGATTTTGCAATCACTTGCTGTATGTTATACCATACCGTCCTGGATAACTCCTTCACCATCGCCCTCCCAAATGTTGGAATATTTTCATACAAGTGATTTCAATCTACAATTTACAATGGAGGTACATGGAGCTGAAACTCCATTTCTGGATGTGTATTTAGTGGGCAATGCAAGAACAGGAAAAATTACATCTAGATTGTATCGGAAACCCATTAGTGGGAACTCTGTCCTAGTAGCAGAAAGTAACCATCCTAAGCATGTGATTAAAAATCTGCCGGTAGGGGAATTAATAAGAGCAAGATGCAACTGCACCACATATGTGGATTTTAAGAATGAAGCTGTTGTCATGACTAAAAGGTTACGATCAAGAGGATATAAAAAAATGGATGTTAGGGTCCTTTCACATCAGCGTTTTTGCGCTGATCGTGGCAGTTGCAGTGAAAAAAACGCAACTGCCGCGATTACCGCATAGTGGCTGCACTTGCAGCAAGCCCCATAGAATGTCTATGCGGGCTTGCGGCAAGTGCGGTATCGGCACTTGCGGCAGCGGAAAAAAAAAAAGCAGCTGACAGTCAAGAACTGATACCATATTATTTTTATATCTTTTTCTTGAAAGATGGTGTGTATACGTAATATTAGATGATAAGATGCTTAAGGGGGGGTGACCTATATTCTTAAGGTTACAAGGTTTTAAGTAAAATTTTGTGATTTGTTTTTGTGTTGCAGGGTATTACTATGTCATAGATAGTTATGAAAATGGTACAAATTTTTATGAGATTATGGTTGAAAATGTTGTCCAGGTAATAGATTCCCCGAGATAGGTTTTTCTTATGTTTTGACACTTAAAGTGCTTGTCTAACATATATTTTTGAGCTTTCTCTCCCCCTTTAACATGCAGCTACTGTGGACCGAAGTCGCTTCCCACAGCCTGGAGATGGAGTGATGGTCAGAAGAAACGTCAGAAATTCTGCAGATGACTGAGACAGCTGAAGAGCTCAAATGGCAGCCCAACTAGATCCAAGATCTACACTACAAGGCAGACGAGCCCAGGAGAACTACCGAATGTCTCTTACTACAGACGCTGGCCTATATGTGATGGATATAAACATCCCAAGCGACACTGACCGCTTAGGACACCTTTATTTTTTGAATATCAAGGACTGACTTATTTTAGATAAGACTGAAGCAACATTGACTTGGTACGAGGCCATGTCCTCCTGAATTAGACCGTAGTGAGGACCGACTTATGGAGAATGTCAAATATAATGACCAACAGTTGAGTGATAATTATGACCGGTATTTGACTGCGGCATTCGTATATTTTCCTTGTTTGCCATGGTTTGTCAGTGTTTGTGTCCATCCGATGGTGTAATGGGCAGACCTTTGTGGGGAATCCGGTGAAGTGGTGTAAGAAGACCGGCTCCGTCAACTGGGGGAGGAGAATGTACCTACCTGAGTAGGTCTGTGTGCATGCACTTCGGTTGGAGCATTCACTCATTGCCACGAGAGAAGGGAACTGTGGGAGCAGCATTCATTTTTATTATATTTAGAACCTATTTTAGTAAATATAATCTCCATATTTTTGTATGTATAACGTTTACTATGTGTTTCAGTTGTATTAAATAGAGAGGTGAGATATCATCTTAGATAACAGTTTAGGGTGCGGCAAGACCAGTTACAAAGGCGTTATGATGGTCATTACGGTTAGACTTATGGTTGTCTCCATATTGGTGAAGACTCCTTTCTCACTTTTCTCTACCTCTCCCCCTCGGTCACCTAGGGCAAGGATTTTGGGTAAGGTTTTGAATGTCTCCAAACGAGGGAATGTTATGGCAAATAAATAGTTAATAATTTATTTGAATAATTGAAGCCATTCAGAACCCTTCCAAAAACATTGTTATGTGAATCCTTGCACTTTCCTCTAGAATTTTCTGTGTCTCCGATTTTGTATAAATGTTTTGATTTAGAGGTAGCCGTATAGAAGCTCTTATCAGATTGTTCTAAATGTCCTGTACGGCTTCAAGGCTAGTGTAAGCTAACTAACACAGAATAAAATGTATATTCAGCATAAAACGATGCAATTACCTAGAACCACCCTTAAGAAATGCCC
Organism: Allobates femoralis; assembly: GCA_033576535.1. Classification (NCBI taxonomy): domain Eukaryota; kingdom Metazoa; phylum Chordata; class Amphibia; order Anura; family Aromobatidae; genus Allobates; species Allobates femoralis. The sequence goes on from JARQOC010000005.1 coordinate 332,273,134, forward strand.
CTTTAATGACGAGTATAAAACAGCTAAGCGCTCCTTTAATAAAAGGTCTTTGTCATTAAGCTCTACATTGAGACAAACTGTCAGCGTGGGTTCTTAATATGGTGATGACGTGCACGCACCCAGACAAAGCATCCAATTTGGCGGCAGACAATTAAGATGACAGCCTCACCCGAAAGGTGTGGGGCATCCATTACAAGTGGGTGATGCTTAATGCAAGAAATCCTAAAAGAAAGATACTCAAAATATTCTGTGGAGGCTTAACACCCACTTGGTAAAAAGCAAAACTTCGCACTAATTGAAATGGCCCATTTCTCTGGAACTAGGGCTGGGCGATTTTGGAAAAAATCTAAATCTCGATTTTATTTAAACCTATGGACGATTTTCGATTTAAATCTCGATTTTTTTTTTATATATGTATACAGCATACACAGTATATATCATACACATAGTATATGTATACAGCACCCCCATCCTCCTCTCCTCTGTCCTCCTGCACCACCGTCCTGCTCTCCTCTGTCCTCCTGCACCCCCATCCTCGTCTCCTTTGTCCCTCCTGCTGCTCCTGTCCTCCTCTCCGCTCTCCCTCCTGCTGCTCCTCTGTCCTCCTGCACCCCCGTCCTCCTCTCCTCTGTGCTCCTGCACCCCCGTCCTCCTCCCCTCTGTCCCTCCTGCTGCTCCTCTTGCACCCCCGTCCTCCTTTCCTTTGTCCCTCCTGCTGCTCCTCTGTCCTCCTGCACCCCTGTCCTCCTCTCCTTTGTCCCTCCTGCTGCTCCTCTGTCCTCCTGCATCCCTGTCCTCCTCTTCGCTGTCCCTCCTGCTGCTCCTCGGTCCTCCTCTCCTTTGTCCCTCCTGCTGCTCCTCTGTCCTCCTGCACCCCTGTCCTCCTCTTTGCTGTCCCTCCTGCTGCTCCTCTGTCCTCCTGCACCCCCGTCCTGCTCTCCTCTGTCCTCCTGCACCCCCGTCCTGCTCTCCTCTGTCCTCCTGCACCCCCGTCCTGCTCTCCTCTGTCCTCCTGCACCCCCGTCCTGCTCTCCTCTGTCCTCCTGCACCCCCGTCCTGCTCTCCTCTGTCCTCCTGCACCCCCGTCCTGCTCTCCTCTGTCCCTTCTGCTGCTCCTCTTGCACCCCTGTCCTCCTCTTCCCTGTCCCTCCTGCTGCTCGGCTGTCCTCCTGCACCCCGTCCTCCTCTCCTGTCCCTCCTGCTGCTCCTCTTGCACCCCGTCCTCCTCTCCTTTGTCCCTCCTCCTGCACCCCTGTCCTCCTCTCCGTTGTCCCTCCTGCTGCTCCTCTGTCCTCCTGCACCCCTGTCCTCCTCTCCGTTGTCCCTCCTGCTGCTCCTCTGTCCTTCTGCACCCCGCTACTCACACACAGAGACATTACACACAGAGACACATGACACACAGAGACACATGACACACAGAGACACATGACACACAGAGACACATGACACACAGAGACACATGACACACAGACATGACACACAGACATAACACACCGACATAACACACAACTCACACAAGACACACAGAAGACACGACACATGACACACAACTCACACAGAAGACACAGACACATGACACACAACTCACACAGAAGACACAGACACATGACACACAACTCACACAGAAGACACAGACATGACACACAACTCACACAGAAGACACAGACATGACACACAACTCACACAGAAGACACAGACATGACACACAACTCACACAGAAGACACAGACACGACACACAACTCACACAGAAGACAGACACATGACACACAACTCACACAGAAGACACAGACATGACACACAACTCACACAGAAGACACAGACACATGACAACTCACACAGAAGACACAGACATGACACAACTCACACAGAAGACACAGACACATGACACAACTCACACAGAAGACACAGACAACTCACACACATACAGACACACAACTCACTCAAACACACATTTTACAGATACCTCACACATACACTTCTTTCTGCTGCAGGAAGGGGCTACATACCCAGCTTCTCCTGCTCCCAGCAGCTGTCCCCGGGCAGCCCCTCCCCCACTCACTCCTTCTCTCTGCCTGCACAGCACAGTCACAGCAGGAGGTCTTTCACCTTTTTACCCGGAGGTTGGAGCTGCTTCTCAGCTGATTCTCCTTCCTCCAGCACAATCCTCTTCATCGGCTCTCATTTCTTCTCTTCCCGCGCAGTGCAGGAGGGCAAGAGCACGGGCCAATGAGCGGGCCTGATGATGACGAGGGGGGGGGGGCGGGGACAGTGTATGAGGGGGCGGGACATACAACCCGGCCAACACAGGCAACGTCTGCTGGGAGTTGAAGTTCTTTCCCTGTACATAGTGACGGCTGCTCCTCCTAAGAAACTACAACACCCACAATGCAAAGCGGCGCCATTTTAAATCGAATTACACGATTGTTAATAAAACCACAATCGTGGCCACAGCAGGGGGCGAATTAATCGAATTAATTCGATTAATCGCCCAGCCCTATCTGGAACCATATGACAGATTTAAAAAAAAAATTTGGATTACTCGGGAGCAGCAGGAATAAAAGAATGGCAAGAAATGGTTACTTGACTTGGTGATCGATCCGCTTGAATTATATTGATAAATAGACAATATTAGCAAAAGGTGATAGTTTTAACAGTTGGTGGCATAGCTCAGTTTTTTACACAATCAACATATAATTGAAAATCTATTAAAACGATAATACTGCTACTCACAATGCTGATCACAATCCACTCTGGCAAACACAACTTTGCTTTTGTCAGGATATTCTTCATTAATAATATTTGAAGCTTCTTCAAATATAGGGTGCAACATTTGACTGAATCTGCACCTATGCAAAATAGAACAAATTAAAAAAGTTGCAAACAATAGTTTACTTATTTCTTTCAATGGGAACTTAGCGCTACTGTATGTACCAGTACAATTAGTGAAATTAATGTACTAATTGGTCAACTTTACTCACAGCAAACATTTTATTAATTTCACACTGTCACACTTAAAATTTCATCAATAAATAATGTTAAAAATGTTTAAAATTTCTTATATCGTTTTACATAGAATCTAATAATAACACTGGGGAACAATTTGAAAAAAAATTTCTGTTGAGTTAGGTTTTTGAGCTGATTTATACTAAAATTGACATGCTGATTCCAAAAATGTAGTCAGTTTTTTTCTAGCACGTCAAGTTTTTCCTCCACAACTTACCTGCCAGAGAAGCACAATTGCACTGATATCTGTAATAAGACTTGTTATCTGATTACATATATATTATATTATATATATATATATATATTACTATTATATATATAAATATATATCTATATATATATTATATATATCATCTTTGTGAAAAACATATATGTTAAAAACTTTGTCATGCCTATTTCTTATATATTTCATTTTTGTTCATATTTGTACTATTAAAAAAAAAAAACAAAAAAACAAAAAAAACACTTTAGGTACAGTAGTTTACGTATTTTTGAGAAGACAAAAATCCTATAGTTCAAAAACTTGACGTGATAGAGAAAAACTGAGATCATTTCTGGATTCAGCATCCAAAAATTAATTAAGAACAGTTGTCTGACCTAACTCCTAAAAAATTGTGTTCCCCAGTGTAATGTATATGATAGGGTAAAATTTGATATGATGCATTATTATTAGATTCTATGTAAAACGATAATACTTTTTAAAACATTTTTAGCATTATTTATTGATGAAATTTTAAAATAAACTAAGATTAATTCATACAGAGGTGCAAGTAATGGTCGCCTCCAGGACAAACAGCAGCAACTGGTGCACAGGGAAAGAGGCAAAGATCCCTAGTGCATAAGTAAAGACCAGCTCCAGTGTCCCCGAAGTATTTGAATAGTTTACTTAGGAAAAAAAAACCTTAGTTTAGTTAAATACCTTTTAAAAAATCCCAAATTCTGCAAGTATTGTCCACTTTGCATCACTGCATTTCAGAGATATTCTCATTAGTTGGTGTTGGAATGTTCCTTCAAGGTCCCGTTACAGTTTCAACATCGTTCCAACATCGTTCAAAAGTGACGTCAGGAACGATGTTGAAACAACATCGTTGTTGCGTCGTATGTAAACGCACGATTCAACAACGATAGTTGTTCAAGAAAACCTGTCAACTTCAACTCTAGCAACCTGCGGCATCAGTCGATCTTACACCGCAATTGCGATGTCACGGCCGACTTCGCCCATTCACAGCAGTGAGCATTCGCGGTGTTTGCGAACAATCCCTGCTCACAACATCGTTGGCGAGTTGTCCATGATATCTGGACATGTGACAGCTCACCAGCGATGTTGCACACGTGTCCAAAAAAAAAATGAGCGCGCTCCTGAGATCGCAAACAACATCGCTGATAAGCTGTACCATGTAACGGTACCTTTTGAGTTGAGTTCTTTCCGGGGCCGTGTACTTTCACCCCTCCTTCCCAAATGCAGCTAGTTTGGCAATTTATTCTAGCAGTCTCAGATTGTGAATGGCAACAGCTGAACAGGATGAGTGAAAGTGCACATTCCAAGAGAAGACCGAGGAAACGCATAGATGGCATACATGCAGAGGTTTCACATATTGTGCTCCATATGCAACAAAATGAGAAAATCTGGAATCATGCAACCCAAAATGAAAGAGCATCAGAATCAGGGGACTTCAGGGTTTTTCACCAGTTATTCAACGCAATTTATTTTCAGCAAGTGACAGGTCCCCAATAAGCTACATTAGTTCTCCTTAAGACTACGTTTACACAGTATTAATTGAGGAATTTTGGTGACAATTTTGCCCAACCCTCAAACACAGATCCATATATAGAATGGTATATACAATTATAGAGGCCCAGCACCCTATAATTGTATATGTTAATCTTTAGGAGGAAAAGCCCAGTGAAGAGTAAACGGACTGCGATTCCAGGCTGCCAGGAGATTCAACTGCAATGGACGGAGATGCCGCTGAGCAAAAAGGCACTGCCTCCATTGTCGACACCATCTTCCCCAAGACCCGCATTGCGAACCGAAGGGAATGTGGAACAGGACGCAGGAGATCGCACAGCGCAGAGACTAAACTTTGACCTGAGGAAGAAGGACACGTCCTCGACACATTTCCAGGATCATTCCCAGGAATGAAACCCGAGGCTCGGGAGCAGGAGGAGACTTCGGGATATTGAGAATCCACCCCAGACGCGAGAGTGTCCATCGTGACGTGGACACTGTCCTCGCAATCCCTGAAAGACCGACCCTTGATTAACAGGTCCTCCAGGTATGGAAAAACCGACACCCCCCCCTTCCCGGACGTGTAGCACGGCCATGACCGCCGCCATGACCTTGTGAACACTCGCGGGGCAGTTGCCAATATGAAAGGAAGAGCAACAAACTGGGAATGATCCTCCCCCACAGAGAAGCGCAAGAACCGTTGGCGAGACTTGCTATCGGAAAATGCAAGTAAGAGTCCTGGATATCGATGGAAGAGAGGAACTCGTCCTGCCGCATGGAAATGATGACAAAACGCAGGGATTCCATCTGAAAATGTCGAACTCGGACAATCTGTTCGGATGCTTTAAATCCAAAAGCAGACGGAAAGAACAGTCTTTCTTTGGCACGATAAACAGATTCGAGTAGAATCAGTGAAACCGCTCGCCCCGAGGGACCGTAACAACAACTCCTACCCGTTGAAGGGAGTTGATGGCCCAAAAGAAGGTGTCCTTCTTGTCCGGCGAGCCCAGAGGACGAGAAAGAAGAAGCTCCTTTGAGGAAGAGTGTGAAACTCGATGCTGGAACCGAAAGCCACCTAGTCCCGACCCACTGATCGTCTGTAACAGCGAGCCAGACATGCCGAAAAGTCGGCTGCCCACTTGGGAAGAGTCTTCCGGAGGAACAGAGTCAGGAAGAGGAAAACCTCTGCAATCCAGACTCCTTTGACTAGGACTGCCTGTTTCGGGACTGCCAGCCGGAACCCAGCTTACTGGGAGGCTGAGAATCTCTGTCCGCACGCGGCGCACAGGCCGACTGAACTGGGCGAGGGACAGACCACCCAGACGAGCACCGAAAGGACGGGAACCTCGCCTGTTGACCCCTGGAGAACTTACGGTTGGACTTCTGCTGAGGAAGCGAGGTACTTTTACCTCCTGTTGCATCAGAGATCAGCTTATACAGCTTTTCTCCAAAAAGAGACGCCCACCTAAATAAGGCATGCCAGTGAGTGACCTCTTTGAAGCCGAATCTGCCTTCCATTTCCGAAGCCAGAGAGCTCGGCGAATGGCGATGGCATGTGAAGCCGCCACCGCAGTGCAATTAGCCACATCAATAGAAGCGTGCACCAAAAATTCTCCAGCGATAGACATGTGAGCAGCCAGATCCAACAACTCTGGATCCGCACCTCCGTGACGTAAGGCGGAATGCAAACCACCTGCCCAGGTCACAGCCACCCACATGGAGGCGAAGGAAGAAGAAAGTGACGACCCTGAAGCCTCGAACACTGATCTAGACAATTGTTCCAACTGACAGTCCGTGGAGTCCTTGATAGACGCACTATCAGGAAGAGACAGAAGGGTCCTAGATGCCAAACGGGACACTAGCGGATCCACCTGCGGAGAATCCAACCAGACTTGCGCCACTGCCGGCAAAAACGGATATCGAGCCTCAATCGCCTTACGATTACCAAACAGTTTATTCAGCTGGGACCAATGTTTCTGCAGAACTTCCTGAATCTCAGGATGATCAGAGAACACCTTCTGAGGTCTCTTGGGCCTCTTGAAAGATATCACGTGGTCCGACGAGGCGACTGGAGCCGGGTCAGAGGCTGACAAAGCCTGATTCACAGCTGAAACCAGGTCGTCCACCATGGCAAGGGTATCAGAGGAAGTGGACTCGAGCGAATCACCCAGATCCGCCTCCACATCTGAATCACGGAGCTCACCCGACGAGCGCGATTCCCGGGACCTACTCCGTGCAGAGGAAACCTGAGAACCCTGAGACGGGGCCGAGAGAGAACCCCTGCGGAGTCTCTTCCTACCAGAAGTATGGAAGGAAGAAGGAGTACGAGAGCGCGTCTCCTCAAGACCAGAACCGTCATCCGTGAGCCCGGCTGGTCCAACGTACTGGACGAAGGATGGGCCTGCACCTCCCGGATAAGCGTCTCAGACAGCTGCTGGATGGATTGGCTTACAGACTGCGACAACGCAACCGTCCATTCCGTTGGAGGGGGGACGCTAGCAGCCACCACCTCACCAACCGGTGCCTACTCTGAGACAGGGGCACAGGGCTGAGAGGAATTAGAGGCAAAGGCCTGACAGAGCGGGGTAGAGCAACCACAGGGCAATTCAGCCTTGCACACAGTGCAAACAGGCAGAGTACACAGTAAATGCCTTTGGTGCTTTCTTGCTCTTTTGTCTGATGTCCTCTCCGCTATATACAGAGGAATATACTGCTGAGAGCCAGCAGACAGACACAGCTGCAGCAGAAAAACACAAGTCACTGCTGAGCTACCAAAAAACAAAAGACCGCCTAGGACAGCAGCAGGCTATAAAACACTGCTGAGCCCCATCACCTGGAAGCACAGTGCTGCCCCTCCTGTGTCCCCCCTCAGAGCTCCAACCGCGCTGCATCCATGCTGAAGATGGCATCAGAGGCTGCCTGGGGCGGAAATGCGATGCCCAGAGCAGCTGCACTCAATTGGATGATGGGCTGGCCCGGGGGGTTCCCGGCCTCACCGCATCATCAATATGGGCGGGGAAGGCCTACAGGCGCAAAAGCCGGGTCCTAAATTAATAAGCCAGGCCGCCAGAGGGGTGGCCGGCGCGTAGCACAGCGCCGAAGACAGAGCGCGGGCAGGAACCCCAGGGGGACCCCGTAGGACAGCGCAGCTCCTACCTGAAGACTGCTCCCACCCTGGAGCCCACAAGGGACAGGGGCACAGACCTCCATCAAGTGCCAAGACCTCCTACAACCAGAGCCACTGTGGGACAGGAGGGATGCTGCAGGAGCTGCAACCCCTACAACTCAGAGCCCCAACTGAGGGGACTGAGGAGGGATGGTGCAGCGGTCTGAAGGAAACTCAGTGAAGAGAAAACAACAAACAGTGTCTACCTCCTAAGACACGAAGCAAAAAACTGGCTGGACTGTGACCAGTCAGGGGGTTATATACTACTGGGAGGAGCCACTGTGCTTTTCAATTTGCCTAGCGTCGCATCCTAGTGGCAGAATAGCATAATCCATCATCCTGTATCCCCCAATGAGGCGACAGAGAAATCACATTGACTATTAAAGCCGTGGGTGCTGCGTTTCTACTGTAGAAACACAGCAAAAACGCACAATGAACGTAAAGCCTAAGACCTCTGTATTGAGGCTTTAAAGTCAGAAATAACTAGTATTTAATGAGTTTTTTACCTCAGTAATTTACAAGCCAAAACCAAGAGTACAAAAAGTGGAAAAGTATAATAGAAACATGTGCTCCATTTCTGCATGTTTAATCTACTCGTGGTTTTAACATGTGTGAACTGGGCTTAACAGCATCATTGCGGCTTCCATCGCAGAGTAACTGCATGCAAGACATAGGCTAGTTTCACACTAGCGGATTTTTGTTTAATACAGGGGGGATTCTCCCAGCCCCCCTTCGCCCCGAAGTGTAAAAACAGATGCTCCCGCACCAGTATTATCACCGATCCAACTCACGAATCAGTGAGAATAAGGGTGGAGGAGCATAAAGTTGCGACACCAGGATCCGGGGCAAATGGGAAGAACTGGATGCACTCACAAGTTCATCCGTACCCACTGAAAGTGAATGGGAACGAAAATGAATGCGGGTGCATCCAGTTTAAACTGGTTACACACGTGACGAAAAACACCAGAGTGAAGCCAGCCTTAACAAGCACTATGCCAAACATTGAAATTTGAAGAAGGGATATTTCTACATTCAGCCCTCTTCCAACAGGGGTTGGCCTAGACTTCCTAGGATATGTGCACGTTTAGCATTTGGTGCAGAAATATCTGCACCATTTCTGCAACTCAGTAGCAAAAAAACACATTTGGCAGCATTTTTGCTGCAGATTTTTTATTATTCATTAGAATGGGTGAAATCTGCTGAAAAAAAACGCAAGGATTCACATGATGAAGTTATAAATCTGCACCAAATCTGAAAGGAGAAAATACTCAACAAATGCATTAAACTTCAGGACTCATTGACTTTGCGGCCATCAGGATATACCTTCAGTTTTTGTGAGAAAGGTTCACTCAAAAGCGCAATCAACAAACACAATACAAACGCAACGTGTACACAAAGTCTTACGGTACCGTCACCACCTGGCGAAGGAGCTGGAGATGTCGGCGGCGACTGGCGGGAGTGTGCACGTTTTTGGCGCCCCACCAGCGTCGCCATTCTCCATTTACATGGGGCGAAACCTCCAGCGCCGTGCCGGCGATCCGACAGGCGGCATCACCGCCGGAGTGTCTCAAAACCCCAGCGGCGATGCAGGACAATGGGAGCCTATTGCTCCCATCGCCTGTTAGGTCGCCGATGGCTGTTTACATGGGGCGATGTGTCCACAACGCCCCAGATTGGCCGCCTGGTTTCAGAGCACTGCTCTGAAGCCAGGCGACAAGTAAATGGCGTCGCCGTCGCCCCTTTACATTAGGCGACGTAGGGGCGATGTCGCCGCCGATAGGCCATGCCCCTACGTCGCCTATGTAATTGGCGGCAATGTTGCCAGGTGTAACGGGGCCTTTAGGGTATGTTTATTATACATTGCTTTTTTGCATTTTTTTTAGGAATCTTACGCAAATTAAAAGCTGCTTTTTACAGTACCAGCAAAATATATGGTTTCAGAAATTTTATGTGCACACACTTGCATTTTTTTTTTTTTTTCCTTCATAGAAAACTGCTACGTTTTCAAAAGTAGTAGCATGTCCATTCCATTAGCATTTTTGAAGTTTATTTTCTCTGAAATGTCAAGTTAAAACATACCTGGCTCAGATCATACAGCCAGTAGCTGAAACATGCTGCCTGTAAACCCTTGATGCATGCATCTGTCAGATTCCCTTCAACCCCTTCATGACCAAGGACCTAATATGCACCCTTGGCTGCCTCCCTCCCCTTAATGTGAGCTCACATCATCCCCCACGTCAGCTGGTCTGATCATCTGACATGTATAGCTAACAGCACTGATTGACACTGTTAACTCTTTAAATCGCGCTGCCAGTGATTGATCGAAAGCATCATGGCAGGGATTGTGCTGTTCCCTGGCGGCATCGGCGACAGGTCCTCGATGCGTTGCTATGACAGCCGAGGATCTGCTGATGACCCTGGATGCTGTCATGAATTACTTCCCACTGACAAAGCCTGAGCTGCGTCACCGTAGCGCCATTTGTTCTGTGCAGAAGGATGCCCTGTGTAGTGCTGAGGCACCCTAAAGGATCACGTCAAATAAAAAAAAACGTTTACAAAAAAAAAAAAAAAAAAAAAAAAAAAAAAAAATCACTCCCCTTTGTCCCACTGAAAATGAAACTATTAAAAAAATTACACATATTTGGTATCGCCGCGTTCAGAAATGCCCAATCTCTCAAAATGTAAAATCAAACTGTAAACTGCATTTCAGGGGGGGAAAAAAAAGTCAAAACACCAAAATTCCAATGTTGTGGAGAGCAAAAAACTAATGAAACATAACAAGTGATCAAGACAGCTCATCTAGCCAAAAATTGTATCATTAGAAAAGTCAGCTCAAGATGCAAAAAATAAGCTGCCACACAACCCCAGATCCCGAAAAATGAGGACGCTACGGGTTGCAGAACATGGTGCCAAAAGAGCAATTCTTATTTAAAAAAAAAGAATTTTTTACCATAGAGTGGAAATAAAGCAAAAAAATAAAAAAAAGGTGTAGTTAGTCATTTTTTTTTTTTTTGCAATCTCACTGCACTTGGAATTTTTCCCCATTTTCCAGTACACTAGAATTGATTTTTTCAAAAGAGGAACTCGTCCCACAAACAAAAGATCCCTCATACGTTTATATTTAGGGAAAAATAAAGTTACAGCTCTTGGAAGAAGAGGAGGGAAAAGGTGAAAACCAGAATAATCGCCCATGGGTGAAGGGGTTAATACATCAACAAGACATTTTAAGCAGTCATTTGGTTCCAAATTTGTGAAACAGTTTGGGAGGTGGGAGACACTTCTATGTTCCAGCATGACTGTGCCCTCAGTGCATAATGCAAGGTTCATAAAGCTATGGTTGATCTAGTTTGGTAAAGAAAAAAGCCTTACTGGCCATCAAAGAGCCAAGTCCTCAAACGCACTGAACACCCCCATCAGAGATTAAACATGTTTTAAAAGCCATCTTGTCCCACAGGTTCACACCGGACAGCCCCGGACCTGATCTTGCCCTGGTGTGAAACCGGCCTAAGGCTGGTTTTACACTGCAGTTTTTCCCGGATCAGTGTTCATCAGGTTTGTGTGCCAAAACCGGGAGAGGAACTTGTAGAGAAAAATTATAACTGAAAGACTGACACGTTGCTCTGGGTTTGGGAGACACTCCTGGTTTTGGCACCCAAACCAGATGAAATCTGATCAGTGAAAAACTGCAGTGTGAAACCAGCCTAAGTATACTAGCCGTAGTTTCTGAGGAGCCCCTCAGATAGCCATCTGCTTTCCTATCCAACTGGTCATTGAGGTTACCCAGGTCTTTAACCCCTAGACGACAGCCTTACGTCTCTAGACGTCGGCTGTCGTTACCCCCGTGTTTGGAGTGAGCTCCGGCGTGGAGCTCACTCCAAACCTCCCACATCTCAGCTGATCTCACTAGCTGAGATGTGGGAGAAACAGCACCAATCGGTCCCGCCACCGATCGGCGCTGTTTAACCCCTTAGATCCCGCCATCAATCTCTGAGAGCGGGATCTAAGGGAGCCGGAGCGTGCAGCGCGCGCTTACCGGGCTCCAGGGGAGATCTCGCGATAGTATTGCGGGATCTCCCGTGCTGACGTGACAGGCCAGGGTCCTGGCTTGACCCTGGAACCTGTCATGGAGCATTTCCTGCTTGTGGTTGGCAGAGGCTGCCAACCACAACAGGTCCGCGATTCTGACACATACAGAGGAGCTGCAGCTCCTCTGTATGTGTCAGAAGCGATCGGACTGTGCATCTGCATGCCTCTCTATGGGGCAGTGTAAAATTAAGAATTAATAAACAAATATAGTTTTTACAAAGTTGAAAAAAAAAAAACAAAACATAAAAGTTCAAATCACCCCCCTTTTCTCCCATCCACAATAAAAGTATTAAAAAATTAAATAAAATACACATATTTGGTATCGCCGCGTTCAGAATCGCCCGATCTATCAATATAAATAATCAAATAATGAGAGCCGTAAACTGCGTAGCGCAAAAAATGGTTCAAACGCCAAAATTACGTTTTTTTGGTCGCAGCAACAATGCTAAAAAATGCAATAACGGGCGATCAAAACAGCGCATCCACCCAAGTATGGTATCATTAAAAACGTCAGCTCGAGACGCAAAAAATAAGCCGTCACCCAGCCCCAGATCCCGAAAAATGAGGACGCTACGGGTCGCAGAACATGGCGCAAAAAGTGTAATGTTTTTTTTTTTTCATGCTTTTGAATTTTTTTCCACCACCTAGATACCAATAAAGGTATACATGTTTGGTATCTACAAACTCGTACTGACCCGAGGCATCGCACCGTCACGTCGGTTTTACCATATAGTGAACACGGCGACTAAAAAATCCAAAAAACAAACGTGTAATTGCACTTTTTTTGCAATTTCACTGTACATTATATGGTAAAACAAATTATTGCATCTGAAAGTACAACTCGTCCCGCAAAAAACAAGCCGTCATATGTCTATATTGACGGAAAAATAAAAACGTTATGGCTCTTGGAAGCCGAGGAGCGAAAAAACGAAAATGAAAAATGACAAATTTCTTCGTCATTAAGGGGTTAAAGGATAAGTTCGACTTCTTAGTAGATTGGACTACAGCCACATCAATTTTCGGAGATTTGACCCAACAGGCAGAGGCCTCAGGATCAAATGGATGTTTCCTCTTGACAAAAAAGGAGACCGACCCCTTCTTATCAGGCTTTTTTTTTTTTTTTTTTTTTCTCAGCCCTTCTAAGGGACTTCCTTTGTAACCAATTCCCTCAAACTGGCTGCCAGACTAGGGACTTAAGCCCCAGTCACACATAACGATTTCGCTAGCGAGATCGTTGTAACTGTGACGTTACAACGATCTCCCCAGCGATGTCGCTATGTGTGACACTTTGCAGCGATCAGGCCCCTGCTGTGAGGTCGCTGATCGTTGCAAAGTGCTGCGGGTCATTTTTTGATCGTTGGTTTCCCGCTGGTCAGCACGCATCGCTGCGTGTGACCGCGAGAAACCAGCGATCAGTGACCTCACAGGGCTAGTTACTATGGTAAACACCGGGTATCCAGGCAGCGCGCGCTGCCTAGATACCCGGCATTTACCATGGTTACCAGCGTCCTCCCTGCTTAGCACTGCCTGTAAGCATGGAGAACGCTGGTAACTATGATAAACAGCGCGTATCCAGGCAGCGCGCACTGCCTGGATACGCGCTGTTTATCATAGTTACCTGCGTTCTCCTTGCTTAGCGCTGCCGCAGCGCTAAGCAGGGAGCGATATGGGAGGTGGCTCCCTTGGCCTGATCGCTGGGGAGATCTGCCTGTTTGACAGCTCCCCAGCGATCAGGTAACGATGCTCCAGCGATCCCGGCAGGTCGTTATCGCTGTCGGGATCGTTGGAGCGATCGTTATGTCTGACTGCACCCTTACTCATGTACAGTTCTGTCAATACTGAAGGAACAGAGATCCCTCAAATAGTCGTCAGCTAAGGGTTCTTTACAGACCACACACTCCTTGTACTACTTCTTCTAAAGCCTCTTTTTAAGGCCTAAAATACATTAAAATAAGGGCCCTAATTAACAGAGACAGCATTCAACACAAGTAGTCACCACCTGATGAATGCTGGTACAACACCTTCGGAAGCTGTCTGGGGTCCTGATCTGGCTTCCCAGATCCTTGACTGGAGTGGTGACCACCCCCATAGAATGGGATCCAGAAGCATCACTCATTCTGTCCTGCATGTAATGCAGGGGGTCTTGCTTTTCTGCCATATCTGGGATTGCAAGACACCATCCGCTTGTCGGGAGCACTCTAAATAGCCCCTGGAATCAAGGGAACTTCTCCCTACAAAAGTCGGCATCCAGTCACTGGGTGTTGCCATCTTGGAGACCAGTGCACATGCGCCAACGGAAGTTGATTTCAAAAGGTTTCCTTCTCCAGGACAGGAAACTAACTGGAGCAGGGCAAAGGTGCCGCCTTTTTATTTCAGAGGTTTCCTGTCCTAGAAGGGAACCGCTCTCTCAGGTGGTTCCGTCATGGCGATGATAAAAACAGAATTTTCTCTTAAGAAAAAAAAAAAGAAGGAGCACAGAATCCTTATTATTTTACTACAAAATCTATGACATTTGATGATGAAATTTCTACATCTGCAGAAATCCATCCTCATACAGCCAAAGTTACTCGACTTATAAAAACAAAACAAACAGGAAACATACCAGTCCGCATAAAAATTAACTAAAGCGACATCTGCATTACCTGTAACAAGAAAGAAAAATGGTGGTTTAGAAATAAAACTGGTGCTTTGTGGTAAGTAAATTCATAAGTGCTCGCCTGCTTAGAATATTTCAAACATCATTAATCATGGCTACACACATTTATTTTGTCTCTTGGAAAGAGATTGTATACGAGTCTTCATGATCGTCTGAAAAGTATAGGAAATGAGAGGCAGTCTCAAGAAAAAGGCTGGCTTTTGATCTATTAAAGGAAACCTGTCAAGTCCCCCGTGTACCCAGAACTAGGAGCAGATCTCAAATCCCTGCCTAAGAGTCCAAACTTGTTGTACCATATATAAAACAGATCTTTAGAAAAAGTATTTCTAAAGTCTCTTATTAGATGTTAAACTAGGCTTTGACTAGTGGAGGGGGTGTTAGTTTCCCAGAATAGTCAGCCCACATAGCATGGTATTCCACCCCTGTGAGCATGACAACATGCTTTACACCCCACAGCGTCGTTTGCGTGGCTTTGTATCCCTCACAATTGAGCTTTTCTGATGCCGGGTACATGATCCGGCTTCAGACAGGCCTAGTGCGCATGATCAGAAGTTGTCTGCACTTCCGGACATGTGCAGTGAGCCTCTCTAACCTGGGGGTGAATGCCATCCAGTGTCAGGGAACTTTAATGGTGAGGGATGAAAAGCTGCTGGCAAGCACAGCTCTATATCATTGCAAACGACACTGTGGGGTGTAAAGCATGTTATGCTCACAGGGGCGAAATACCATACTATGTGGGCTGACTATTCTGGGAAACTAACAACCCTCGACTAGTCAAAGCCCTAGCTTAGCATTTAATAAAAGCAGAAGATGGGTTTGTGTGCAAGATAACATGATGGGACTGTTAGGAAGGGATTAGGGATATGTGCACAGTAGTACTTGTAGTTTTGGGTGCACAGCGGACATGACAGAAACCCTTCAAATGAAGATTCAGACAAGAGATAGATGAAAAAACAAATTGCACGTAGTATCTTATCTGGGATTTGAGAATAAGAATAAATGTGGAGTTGCTACCCTTGAGTGATTGTGAAAGTCACCCACCATAAAAGCATGTAGAAAGCCTCTGCCGCAGTCCCAAATTCTGGATCAAATAGGAGAAGAAGGGGTTAAAAGACTGTGCTGCTGTGGAGAAGCAAGTCAGATATTGACGGTCAGGAATGTGATTTCTTTCAATGCATTGAAGATCATAGATGAATCCTCATCCCTGGCCATCCATACCTGACTGGTTTCTCCACAGCAGCGTGGGGGACTTAACTCCTTTTTCTACTAAATTATTGGCAGAAATGGCTTATGCCAAGGTGAAACGTGCCTGCCTATCGGGCAGCTCATGCAGAGAAGCCCAGTCAAGACTAGAACACCCATTTGGACTTACCGGTAACTTTTTTTTTTTTTTTTTAACTCATTAGGCGCTTAATACTTTGCTTCCTAATATTTCTTCAACAGAGAGACAAAAAATCTAAATTACTTACCGGTAATGTGTTTTTCATGAGCCACGACAGCACCACCTGAGAGAGATAGGACCGCCCATCCAGACAGGAAACCTCTGAGATAAAAAAGGCGGGACCTCTCCTGAACCTCAGTTTTGGTTACAGAGACCGGAGAGGGGAACCCAACAAGCATTAGTACACAACCAAAAGAACTCAACAAATCACACACCCCCCTCCAAACGGGACCAACACCAACAGGCAATAGGGAGGGATGTGGTGGTGCTGTCGTGGCTCATGAAAAACACATTACCGGTAAGTCATTTAGATTTTTCCCTATCGCCACGACAGCACCACCTGAGAGATTTCAGAGAAAAGAAAATTAGGGAGGGACCACCGCTAGCAGAACTCGTCTACCAAGGTCACCACCATAGCGGCAGCAAGATCAAGCCTGACATGCTCTAAGAAAAGAGAAGGAGCAGCCCCACAGATCAAGTCTAAGGGGACAACAGCCACCCCCGCCCAGGAAGCAGCTACAGCCATGGCGGAAGTGCACAAAGGCCCCCCCGGGACCCGCACCTGACCGGAAGAAGCAAGAGCGAAGGCTTCCCGCAACCACCAAGTTAGGGCACCCACGGACACTGCCTCACCCCAAGAGGCTCCCCGCAATAAAAAAAACAAGAGGGACAGAGCCAGACGCCAGGCCGCGGCCCGACGAAGCAGGCAAGCAACTCCCACCAGACCACGAACGTGTGGAGAACCACGTCCTTCAGAATTGTAGGAAGACCACAGAAGGAAGGGAGAACAAGCTCCCGCAGTCCGCGGAACATGAGAGCCACCGTGGGAAGAAGGAAGGAACCAGGTAGAGGATGACCCCGTCCAGCCAAACCCGGAGCACCAGGCCCCACCGACAAGGCCAGGAGGACACAAAAAAAGGCTGGCGGACAGCAAGCCACCGCCCAACAGGACCAACTGCCGAGGCAGGACCCTAGGCGAAGCACAAGAGAAAAAACCCAAAGGGAGGCTAGGTTAAGGCATCCAGAACGAAAATGAGACCCCAAGGAGCCACCCTTGGACAGGGACCCATCGAGGGAACAAAGGCACAGGCCCCCAAAGCCGAAAACCAGAGCTCCAGGGAATCGACAAAGACCAATCCACCACCTACTGGAGGAAGTCGAACATTGCCGGCACAGGAGCCCACCGTCGGGACTCGTCCCCGAAGAAGACAGAAAAGGGAAACCACCCGGCACCAGAAAAAACCGGCAGCAACCGGCGTCCGATCGGACCACAGCACAAGAACAAGGCCACCAGAGAATCCCCCCCGCGACCGGAGCCGCCTGGGCAAGTCCCACGCCGGCAGCCGGAGACCAGCGGAAGGGGGACCGGCCCCCGCAGGAGAGACTGGAATAGGGGGAGAGTCCAGGGAGCCTGGCTGGACAGGCGACTGAGCCAAAAGAACCAAGCTCCCCGGGGACAGAAGGGCGCCATCACGACGACCCTCGCCCTGTCCTTCCTGACCTTCCGAAGCACTGCAGGAACCTATCCAAGGGAGGGAAAGGACACAGAAAACCCAAGGACCAGGGGAACAGTAGAGCGTCCCCAGCCCAGGCCGGACTCCGGGAAACAGAGAACAGAATCCACACACCAGACCGTGTTGTCGAGTGGCAAGAAAACCATCTCCAGAAGGCCCAACATGGCCACAATCGGAGCGAAAAATAAAAAAACACTCAAATCCAGGGCCCACTGCTCCCATTGGAGCTGCACCCTGCAGAGAAAATCCGTCCAGGAAATCGCCACCCCCTCGCATGCGAAGGGCAGAGAGGGAATCAGACGGGCGTTCCAACAGCTGACAACGCCCGCGCAACTCCCATGAGGGCCTGAGACCGGGTGTCCCCGGACGGTGCCAGGAAGCCACCAACACACTGTAGCCGGAGAGGACACCAAGATGGTGCCTCCGAAGGGAAGTAAGGAACGCAGAACCGCCATATTAAACAGCCAGGAACTCCCGCATAAGGGAGGACAGCCTGGAGAGGCGAGGAGTCTCAGGCCCCCCCCGAGCAGGTCCCGAAGGAGGGCCCCCATCTCCAAGAACCCGGCTCTGTGGTAAGCAGCGGAGACCGGACCACCCCACGGGACGCCCCTGGAGAGGCGCCCAGGGAGCAGCCCCCCCCCCCAGAGAATCTAAAGGCGGAGGGGACAGAACAATCCATGCGTCCAAGTCCACCCCCAACCCCGAGTTGACGCTGGGGAACCATCCACAGAAGGGCTCGAGAGCGCAACAGTGCCCAAGGAACAGCGGGGATACAGGACGAGTGGGAGCCCAAGAGGGACACAGCCCTCCAGAAACCAACCAAGGAGAGCCCCTGTACTGCAGAAAGGGATGACCGAAGACGCAATGGCCTCGAGGTCAGCGGGGAGCTTTCCGACATTATGCCCCTGCGGGGTCTCTTGATTGCGTTCCGTCACGCCACGCCCCCGACGGCCGGAAGGAGGCAAAGCAGGGACTGGGACCTAGAATAACCCCAGAACCAGCCGACGCGTGGCGGGGAACAGCCTGGACCTTCCTAGAACAATCCAACCCAGCTGACCCAGGGAAGACTAAACCAGTTGCAGACGGGCACAAACCCCAGGAGTCCCCCACAAGCAGCAAACGTCCAGATATGGAATAATTAAACCCTGCGGACGTCGAAAATGGCCACACTACTGCCAGCAGCGCTCGTGAAAAGCCGAGGAACCATCGCCAGGCCGAAGGGGAGAGCCTGGTACAGCAAGGCAGAGGAAGCCCCCCAAACCGGGCGAACATCAGAACTGCCGTTGGTGACGGGAACCGGAACATTGTGTTATGCATCCGGCAGATCCAGCCCCACCCTGAAACAATTTGGAAACCAACCCCGATTGTTGACTACCAAGTCCCCCTCAGGAACGAACTCTGCCCAGAAAGCTGTTCCGGGGAATCAGGGGTATAAAAGTCTGGAATGACCGACGGGCTGTGGCACGAGAAACAGCGGGGAACAGAACCCCCTGCCGCAGGCGGCTGGAGGAACCGGGGAAACCCCCGTAGTCGCACAAGGGCCCGTACCCCTCCTATCAGAAAAGCGCCTTTTCCTGAACAGCGGACAGACGCAATCACCAGGGGCCCCCAGGAGCCGAAGCGAACCCCAGTGTCAACCCGACACTGAGAAGAGCGAGAGCTCCCTCGCAAGCCCCACCCCGGAGCCGGCCGGGAGAAAGGGTCAAGCCGTCCTTCGTCCTGGAGCGAGCCGTCACTGATACTGGAACTTCTCGCCAAAGGAGGAACCCCCGAACCAAAAAAACCCGACTACATGCTCCCCCCGGTGGCCCAAGAACTTTGGGTCCGAACAGGGGACCTCCGTTTAGCAAACCGAGGTTCACGAAGGGGGACGGCCCTGGAAGGCGGGAGCCGGAACCCCGGAGGGAAAAGCATCCACCGTGGCACAAGCCCGGGCCAAGATATCAGCCAGTGACGTACCAACTGGAAAAGCACCCGCACCAGGGAAGGAACCCCAGAGTGGGCAACACCGGGCCAGGCCCCCACCATAAGGCATGATGAGCATTAAAGAAAGAACGGAGCCTTTGCCACCAATTCCACGAGGAAGCTGCCAGCAAGCTGCCGCAGCAAGAGGCAAAGGAAGGAAGACAAGGTCTCCGCCGTAGGAGACCCGTCCCTCCCCTGAGCCACCAACTGCTGCAAGATATGAGGGACCAAAAAAATGCCAGCAGTAGATTCCCCGGAGTTACGCCAGTAGCCCAAAAGGAAAGAGAGCCCTTCCGAACAGGCTGAGTCCAGGAGCAAACATTCTTGCCTGGGCCCCAGATTTAAGGGAAAATCCGTCTACGTGGAAGGCAGACCACTGAACATTAAATCCGCCACCTAAGAGGGGCCACGAGTACCAACCCCACAGGCGAACGGACCGCTGTAAGAAAAAAACAGTCATTATTGTGGAACCCCCGTGCATCCCCACTCTGCCGTCAACAGAGGAGGATGATGAGGAGGACAAGGCAGAGGATGAGCAAGACCTGCGGCTCCCCCCTAGTGAAAACCACGAGTGGCACTCAGTACCAGGGGAAGAGCCCAAAGCCCTCTGCCGCATATGTCCCCATCCATCCCGGCTAGCTGCAGGATGGAAAAGGCCTCCCATACTAAAGTGCCAAGGCTAGAGGCCGGACTGGGGACAGCGAGTCGCACAGTCTCCCCAAAGCAAGGGCCACAGAAATCCGGCAGTACAACCCTCTGGAAGAGGAGCCCTGCAGAAAGCACATACCTCAGGTGGTGAAATTTACAGACTGTACAGCCTGAAGGCACTCACCCACCAGGCGCATACCGACTTCCGGGGCATCAGGGTCCCTTCATCCTGGATCCCATTACTGAGGACCTGCGGCCGCCACTGCTGAGGCTCCTCCACGACTGGAGCCGAAAGAGAATGCTGTCACACCGCTGGACGCTGGCTGGCTCTGCCCTCCTTGCTTGCCCCTCACCATCGGGAACCGCTCCAGCGTCTCCCTGCCGCCGAACGCTGGGCGCCGCCATCTTGGCCCGCACAGAGCATGCGCAGAACGTCACTTCCGGTCCTACGCCCGAAACCGGAAGTAGCGGCTCCCGGCGCGAAATTCAAACCTGCCGCCGGGAAAAACCGCTCCCAGGCCCATTACAGACCCAGGAACGCTGCGCCCTGCCTGTAAACCATCCTCTTCACCCGGGGCACAGACCGCAGGGCCGCCACCCACCGTGCAGCTGGGACACCCGGGCGGCGACAAGGGCCGAGAACAAGCCGCTGATGGCCCTCTCCAGACCCCGTGCCCTCCACCACCGCAGGGGTTTCCCAGTGGAGGAGCTTCTGCACCAAAGTCCGGAGCCACTGCCTAAGGTAAGGACAGCTTCTTCCAGCTACCGGGTCAGGCCAGGACCGCATGAGCTTCAGAGGTCTCCCACCTCCAAGACAGGAAACCTAAACTGAGGTTCAGGAGAGGTCCCGCCTTTTTTATCTCAGAGGTTTCCTGTCTGGATGGGCGGTCCTATCTCTCTCAGGTGGTGCTGTCGTGGCGATAGGGAAAATTAAAAGATTAAACCATTTTATTCTTATCTGCCCATACTATACTCTGTCTCTAGTTTAAACATGAAAATTTGAAGAAAGTTTCTTTAAGTCTGAAGTCCTAAAGATCAATGGCTCCATTGGCACTAATGTGAGAATCCCATTTTCCAGGCCTTTAGGCTGGGTGCACACTGGCCGGCGGGTTGGTCGGTGGCGGCTGGGCGGACCCGCCAGGAAGCTCCGGAGCCGTCCACCGGCATCCTGGCGGGTATGTGCGGCGGGTGACGGGCGGGTGACGGGCGGGTGACGGGTGGGTGGCCAGCGGGTTAGCGCCAGGGGTGTTGCGGCAGCTGGAAGCAGTACATGATTCTGCTTGCAGCCGCTGCAGAATCGGCCGGATTATAGAACATGCTCATTCTTTGGTAACCTACTGGGAACCCAGCGGGTTAGCAACGGATGAGCATGTGTAAACCGCCGGTGTGTGGACACCGGGTGTCAGTTTACATAGGTTTTAATGTTAATCCAAACGCCGGTTTGGATTAACATAAATTTACATGAAATTTATGTAAACCGACCGGCGGTTTACACACCTAAACTGAACCTAACCCGGCCAGTGTGCACATACCCTTAGATGTAAGCCCTGACACAGCCACTGACCATAGTTTGAAATGCAATATTACTTTAGCCTTACAGGTGGACATCATGGTCACTCCCAGGATACCAACCATTGTACAAGTCCCATATCATGACTAGAAAACACTGCTATAACTAGACAAGAAATCTCCAGATACTAACTTTCTATGTCCATGTAGCTGATGTTAAGCAAATTATCTATTATATAATCACGAATGGGTTTTTTGCCCCTTTTGAGTCCGCTCACGCTGCGAGTCAGCGTGGTCATGTGGATACGCCCGAAGCATTGGCCGCGTAGCGGCCATTGTGAGCAGTTCTAAGGCGACCCGCTATGCCCGCGCAGCGGGCATGGCGAGTCGCCTTAGCAGCGCGAAGCATTGGCCGCGAAGCGGCCATTGCGAGTCAGAGACTCGCTCTGCTAGAATCCCGATGCATGTGCATCGGGCACCCAGCTAGTTAATAGATAATTGTCAGCAGGATTTCACACCCTAAACAATTCATATGCACACAGTCCTTTAAAATACAACGCCAACAAAACCTTATCATAGCCAGTACAGTACTGCTTTACTGAGAAATATATGTTTGAATGGATATTCAAATCAGGCTAAAAACTTTCTAGATGAGACCTTTGTCACTCCAGCTCTATTACTTACACAGCGCTAACTCCTCCTACATGACTGAGCGCCACTTTGCCTGAAGTCACAGCATATATTTCTCAGCAATGGAGCAATATTGTGGCAATGAAAAGATATTGCCAGACTGGTCTTAAAAATATTACATGCACATATAAATAGTTAGGGTTTGGAGGTGGAATCAAGACTCCTTTTAAATCTCACAAAGCAGAGCTACAGCCCATCAAGATGGCTTCCAACCTAATCATGTTCAAGGGGCAAAGGAAAAAAAAAGGTGATTGAAACACATTTGTATACATTTTTTTAACGGGCATGCAATGTACCATATTTTTCAGACTAGAAGGTTCACAAAACCATGAGACGCACCCAGGTTTTAGAGGAGGGGGATAGAAAAACAATACTTGTTATTGGGGGGGTTGAAGTAATGCTGCTGACACTTATGGCTGCGACGTTCCCAAATTCTGTACTAATGTCCCCCATCCTGGGCTCCTTTCAGGTACACATCAAGATGGGAGGACGTATACATCAGGTTGGTAGGACATATGCATGTCCCCCATCCTGGGATATACAGGTACATCTCAATAAATTAGAATCATTTACTTCAGTAATGCAATACACAAAGTAAAACACATTATAGAGTGTCATTACAGTGATCTATTTCATGTGTTTATTTCTGTAAATGTTGATCATTATGGCTTAGAGCCAATAAATTTTAATGATTAACAAAACAACTGCAAAGGCTTGCCAATCATTTAAAACGGTCCCTTAAGGCCCCGTTACACGTTTCAATGGTCGAAAGATCCAATCAGAAAATGCCAATAATCTTTGACGTTAAGTGGACTCATGAAATGCCAGGATACAATACTTACAAGTCAGCAACTGAAACACTGCTGATAACAGCAGAAATCTCAGATACTACTTTCATGTCATGTAGTGATGTTAAGCAAATTATCATTTAAACGACAGGTTTTGCCTTTTGAGTCGTCACGTGCGAGTCAGGGGTCATGTGAACCCCGAGCATGCGCTAGGGCCATGTGAAGTTCTAGCGACCGTAGCCGCGAGGCATGGCGTGCCTGGTTTAGCGCCCGAAGCTATTAGCCGCATCAAGCATTCGAGTCAAGCATCATCTGATTGTATCCTGATGTACATCAGGGCTTCAATCTTTAATATCATGATCAGCATGACTTTAACCTAATCACTCTATATAGCCGACTCCTTTAAATACAAGCCACACCTAAACTAGGCAGTAAATCTGATTGACTCGCGTAAAACGTAGGTTGGAATCGGATCAATCAGGTAACAACCTCAGGTGAGCTTTAGTCACAGCCCATGGTATACACAGCCCAGAGGTATATATACACCATATCGCAACCCTCAATGTATTGCAGCCCACTTTGCTGATATCCAGCACCTAAGTCATCGATGGACGCATATTGCCCAGAGGAATGAGACATATTGCCAGACGCTCCAAAGAATATGCACGCCCATAGAAATAGTTAGGGTCGAGGGGAATCAGCTCCGTGTATAATCACCCAAGAGCAAGCACAGCCCAATCAAGGGCAAGAAAAAAACAGTGATGAGTAACAATTTGTATACCATTATTGCTACGGCATGCAAGTCCCATATTTTTGCGCCTAGAAGGTATCACAAAACCATGAGCACGCCCCAGGTTAGATGAGGCACCCAGAGGAAACAGAATTGCTAGCTCGGGGGTTATGCATGCTCCACACTTTGCAGCGACGTTAATTACTAAGTCCCCATACTGGGCTCCCCAGGTACTGTATCAAGCGAGGACTACACAGGTGGTGGAACATGATGCCCACGATCCGGCAGCAACAGGAACTGTATAACATCGATCCCATTACCTGTAATTCAATACACAAGCTCAAGGGCACTTATATAAGTCATTACCAGGTGTATACAGCCTAGTCTCCAGTGTTTATTTACTGCAAGTCGATGTTTATGCAGAGCCCATAAATTTAATTTTAACCCAGACAACTCAAAGTTCGGCCCACTTACCGTCCCTTAGGCCCCGTTAAGGTAATATGATCTAACGTTCCATCAGCCCCACGACTAGATCGCTTGAAGAGTTCAGGCCTCAGTGGACTTCCAGGTTCATTGTACGACAATGCGCAATTCCCGCGACTAGAAGCGGAGACCATGAGCCGTCGTCATGTCGCAGTGAGCGCATGGACCTAAGTGTCTTACTTACAGCTGGGCGAAAGTCGTTAGGGGCACCTGGAACGAGGGGCACACACCCCGGGACTGGATCGGCTGATTTTTTTTTGTTTTTTAGTACCGTATAAACCTCATAACATTCAGGGGGCACTTAATCATAATTTTTGCTGAAAACCAAGGCTTCGTATTTACATTTTCGAGATTACTAGGTTTTCACTGGATCTAAGCCATAATCAATCAACATTAACAGTAATAAACATTGAAATAGATCAGTTTGTAATGACTCTATAATATATGCATTTCACGTTTTGTTATTGAGTTACTGAAATAAATTCTTTTTGATGACATTCTAATTTATTGAGATGCACCTGTATAATCCCCCATCCTGGGATATATGATGCCCCATTACTAGTGGACAGAAAAAATTAAACTACTATTCTCACCGCCCATCGATCCCCTGCAGTAGCAATGAGATGTCCTAAGTCTCATGGTGGCAGTGTGTAAGCACACAACGCATGACATTGCTATCATGCATCACACTCCACACACAGTCAGCTGCCAGTATGAGAAGACAACTTCATGCTGCAGGGGAGCCATGGACAGCGATACAATAAACAGTCAGCTGTAGTTTGCTTGGATATTAACCACGCCCACATACTGTGTGTGGGAAGCAGTGAATATCCACTCTCTTTAATAGTGGACACACGTGATCACCCACAGCTGCAGGTGATCACGGTTGCCGACTCTTTGAAGGGAAATTAATATGCGCCACTCACCCCACCCATCATCCTGCCCACCCCTTGTCCCCGGCTTCAATGCCAAGATGTGATGGGTGGGGGAGAAAGGAATATTAAAGTATCTTAAACAGGGGGCACACGTGGTCACCGGCAGTAATACGCACCCCCATTTCACCACTCACCCCAAAAAAAAATTTTGGGGGAAAAAAAAAAAAAAAAAAAGGTGTGTCTTCTAGTCCAAAAAATAGATCCCTTGCATTTCTTTCTTAAATTTGTCATACTCAATTATCTAAAGAAGCCTGCGCACAGATCACATATAGGAGTGAATGGGTGCGCACGGTGGTCTGCAGCATCTGCAGACCGCCGTGCGCTCCATTATAAACATAGGGGCTGCCGTCTGCATGCAGATGCTTGCAGATGCCTCCGCAAAACGCTGCGGAGGCATCTGCAAATCTGAAGGCAGCCTTACCTATTCGGCTTATTTTTATGGCCTGTATTGTTTTCCACTGCTGGGGTAAATTTGCCTGTAGGTACCCAGGACAAACATGTGTTGAATGAACTTAATCTATGATTAGGTTTTCAGTTGTATAATACAGAAATGTAAGAATTACTCTGGCTTTCATAAGTACAGATATTGTAGGCCGGGTTTCCATTTATTCTTTTGGGCATCAGTCCAGAGCCTATTTATGCGATCTTGATTTAATCAAGATCATGATTGGTCAACAAGTGATGCTCCAGATTCTGGGAACCATTTAGTAGAAATCTATGGGTTCAGCAGGCATTTTACAACCACTCTTGTGGCAAAAGAGAAAAAAAAGAAAAAAGCAAGAGGGCAAAGGCAGCAAGAAAAGGGAGCACAACACAAGTGGAGAGAATTCTCAACTTACCTAATGTGTCATCTATATTGCCACTTTCTAAGTTTATGATGTCACCGTTTGCTGGAATGCACGCCCATGCAGCCTGTTGAGAGAACAGTACCATCAGAAAAACAATCTGACATGTTTTAATCGCCAGACTAATAACTTCATTAGAGAGTATAGCTGGTTGGAAAACCGAAATTCAAGAAAATGGTTGAAAATCTTTAAGCTTTGTTTTAAAATATAACAACAGGTATGATATTCTTACATGTGCCACAATAATACTTACGGTATACTCAACTAAACCCTAAATGTATGGCTATTCAATCATTAAAGGTACACAATCCCTATCCACAAGCAGTAATCTTAAGGCCCCGTTACACGGCACGATATCCTGAACAATTTCACTCAAACGTCACGGGTTTGGAGTCGTTCAAGCG
Organism: Allobates femoralis; assembly: GCA_033576535.1. Lineage (NCBI taxonomy): Eukaryota > Metazoa > Chordata > Amphibia > Anura > Aromobatidae > Allobates > Allobates femoralis. The sequence goes on from JARQOC010000005.1 coordinate 332,299,727, forward strand.
ACATCGTTACGACCTCGTTCGGGTGACACTGAGATATGGATACGATAAATCGTTGGATCGCTGAATCCAGATTTGAGAACATGTTCTCAAATCTGACGATCCACCATCAGTCAACCTGCTGCATCCTTGTGTGTGACACCGAGATAACGATATCGTTCACGACTTCGCCCATTCACATCAGTGAACAAGTATCGTTCACTGGGTTGTACGAATGATACCTGCTCGCTGGATCGTTGGTGCACGATATTTTTTGCAACTTTTTAAGCTTTTATTTGGTGATTTTTGTAAAAATTTTAGAAGGACATCATTACTTGTATTTTTATAGAAATACCAAGCCCCTATTTTTATAACTTTGAGATAAATTCAATGCTTTTGTAAAAAATAGCGCCAAAATGGGCAGATCCACCCATTTTGATGATGAGGATGACATCATCAGGTAAACAGATGACACCTCTTTTGTCTGTAATACAAGGGGCTATAAAAACCCCCACTGCTGGTATGATTGTAATGTCCCTGAGAAAGGCGCCGGGTGTGGCGCTGAAACGCGTTGGAGAGAGGAGGAAATAAAGGATGGAATAACTGCTGACTCTTTGGTGAGTTTTTTCATACCACAGCAGCGCGGACCGTGGCACACCAGTACTCCCATCTTTGTCTTGGATTTAAAACCACTATCCAGTGGTCGGTGGAGGTCCTGCAGCAGCTGGAACACTGTTTCCAAAACGCCTTCAAACCAGTTGTGGGGATCACAACTGGACCAGGTGAGCAGCTTCACAGCACCACCTCCTTACACAAGTGTCACTAGTGATAGGGCACTATTGCGCCTTTTGTCCCCCCCCCTATTTTTCTTTTCACAGTGCACGATATCTAGGCTTCTGACATCTCACCAACAATGTCAAAAAGATGTCCTAACAACCGCGCTCCCGTGAGATAGTTAGTGAGATCGTTTTAACGTCATGCCGTGTAATGGTAACTTTAGAGGTTTTGCAAACAAAATATAACAGTAAAACACATAGGGTTGCAGTGAAGGGATGTACTCCCTATTCGGTCTCTTAAACAGTAACTCACTTATTTGAACATGATCTATTGTTTAACCCTTTTGTGACATTCTTAAAATCTGACATGTCATTATTTGGCGATAACCTTAGAATGTTTCAATACAACCCATCCCATTTGTTTTTCCAATAGCACATTGTACTTTCGGTTAGTGGTAAATATTTCTTGCGTTAACCATGAAAATTACAATTATCATATACAGTATTTGATAAGTATAAAAAAAAAAATAATTCTCAATCTGTTCAAATACATGCCCTTATAAGAGATCACACCAACCAATATACGGTAGTCAATACATACCATTTACCTTCTGTTAATGCTGGTAGCATTTTTCAAATGTCCATTTATTTGGTTAGGATGATTTTTTACAGACCTATTTGTTTTTAAGTGACTTTAAAAAGGGACTATTTGTTGGAACTCTCTGCCCACAAAGTGAAACTATACAAAAATAAAATAAAACGCATCCCTTAAAGCAGGGGTTGGTAACCTCAGGCCACAGGGCTTTTCAGATGACCTTTTCTGTGGCCCCCGGGCAGAATCCTGGGTACTGCAGTGCTCAGGTTGGCCACGTTTTCCAACTGCCTGTCCTATAAATCCAGCTCCCCAGTGACGTATATTGCTCCCAGCCTCTCCTGTGATGTCTATGCCCGAGCCTCCGTATATGCCCCCAGCCTTTTTTGTGATGTCTATGGCTATGCCCCATTCTCAGCCTCCGCAATCATGTATATGCCCCCAGCATCTCCTGTGAGGCTTATGGCCATAGTAAATCTGGAAAAGCAGTTGATAATCAACATGATCAGTATCGCCTAAAATTACACCCACGCCAAAGAGAAGAAGCTCCAGCCACCACAGAAGGGGTGAATTGACTGTTCAACCAAATATAGCAGTCGATTATTTGCCCATTAAATCTGGCAGACTCCGAAGCAATTACTTAGCCACAAATTTCTATCACAACCATCAACTCCACATTAACACCATCTGGGTGCCAGTGCTGCACCAAGATCACTGGACATACCACAAGATGAATTCCACTAGGAGCCGTCTGTCCAGAAAAGGGATCAGAGGTGCCCGCCAGGGATCCCAGGAAAGGAGTGATGCAAGCAATCCAGTCAGAAGCGGCACTCGACCGGAGTTAAATCTTCTTTACTAATGCAAAGTTTAAAACTTACAAGCAGGGGGAGAGGGAGTAGCGGGAAGCCGCCAGGACTACAGCCTGTACAGCCAGTGGACCCATAGAAACACTGATGCGTGAAACAGGTTGTAATTTTCTGAGATAATGACTTTGATTATGGCTTACAGCCAATGACAACCTATGTCACAAACGTATTCAGGGCCTGCAGCTCTCTGGTGCCTCCTTATCCTGCTGGCCAGAAAAGGATCGTAGCTGGTCTAATTTAATGTCTTATAATGCCAGTGTCCATCTTACAAATCATATATAGCCCCCCTGTTCTGCCAGCGCACACAGTAAAAGAGCAAACGCTGTTAATCGCCCTCCTTTGCTAAAAATAAAAGAGACAGACACGATTAGGGACTCCATCTGTTATTCCCCCACGCAGCCCTCCAACGATCCTTGTCTTCTCTCTTCTCCTTGAAATGAATCAGCTCTGCTACATCACACAGCAGGGGGCGGAAGTCCGCTCCCATGCTGTGTGTTGAGTGAATGAGACTGTGGGTGGTAAGGGGTGACGTCACCGCTGACCCAGTTGTTATAGTAACGAATAAGTGGTTACTATGGCAACACTGACAAAAAACAAGATAGGGTATCCTTTTTCCCCCCCCTCTCAGGAAAGATTCATAATCCAAATATTTATTTCAAATATCCTTTATTACATCTTATACAATAAAAACATTTAGAACATTCCCTCCGGGGAAACCATTGGGGGCTGACCAGATACATACATTATCATAGTATTACTTCTATTGACCTTCATTCATTCAATACAGCTTAATTTCTATTCATTACAAATCTATATATATGCATAGACTAACACTATCTGGGGTTTCTCTTTATAGAAAAATTGTTTTTTTTCTTTCATAAACTGCTTTACAAATTTATCCTAGGAATAAAACATTTACAACAAAAGGATTATTATTTGTCATGTCCCACTCCTCCACCTCAATCCATAAGACAATGACAGGGCAGATAATCATATACTAGCCTCCAACTCTTTATACAAGTCCTCTGTCAATCTATAAGGCACTGGTCTTGTAGGGTTAATAGCTACTGGTCTTATAGGGTCTAATAGTTATTGATCTTATAAATTTGATAGATACCACTATCATATATAACTATTAATCTCACCTCCACTTTATCTTAGCTACCACCATAATCCACCAATACCATCAGTTCCCAAGTCTGCTTTATAGGTTAAGTACATGGAACCTATTGTATTCAGAACCCCTATACCTAAGGCTCATACCTGGGTATACTCCTGGTCAGCGTCCGTGGTTCCTCCTCCCCTACAGCTGTTTCGCTACCCGCTTCTTCCGGGGGGCGTATTGAGTGACCTTATCTCTGGCCTTTTATCCTCCATATTGCCCAATCCCTTCCTGCCACGTCACATCCCCTTCTGACGCTCCTATTAGTGGCGCATTGACCTCACCAACGGCGCAATTTTCTATTGGCTCTCCTCACTTGCGGCGTGACGTGTTTAAAATGCGACCGTCACGTGTGCCGCAAGTGTAGGGAGCGCATTGCACTGTGGGAATAGCGCGTGCGCACTAGGAGGCAGATGTATGAATTGTGCCAGGCGGGCATACACGCCATTGGGTCCGCCTAAAACAGTCAGTGAAGGGAGCCGTTGAAGTGTATGTACCGATGGTCAGAAGCAGGGGTTAGAAGGGCTCCTAGAGTGGGGAAACCGTGGCTGAACCAGGTGGACGCCGGTCTGGACGTGTGGCGAAATACGTCCAGGAAGGAGCCCCTTGGGGGGATGCAAGGCGTTCCCGTGACTCAGGTTGCTCAATCCCTGTTCTAAACCCAGAGGAGCCACAGTCCATGGATGTTTATATGATGGGTTGTGAGCGTGTGGAAGGACGTATGTGATCCATGGATGCTTATATGATGGATCACATGCAATTATTTGTGCAAATTGGCTTCAAGTGTCATCAGGTTTTTTTTTTCTTCAATAAAACTCATTGATGGTATAGTGTCTCAGGGTACCGTTACACATCGCAACTTTGCTTGCAATTTCACTGGCAATTTGTTGGTTGCAGTGAAATCATGGACACATTGTTCCATTTTGTACACAGCAACAAAATAGAACAATGTGTCCATGATTTCACTGCAACCAGCAAATTGCCAGTGAAATTGCATGCAAAGTTGCGACGTGTAAAAATAGAATTAGACTTACCGGTAATTCCATTTCTAGGAACCTTCCACGACAGCAGAACGGAGGTTGCCTCCCCGCCCTAATAGGGGACAGGAAACACAAAGAGGTTAAAAACCCCTCCCCTTCCTGCATACACCAGTGTTTTGACTGTACACACCCGCATGAAAGCGACCACCAAGTGCAGGAACAACAATCACATCAAGAAGACCAGAAATAGGGAGGGAAATTAATGCTGTCGTGGAAGGTTCCTAGAAATGGAATTACCGGTAAGTCTAATTCTATTTTCTCTAGTCACCTTCCACGACAGCAGAACGGAGGAATACCAACGAATGTACCTTAGGGTGGGATAACAGCCTGCAGGACTCTCCTGCCAAACGTGAGATCCCGATTGAAGTCCAGCCGGTAATGACGGGTAAAAGTATGGACCGAGGACCAAGTAGCAGCTCTGCAGATCTGCTCAACGGAAGCATCACCCCGCTCAGCCCAGGAAGCAGCGACGGATCTAGTAGAGTGAGCCTTGAACTTTGCAGGAGGTGAATGACCCATCTGAATGTAGGCCGTGCAGACGGCTTGCTTGATCCAACCAGCGATCGTACCCTTGGAGGCCTTGTGTCCTTTCCGGCGGCCGAAGAGCTGGACAAATAAATTCTGGTCGACGCGAAAAGGGGCCGTCTGCTGGAGATAGAAGAGCACCGTGCGACGAACATCCAGAGTATGAAGACACTCCTCCTTCGGATTAGAAGGGGAAGAACAAAATGAAGGCAAAACAATGTCCTGCGACCGATGGAAGTCAGAGACCACCTTAGGCAAAAAAGAAGGGTCAAGGCGAAACACCAGACTATCCTCCAGGATCCGAAGGTAGGGCTCACGGATGGAAAGAGCCTGGAGTTCACCCACACGCCTAGCCGACGTGACCGCCACCAGGAAGGCGGTCTTGTGGGACAGCACCCGGAGATCCGAGGAGGACAGCGGCTCAAAGGGTGACTTCGTGAGACCGGAGAGGACAAGATTCAGGTCCCAAGGAGGGACAAGGGACCGCAGCCGAGGCCGCAGCCGCCCGGCGGAAGTCATAAACCGACGGACCCAAGGGTGAGCGGCTATACCCTGATCAAAAAAGGAACTGAGAGCCGAGATCTGCACCTTGAGAGTACTGGGGGAGAGACCCAACTCCAGACCGGCCTGCAAAAAATCCAAAATGCGAGCAATATTTGGATGAAGGGGATCAGGAGGATCAGCCGCACACCAAGACACAAACTTCTTCCAGATCTTCCCATAAATAGCATTGGTGACCGACTTCCTACTTTTCTGCAAAGTCGAGATCACCCCATCAGAAAGGCCTTTAGCCCTCAGCAAGTTGGCTTCAATAACCAGGCCGCTAGGTTCAACTTGGGAAGGTCGGGATGAAGAATGGGCCCCTGGTGAAGGAGATCGGGTCTCCGTGGAAGAAGAACGGGACCGTCCGATGCCAGACTCAGCAGGGCGCTGAACCAACTGCGACCCGGCCAAAGGGGAGCCACCAGGATTGTAGGAACCCCGTCCAGCCGGATCTTCTGAAGCGTCCGCGGAATGAGAGGAATTGGAGGAAACGCATAGGCCAGGGAGAACCCCCAGGGATGAGAGAACGCGTCCACCCCCAGCAGGCGACCGGACGGAGACAGGGCGAAGAAGGACTCCACCTGGGCATTGTGAGGGGTTGCAAACAGATCCACTTCGGGAAGACCCCACCGAGAGACCAGGGAGGCGAAGACCTCCCGATGGAGACACCATTCGCCCGGATGTATGTCCCTCCGGCTGAGGAAGTCTGCCTGGACGTTGTCGGACCCTCGTAAATGAACCGCCGATAAGGACCGGATATGCCGTTCTGCCCAGGAAAAAATCCTTGCAGAAAGAGACGTAAGACTGGCAAACCGAGTACCCCCTTGGTGACGGACATGTGCCACCGCCGTGACATTGTCTGAGAACACCCGGACGTGACAGCCGTGGAGAAGAGCACCCGCAGCTCGGAGGGCCAGCTCCACCGCCATCAGTTCCCGAAAATTGGAAGACCTGGCACTGACCTGAGGAGACCACCGGCCCTGGAAGTGGTGGCCCGCAACCGTGGCCCCCCACCCCCGCTGGCTGGCGTCCGTTGTGAGGGACACCAATGGAGACTGGACCCAAGACACCCCCTTCCGGAGGTTCCGAGGGGTCAGCCACCAGGCCAGAGAGGAACGGACGCGACCTGGGAGGGACACCCTCCGAGAGAGGGAGGCGGAGGACCTGTCCCAGGAAGACAGGAGAAATTCCTGCAGAATCCTGGAATGAGCCTGTGCCCAGGGAACCGCCGGGATACAGGCCGTCAGAGAACCCAACGCCGACATGACCTCCCGCAGGGAAGGACGACTGGATCCCCGGAAGCGAGCGAGCTTCCGCACGAGATCCACCCTCTTGTCCGGCGGCAGAAAAGATGTCTGCCGGGAAGAATCGAGAAGAATCCCCAGGAACTGCTTCCACGTGGACGGAGTCAGGTCGGACTTCGCCAAATTTGGAAGCCAGCCCAGGGAGCGGAAAACCTGAAGGGTGGTGGAAACCGAGAGGGACAGCTGGGGAGACGAGGGAGCCAGGATCAGAAAATCGTCGAGGTAGGGGACAATAAATATCCCCTGACCCCGGAGAAAGGAAACGACCTCCGACATGATCTTGGAAAACACCCGAGGGGCCGAGGAGAGCCCGAATGGAAGGGCGTTGAACTGGAAATGAACAACTTCCTGATTGCGCGTGACCGCAACCCGAAGGAACTGACGATGATCCGGATGTATCGGGACATGGTAATATGCATCCGTGAGGTCGAGAGTGGCCATCACCCAATCCTGACCAATCAAGGGAATGGTGGACCGAATGGATTCCATCTTGAACCGATGGTAAACCACAAATCGATTCAGAGGCTTTAGGTTGACAATAATCCTGTAGGCCCCCGAAGGCTTTTTTACCATGAAGAGCCGAGAGTAATGACCCCTGCCGACCTCCTGAAGGGGAACCGAAGAAATCACGCCAGAATCCAACAAGGTCTGAAGACCCTGCCACAAGGCGCTCTGAAGAGTGCGAGAGGGAAGCGTAGTGACCCGAAGGCACTGGGGGGGCCGTGAGATGAATTCTATGCGCAAGCCGGATTGGACGACCCGGAGCACCCAAGGATTGGAGGAGACCTCCTGCCACCTTGGAAAAAATTGCGAGAGCCGACCCCCTACCCTGGCACAGTCACTGCTTGTCAGGGTGGGAGTGGGACGGGGGACCAAAGAAGCCCCGGCCTCTACCCCCTTTCGGGTAACTCCACCGCCCCGACTTCCCCTTACCACGAGAGGAAGGGACCGGATCACGGGACGGACGAAAAAAACGTTTCCGCGCCAACCTCTGTTCAGGAAGAGACTTCTTCCTGTCCGTGGCCTGCTCCAGAATCTCATCAAGAGCCGGGCCAAACACCAACTCCCCCCTGAAGGGGAGAGAGCAAAGCTTAACCTTGGACGTCACATCCCCAGTCCAAAGTTTTAACCAAAGAGCTCGTCGGGCGGAGTTAGACAGAGCCGCCGCACGTGCGGCCACCCGGACAGACTCCCCAGAGGCATCAGCAAGGAATCCCGTAGCCTTATGAAGCAGGGAGAGAGAGTTAACAATATCCTCCCGGGAAGTACCGTGAGAGACATGGTCCTCCAACTGGACAAGCCAACGAGCGAGGGACCGAGCCACGCAGGTAGCAGCAATATTAGATTGCAATAGGTAGGAAGAAGAATCCTAGGTCTTCCGGAGAAGACCTTCAACCTTCCGATCCATGGGATCCTTCAACTGCGAGGAGTCCTCGAAGGGGAGGGCAGTTTTCCTCGCAACCCTGGATACCTGGACATCTACCTTGGGAAGCTCCCATTTCGAACAATCCCCAGTGAGGGGAAACCTATGCTTCATCTCGGAAGAAACAGAAAGACGTTTTTCCGGACATTCCCATTCCTGCATAACCAAATCTAAGAGGTTGTCATGAACAGGAAACCCCTTACGGGCCCTAGCCTTTAAGCCCCAAACATGACATCCTGCACGGAAGGAGCCGGCTCCACCTCCTCTACCCCCATAGTGGAGCGAACCATATCAAGAAGTTCCTCCATATCATCAGAAGAAAAAAGAAACCGCTTCCTATCCGAGCCCGCGGAATCCAGAGGCTCTTCAGAACCTCCCAATCCCTCAGGGTCAGACGAAAGCAATTCCCCGGACTCAGAGGATAAATCCTCATGGACAAGTTTACGTTTCTTAGCCGGAGGGACCAACACAGGGGCAGGAGGCGTAGAAAAAACCGACAAGGAAGACTGGACTTCCTGCTGAATAAGGGTTTTAATACTGTCCAGAAGTGACGGCTGCTCCGCACGAAGGACATCATCAGTGCAGGGCTGGCATAGCTTCTTCTTATGGGAAGAGGGCAATTTGACGGAGCAGACCCCACATTTATGGGACACAGGTTTATCTTTGTCCTTCCGAGATCCGGAAGCCTTCTCTCCCTAAAACAGAGAGAGAGGGACCCCATAAGGACACAGAACCAGTCATACCCATGCAATGGTGGACCCCATCCAGCTACTTACAGTAGGGGGATGAACGCTGGGCTCTGCAGATGCAGGCACAAGGGCTTTCTCAGACTCCATAAGCACAGCCAGTACTAACCAGGCCCACCCTGCTAAGCGACTGAGAGCAAGAGATCAGAGGCACTCAGGGGGGATGGTCACAGACCTGACACCTGGACTTCCTAGCCGCACTGACCCACAGGCCTTACCTGGAGAAGAAGCCGACCGGGCTTTATGCAGCCGGGTCCTCAGCGCAGATGACCTCCTCCTCCGGATCCCGCAGTGCCATTCGTCCGGCTGCATCTGTCTCCAGAAACGACCGCCCCGCACGCCATGCAGCCGGCCGCCCGCGTTCCCGCCCGGGAACGCCCACCGGAAGTGACGCGATCACTCCGCGACGTCATTTCCGGTCGCGGCCTCCGCGACGTCACTTCCGGTCGCGGCCCACAGCGGCGGCCGCGTCTGGTGGAGGAGGAGGACGCCGGGGAGCTCAGAGAGGCCCCCGGCCTGAAAGCACACCTGCCCCGCGCTACCCCCCAAGGGAGCGCAGGAGGGGCAGCACAGTCCCGAATCGCCATAGGGGAAGACGGGAGCGACCCCAGGGGAGAGACCCGAAGGCCTGACCCCAGCCGCCCGGTAAGAAAAGAGTAGGAGCTGCCTAGTCACCGGCCACCAGCAGCTCAGAGTAACCTCTTCATGCCCCATAGAGGACAGGAAAAACACTGGTGTGTGCAGGAAGGGGAGGGGTTTTTAACCTCTTTGTGTTTCCTGTCACCTATTAGGGCGGGGAGGCAACCTCCGTTCTGCTGTCGTGGAAGGTGACTAGAGAAAGGTACCCTCATGGTGGGTTTACACACACCAATTTCTGTGTCCAATATTTGAACAGATCTCTGGTTGCAGTGAAATCATGGTCACATTGCTCCATTGTACACAGCCACAAAATGGAACTATGTGTCCATGATTTCACTGCAACCAGAGATCTGTTCAGATATTGGGCACAGAAATTGGTGTGTGTAAACTCACCATCAGGGTTCTTTGGATCACTGAAATCAATCTCAGATACCTGTGATAATTAGTTTGGCAGGTGAGCCCAATAAAAGGAAAACTGGGTGTTCCAGAATATTGAGCAGGCCACAGTTTTAAAGTAACATGGGAAAGAAAAAGGATCTCTCTGCTTCCGAAAAAATGCAACAAATAGTGCAATGCCTTGGACAAGGGATGAAAACATTAGATACTGCACGAAAATCTGAGCATGATCATCATACTGTGAAGAGATTTGTGGCCGATTCTGAGCACAGACGTGTTCGTGCAGATAAAGGCAGAATGAGGAAGGTTTCTGCCAGGCAAGTTCATCGGATTAAGAGAGCAGCTGCTAAAAAGGCCTTACAAACCAGCAAACAGATATTTGAAGCTGCTGGTGCCTCTGGAGTCCTTCGAACCTCAAGGTGTAGGATCCTTCAAAGGCTTGCTGTGGTGCATAAACCTACTATTCGGCCACCCCTAAACAGTGCTCACAAGCTGAAACAGTTGCAATGGGCCCAGACACACATGAAGACTAAATTTTCAAACTGTCTTGTTTACTGAGGAGTGCCGAGCAACCCTGGATGGTCCAGATGGATGGAATTAGTGGATGGTTGGTGGATGGCCACCATGTCCCAACAAGGCTGCGACGTCAGCAAGGAGGTGGAGGAGTCATGTTTTGGGACGGAATCATTGGGAAACAGCTGATACGCCCCTTTAAGGTTCCTGAATGTGTGTAAAGGACCTTTGCAAAGCAGAGTTTGACAGAGAACTTTCTTCCATGATACAAAAAGCAAAAACGTGCCTTCAGGAGCAAAATCATCTTCATTCATGACAATGCACCTCATGGTACGAAGAATACCTGTGTCATTGGCTGCTATGGGCATAAAAGCAGATAAACTCATGCTGTGGCCACCATCTTCTCCTGACCTCAACCCTATAGAGAACCTTTGGAGTATAAACAGGCAAAAGATCTATGTGGATGGGAGGCAGTTCACATCAAAACGGCAGCTCTGGAAGGCTATTCTTACATCATGCAAAGAAATATAAGCAGAAACTCTCCAGAAACTCACAAGTTCAATGGATGCAAGAATTGTGAAGGTGATATCAAAGAAGGGTTCCTATGTTAACATGTAACTTGGCCTGTTAGGATGTTTTGGAGTTAAATAAGCTTTTTATTTCAGTGAATGTGACCTCCTAATGCTGCAAATTCAACAAATGAGCATTTTCAGTTCTTTCAAGCATATCAAATGTGTAGAATCTCTGTGCCTAATAATTTGGAACAGTGCATTTAGAGTTTTTTTTTTAAATTTTGAAGATTATACTGTTATCATTGGGAGGTTTCTTCAATAAAATTTGATGTATACTCTAATGGGGACGTCACACACACATCAATATCGCTTGCAATCCTTTCCTTATCCCCACTTTCGCACTTCACTTGTCTTTACGTTTTCTTTGCTCTCCTATTGGTGTTTGTTATTTGGGACGTATATTCCCACTGATTCCTGGTGTTTCTATGTTTATGCATATGGACAAAAGTTCAATAAAAATTTATTGATGAAAAAAAAAGAAAAATATCACTTGCAATATCGCTGCTGCACGACGTTGCAGGAATATTTACGTGTGTTAAAGGGCGCGTCAACCAGCGATAAATCGCTAGTTGATGGTCACCAGGTTTTAGAACCTGCTCTAAAACCTGGCGATGGTCGCCCGGTGGACATGCAGCATCGCTACGTGTGACACCGGGAGACGAGCGAGAAGCCAGCTCCCCAGCGCCTCTCAGCAAGCGCTGGTATCTATGATAAACAGCGGGTAACTAAGCTACTTTCCTGCTTGTTTACATTGTTACCAGCGTTCTCGTTGATACTGATCGCCTGTGAGTCTGCCTGTGTGACAGCTCACCAGCGATCAGTCTTCAATGTCGCCAGCGATAAGATCGCTGGCGACATTGATGTGTGTGACGGCCTCTTAACAAGTGATGAGGACCTTTATTACACTGACTGTCGTTTGCACTGACCATTTATGAAAATCAGAGAAAAAGAAAATTTGCGTAATAATTTGGAACATGATGTATATAGTTTAACGTTGGTGAAAATGCATTTTATGCCATCTTTAGTTCTAATTGTTAATGGAGCCATTGGTTAAAACTACGTGAACAGGAAAGGAGAAATAGGACAGCCCCGTCTAGTGCCATTTGCTTTCCAAACTGAAAGCACCACTGAATGCAGGGTGTCTGCTGCATTCAGGAAAGGGGTCTCCCATGTTTCTACCATTCCGCTGTAAGCTGTTGAAAAGACTTTAGAAAGTTTAGAGACAGTCAGTAAGTCCCTTTGGATTTCTTATGAAGTCCTCGCTGTTCACGGGGGTCCTCTCTGTGCCGCCTCCTTCCTGTGTGGGTCTCCCCTTCTCTCCTGCGTCTCATATCACGCAGACGCAGAGCGAGGAATTGTTAGAAGCGGGTTGCCGGCAGCTGAAACGCCTCCTGCCCATGAAGTCCGCACCTAAGCCCGCCCCGCTGTATCCTTACAGCATAATTTGCAGGAGGGTGGGCTCCATCACTGACTTCACAGGCAGGAGGCGTTTCAGCCCGCTCTTATCTCTAAACATTATAAAGTGGTTTTTTTACAGGTTATGGGGAGGGGTAGAGACATGGGAGACCCCTTCCCTGAATGCAGCAGTCCAGCTAGAGGCTGGAGCTGAAGGGCATATTCACACCCCCTGCATGTTTAATCTGCCCACCGCTGCCAATCATTGTCTCCCTCTCAGCAGCATTAAACAGAGGTTTTTTTTTTTTTTTTGGTATTGCAAATGGCCACTTAGCCCCGCCCTCTGCGGTGATGTCACGGCTTAGAGCAGGGCGGGGAAAGGTGGTGATGTCACAGCAGGAGGCCGGCCGCCCCGCCTCTTGCAGTGACATCACTGCTTATACCTGCCCTGCTCTATGTTAACCATGGAGCAGGGCGGGTATAAATGGTGACATCACCGCAGGGGGCGGGGCTAAATGGCCATTTGCAATACCAAAAAAAACAAATAACATCTGTGTAATGCTGCTGAAGAGGGAGACAATGATTGGCAGCGATGGGCAGATTAAACATGCAGGGGGTGTGAATCTGCCCTTCGGTTCCAGCCTCTGGCCACCTCCTTTCTGGCTGCACGATGTAAGTTTTGTAAGTGTATTATCTCGGGGTACAGGGGTGCTCAATAGCTGGGGGACCACTTGCCTGGATGCAGCAGACATGCTGCATCCAGTGCTGTAATTAGATCACCTTGCCTGGTTTGGTGACAGGTCCTCTTTAAGTCTAGCCCGACATATGATAATAAAAAAAAAAAAAAAAAAAAAAAAATATGTGTACCATACCAGGCCAAAATTTGCACTTTTTTTTTTTTTTTTTTTACTTTAAAAAAACTGAAGAAAAAAAAAATTCAAAAAACTTAATTTGGAACTAAAATTGTACTTCATATAGAAAACATTTTTTTTTTTTTTTTTTTTTTAATCTAAAGAAGTCAGGTAAAAAAAATTTTTTATATTTGGATCACTTGATATGGAATGACCCAAAAAGGTATACCACAGTCACCGGCCACACAGCATAGAAGAAAAAACACCTCTCCATGCCCCATGGGAGGACAGGAAAGACACTGACTAGTAGATGGTGAGAGGGGATATTATTTTTCTGTGCTTCCTGTCACTAATTAGGTCATGGCGAGGCAATCTCCTATGCGGTCGTGGAAGGAGACTATAGAAATAGACCTTTTTGGTGGCAATGCAAAGAAAGACTTTGTTTACAGACAGTGCAATGAAGCTTATAAGAAAAAGAACACCTTACCAACATTTAAGCATGGTGTAGGATCCATAATGCTGTGATGTTGCTTTGCTGCATATGGTACTGGAGGTCCTGACCATATCAAAAGAATCAGGAAATCAGAATTATCAAGAGATTTTAGAGCAATATTTCCTACCCAGTGTAAGAAAACTGAGTTCGAGTCAAAACTCATTGGTCCTCCAGCAAGACAATGACCCAAAAGCACACAACCAAAAGTACACAGGGATGGTTGAAAAAGAAAAAAAAATAAAAATTGACTGACCACATTCCCATTGAAAATCTTTGGGGTCTACTCCCGACTCATCCGTTACCTCTCCAAGATCTATTACAGTCTGGTTAACCCCTACACTCTACAGAAACTATGATCATCAAAGTGACCAATGGCGTTCTGATAGTAAAACATAATGACAACCACTCTTTGCTTATCCTTCTCGACCTCTCTGCAGATGTTGACACTGTTGACCATTATCTCCTACTCGCTATGTAGAACTCCATTGGCATTAAGGACACCACTCTCTCCTGGTTGTTCTTCTATTTTTCTGACCGCTCCTTCAGTGTATTATCTGCTGGCTCCACTTCATCTCACTATTGGGAGTTCCTCAGGGTTCAGTCCTGGGCCCTTTTCTCTCTCTTCACAGCCCATCAGCAGATTTAGCTTCTAGTACCATCTGTAAGCTCATGACACATACACTTCTTCCTCTGACCTTACCCCAGCTGTATTACAGAATGCAAATGACTAACGGCAGTTTCCAACATCATGTCCGCTCTCTAACTAAAACTTGACCTTCCAAAACTAAACTTCTCTCGCCCCCCGCTAACCTTAAATCTGACATCTCCCTCTTGGTGTGCAGCACCACGATATCACCTAAGCAGCAGACTTGTTCTGTTCGACACCGGTCTCTCCTTCACCTCCTACATACAATCTCTCACCCGCTCTTGTTAAAAGGGAACCTGTCACCCCAAATCACCCTTCTAAGCTCTAAATACATGTCCCTGCAGCATTACAAAACATTCCTACACATCCCTTTGTGAGGTTTTTGTCAAATATGAAAGTACTATAAAGTCGTTTGTAAACTTACTAAATCCTTGGCAGCGGGGCGTTCCCAAGCCTCTGTCTGCTGGGCGGGTCCCCTGTGCCGCTGTATTACACCCTAATGGGCGTCATTTCAAAGTTCCTAGTGCGGGCACAATTCAGAATCTCGCGCCCGCGACGTCACGGTCATGTGATGCCGAGACGCGTCATTTCCGGGCGGCCGGGGCGCTGTTGTATAACGCGCACCGGCCGACTTCAGCAAGCGATCTGCGCATGCGCTGAGGTTGGCCAGTGCGCGTCCACAGAGAGGCAGGTGCGCAGGCTCCAGTGAACTCCCCCTCCCTCCCCTGTGTCACCCTCGCTCTCTATACATACATACATATATATATATATACACTAGTTGTGAGCCCGATTCTAAAGAATCGGGTAGTCTAGAATCCATATATAGTTTATTTACTAATATTTAGGGGAGTGCGGTGAAATTAATTGTGTGCATACAGGTGGTTCAGTGGGTTGCACAGTGCGCGGTGGCTCAGTGGTTAGCACTGCGCGGTGGCTCAGTGGTTAGCACTGCGCGGTGGCTCGAGTGGTCAGCAGCGCAGTACAGCGGCGGGCAGAGTGGTCAGCAGCGCAGTACAGCGGCGGGCAGAGTGGTCAGCAGCGCAGTACAGCGGCGGGCAGAGTGGTCAGCAGCGCAGTACAGCGGCGGCAGAGTGGTCAGCAGCGCAGTACAGCGGCGGGCAGAGTGGTCAGCAGCGCAGTACAGCGGCGGGCAGAGTGGTCAGCAGCGCAGTACAGCGGCGGGCAGAGTGGTCAGCAGCGCAGTACAGCGCGGCGAGTGGTCAGCAGCGCAGTACAGCGGGGGCAGAGTGGTCAGCAGCGCAGTACAGCGGCGGGCAGAGTGGTCAGCAGCGCAGTACAGCGGCGGGCAGAGTGGTCAGCAGCGCAGTACAGCGGCGGGCAGAGTGGTCAGCAGCGCAGTACAGCGGCGGGCAGAGTGGTCAGCAGCGCAGTACAGCGGCGGGCAGAGTGGTCAGCAGCGCAGTACAGCGGCGGGCAGAGTGGTCAGCAGCGCAGTACAGCGGCGGGCAGAGTGGTCAGCAGCGCAGTACAGCGGCGGGCAGAGTGTCAGGCGAGTACAGCGCGGCAGTGTACAGCGCTGCGGCGGGCAGAGTGGTCAGCAGCGCAGTACAGCGGCGGGCAGAGTGGTCAGCAGCGCAGTACAGCGGCGGGCAGAGTGGTCAGCAGCGCAGTACAGCGGCGGGCAGAGTGGTCAGCAGCGCAGTACAGCGGCGGGCAGAGTGGTCAGCAGCGCAGTACACAGCGGCGCGGGCAGAGTGGTCAGCAGCGCAGTACAGCGGCGGGCAGAGTGGTCAGCAGCGCAGTACAGCGGCGGGCAGAGTGGTCAGCAGCGCAGTACAGCGGCGGGCAGAGTGGTCAGCAGCGCAGTACAGCGGCGGGCAGAGTGGTCAGCAGCGCAGTACAGCGGCGGGCAGAGTGGTCAAGCCAGCGCAGTACAGCGCGACAGCGGCAGAGTGGTCAGCAGCGCAGTACAGCGGCGGGCAGAGTGGTCAGCAGCGCAGTACAGCGCGGGGGCAGAGTGGTCAGCAGCAGCGCAGTACAGCGGCGGGCAGAGTGGTCAGCAGCGCAGTACAGCGGCGGGCAGAGTGGTCAGCAGCGCAGTACAGCGGCGGGCAGAGTGGTCAGCAGCGCAGTACAGCGGCGGGCAGAGTGGTCAGCGGGCCAGTACAGCGGCGGGCAGAGTGGTCAGCGCAGTACAGCGGCGGGCAGAGTGGTCAGCGCAGTACAGCGGCGGGCAGAGTGGTCAGCGCAGTCAGCGGCGGGCAGAGGCAGCGCTAAGCCGGCAGAGTGGGTCAGCGCAGTGGGCCGGCGGGCAGAGTGGTCAGCGCAGTGCGGGCGGGCAGCGCAGTGCGGCAGGGGTCAGCGGCAGAGTGCGCGCAGTGGGCAGGCAGAGTGGTCAGCAGAGGACAGAGGCACTCTGCCTGTCATACTTACCAGCGGGTCATCGTCTTCCCCTCCACGGCATTTTTACTCTGCCGTCCCGAGCATCTTGGCTCCACTCATGCAGAGCATTGCGCCTGTGCAGCCTCCTCTCTGCAGAGCATTGCTCCTGTGCAGCCTCCCCTCATGCAGAGCAATGCTCCTGTGCAGCCACCTCTGTGCAGAGCATTGCGCCTGTGCAGCCTCCTCCTCTCTGCAGAGCATTGCGCCTGTGCAGCCTCCTCCTCTCTGCAGAGCATTGCGCCTGTGCAGCCTCCTCCTCTCTGCAGAGCATTGCGCCTGTGCAGCCTCCTCCTCTCTGCAGAGCATTGCGCCTGTGCAGCCTCCTCCTCTCTGCAGAGCATTGCGCCTGTGCAGCCTCCTCCTCTCTGCAGAGCATTGCGCCTGTGCAGCCTCCTCCTCTCTGCAGAGCATTGCGCCTGTGCAGCCTCCTCCTCTCTGCAGAGCATTGCGCCTGTGCAGCCTCCTCCTCTCTGCAGAGCATTGCGCCTGTGCAGCCTCCTCCTCTCTGCAGAGCATTGCGCCTGTGCAGCCTCCCCCTCTCTGCAGAGCATTGCGCCTGTGCAGCCTCCCCCTCTCTGCAGAGCATTGCGCCTGTGCAGCCTCCCCTCATGCAGAGCAATGTCCTGTGCAGCCTCTTCTCTGCAGAGCAATGCTCCTGTGCAGCCTCCTCTCTGCAGAGCAATGCTCCTGTGCAGCCTCCCCTCATGCAGAGCAATGCTCCTGTGCAGCCTCCTCTCTGCAGAGCAATGCTCCTGTGCAGCCTCCTCTCTGCAGAGCAATGCTCCTGTGCAGCCTCCTCTCTGCAGAGCAATGCTCCTGTGCAGCCTCCTCTCTGCAGAGCAATGCTCCTGTGCAGCCTCCTCTCTGCAGAGCAATGCTCCTGTGCAGCCTCCTCTGCAGAGCAATGCTCCTGTGCAGCCTCCTCTGTGCAGAGCAATGCTCCTGTGCAGCCTCCTCTGTGCAGAGCATTGCTCCTGTGCAGCCTCCCCTCATGCAGAGCAATGCTCCTGTGCAGCCTCCCCTCATGCAGAGCAATGCTCCTGTGCAGCCTCCTCTGTGCAGAGCATTGCTCCTGTGCAGCCTCCCCTCATGCAGAGCAATGCTCCTGTGCAGCCTCCTCCTCATGCAGAGCAATGCTCCTGTGCAGCCTCTTCTCTGCAGAGCATTGCTCCTGTGCAGCCTCCTCCTCTCTGCAGAGCATTGCTCCTGTGCAGCCTCCTCCTCTCTGCAGAGCATTGCTCCTGTGCAGCCCCCTCCTCTCTGCAGAGCATTGCTCCTGTGCAGCCCCCTCCTGTCTGCAGAGCATTGCTCCTGTGCAGCCCCCTCCTGTCTGCAGAGCATTGCTCCTGTGCAGCCCCCTCCTGTCTGCAGAGCATTGCTCCTGTGCAGCCCCCTCCTGTCTGCAGAGCATTGCTCCTGTGCAGCCTCCTCTCACCTGTATCCTGGAGATCAGCTTTGGGAGCTCAGTCCGGGGTCCTCTGTCACCTCTATGTTCCCTTGTGATCGCAGCATGTCAGAGGCAGAGAATCACTGATGAGGAGACGTCTGATGTGAGACAGCGGCATGATGTCTCCTGTGCTGACACTGCAGCAATTAAAGTGCCTGTGATGATGTCACAGTCATGTGATATAGCCCCGCCCATACCAGTGACATCTCAGGTCCTGCAAGCCGTGGGGGGGAGAGAGAGAGAGAGACTCTGCAAGGGTTTGAGAGGCAGCCACAGACACGACGATGGAAACAGCGCCGAATATGACGGAAGTGCCTTAAGGTAATTATATATATATATATATATATATATATATATATATATATATATATATATATATATATATACACATATACACACACATATATGTGTGTGTGTTTGTGCATACTTCACTCATATATATATATATATATATATATTTATTTTTTTATATAGATATGTATATGTATGTGATCAAAAATACATATTTACACACACATATACCGTATATTATAATATATATGTGTTTGTGTGTGTATGTATATATATATATATATATAGTCTGTATGCAGAGAGGAAAACTGGGCACTATCCGTGCATAGAGGTTTGTGCAGCTCCATACATTATGACTGACTGAAGGAATCCAGCACTTTGGGGTGCTCACTATAAGTGAGAATAGTCAATCCAATAAGGTAGATAAAAAAGCCAGTGGCACTCACCAAAGTTGATCTTCAATTCTTTTTAATTCCACATTACATGTGCGGAGTACAAAGAGAGGGGGGAGGGAGGTGCTGCAACGAGGACGACGGTAACCGTTTCGCGGTTGATCTGCCGCTTCTACGGGTCCTGACATGGCGTCTGACGGCACATCCGGTGCTAAATAGTTAACCAGCTGTATCGTCAGAGCATTCACCAATGAAAAGTGATTACATACATATGTGTAGAAAAATGCAACAAGGGCTATGTTTTATACATCAATTTACACCAATAAAGTGATTATAGTACAGAAAAAACTAATATTTTGTTTCTGTAGAAAAACAAACAAAATTATAACATGCAGATAACGGAGAAAGAAGGTCTAGTTATGTTACAAGCCGTAAAGCCTCTAAAACGAGGGAGCATTGGTAGTCTGATCGTATATCACCTAAAAGCAGGGGATTATGATTTAGTAAATCCAATCACTTGTGAAGAAAACCGACGTGCTCATTTACTTGTTGTTGATTGTAACATTATACTATTTTATACGAACAGTACTATCCATGCTCGTTTTTATAACTAAGATATATCTCATTACGGCTTTTTTATATATATATATATGTGTTAGGCAACTGACATTTAAAGCTTAATTAAGCATTCAGGTATATCAATTTCATGACTCTAATCATGGTCAGGAGAAGCCGAGACACAGAGGTCTGTGTTAAGCTCGGCCTTCATGAGCATGATTTATATTTTAAGATTATCAAGGCATATTCTCAGAGATAAGAATGATGAAGCGTCTAAGGCAAAAATATAGATAGAAAAGATGGACAAATGTCCGTGCATTTTATAGAAAGGCCGCTAGATCATTCTTATCATTCATTCCCAGCAAACCACATGCTTTAGACCTGATTATCCATTTACATTCTTTTTGTAAAAGGATTTTATGTATATCTCCTCCTCTCCCTGTTGGGAATACTCTCTCCAGTCCTGCAAAGGTCAGGACTTCGGCTTTCCCTTCGTGGCATTCTCTCACATGTTTTATTAGTCTAGGACTACCGATACCGGTGGTGACAGATTTGACATGTTCTTTAAAACGTGTGCACATTTCCCTGATAGTTTTTCCGATGTAGAACCTTCTACATGGACAGAAAACTATATAAACGAGCCATTTAGTCTTGCAACTAATGTAGGTGGAAATTTTTTGACTAATCCCCCCAAAATTTACAGGATTATCTGTTTCATGGTGTTTAAATGCAGGAACTGCAAATGGTGTATAGTTACCAATGGGGCGTTTTTTATCTAGCCAATTAAGCTCTTTCTGAACAACCATTCTATTGTTTATCAATATATCTTTCAAGTTTTGGCATTTCCTATAAGTTATTAATGGGGGTCCTAATTCTAGTGCCCCTAATTCTCTGTCTTTTAGAAGTACATGCCAATGCTTATAGATAACACTTTTAATTTTATCAAACATGGGGCCATAGGTGAAAGAGAAAACAAAACGTTTCTTATCACCTCCCGGTCCCTGTTTGTCAATCTTTGGTTGCTCATTCAAGATACGTGCTTTGGCTTTATTTAAAACCTTTTTTGGATATCCCCTTTGGAGAAATTGTTTTTCCAGTTCTTTACATTGTGAATCAAAATTATTTGCATCATTATTCATTCTTTTAACCCGTAACATTTGACTGTAGGGTAAGGCATGTTTAGTATGAGTAGGGTGCGCACTGTCAAAATGTAATAAGGTATTACATGCGGTTGGCTTTTTATATAGGGATCTAGATATACTGTTATTCTTTATTTTAATCATAATGTCTAGAAAAGCTAGTTCCTGGTCCCCAAACACGGCAGTGAAATACATGTTATACTTATTTGTTGTATTTAAATAAGAAACAAAAAGCTGGAACTCTTCCTCTGTTCCATCCCATATAATAAAGACGTCATCTACATAACGCAGATATGTCTTAATATTTTTCAGAAAGGGATTGTCCAGAGAGTATATCAATTTGTCTTCTAGGTGCGCCAAAAACAGATTAGCAAGGGTACATGATACCGGTGTCCCCATTGCCGTCCCCACCGTTTGTTTATACCACACTTCTCCAAAAGTGAAGGCGTTGTGGGACAAAACAAACGTTAAAGCTTCACATATAAACTCGATTAATTTAGGGTTCTGATTATTAGTTGTTAATATATCTTTGATGATTTCAACGGCTAGATTTTGGGGGATTCGCGTGTATAGACTTTCCACATCTATGGAAACAAGTCTATATCCTTGCTGCCATTCAATCTGATCCAAATATTTAGCGAAATCATTAGAATCTTTTACATAGGACGGAATAACATTCAGTATTGGCCTCAGCAACCAATCCAAAAATTTGGATAGTGGTTCAGTTAGTGAACCCTCCCCGGACACTATAGGGCGTCCGGGGGGGTTTTCCAAAGATTTATGCACTTTAGGCAACTGATACCAATAAGGTTTCCGGGGGGAATTTACAAAGAGTTTTTCAGCCTGTTTACTATCTAGCACATTCAATAGCACATATTTTCTCAATAGTTTTCTCAATTCTTCATTAAATTTACATGTAGGATCGGTTTGTAAGATTTTATATGTATCGGGGCAGTTTAATTGACGTTTAGCTTCTTTTTCATAATCATCTTTTTTTATTAAAACAATTCCCCCACCCTTATCAGCTTTTTTGATTAAGATTTTATCCCACTTTTTTATGTAGTCTAAAGCTGACTGTTCATCAGCTGTCAATTTAGACTTAGGGGGTGGATATACCAAAGCTTCAATATCTTTGCTGACAAGTTCTTCGAACAAATCAATACTATTTCCAGGAGAGGTAGGGGGATAAAAATCCGACCTAACCCCTCCGGAAAAAGGTTCAGAATTTTCAACTTCACCGAGAATAGTGTTAAGTTGTCCTGGCTGAAGGCTCAAAAGAATTTCTGTATCATTTTTCACATCATGCAGAGAAGAATCTCTGGCAAAAAAACCAAGAGAACCTATTTTAATTGGTGTCGCTGTGGGTGTACCATCACCATCATTTTTATTTTTATCCTTATGATGCAAAAAATGTTTGAAAAGGTGAACCTTCCTAATTCCTTTATATAGATCAACTTTAAAATCAGTAAATCTAAATTCATCTTCGATACAGAAATTCAGTCCTCTCTTTAGTAATTGTTCCACATTACCGGGTATGGATTGTCCTGTTAGGTTGAAAATTTGTATAGAATTTTCATCTGATTTTCATCTGATGTTAGTCTCTCCAGGATACTACCTTCCTTTTCCCATAGGTGGTTAGATTTTCCTCGTCCTCTACCTCTTCTGATCCGCTTTCTAAAGGGTTATTATTCAGATGTTTTACAGAAGGTTCTACATCGGAAAAACTATCAGGGAAATGTGCACACGTTTTAAAGAACATGTCAAATCTGTCACCACCGGTATCGGTAGTCCTAGACTAATAAAACATGTGAGAGAATGCCACGAAGGGAAAGCCGAAGTCCTGACCTTTGCAGGACTGGAGAGAGTATTCCCAACAGGGAGAGGAGGAGATATACATAAAATCCTTTTACAAAAAGAATGTAAATGGATAATCAGGTCTAAAGCATGTGGTTTGCTGGGAATGAATGATAAGAATGATCTAGCGGCCTTTCTATAAAATGCACGGACATTTGTCCATCTTTTCTATCTATATTTTTGCCTTAGACGCTTCATCATTCTTATCTCTGAGAATATGCCTTGATAATCTTAAAATAATAAATCATGCTCATGAAGGCCGAGCTTAACACAGACCTCTGTGTCTCGGCTTCTCCTGACCATGATTAGAGTCATGAAATTGATATACCTGAATGCTTAATTAAGCTTTAAATGTCAGTTGCCTCACACATATATATATATATAAAAAAGCCGTAATGAGATATATCTTAGTTATAAAAACGAGCATGGATAGTACTGTTCGTATAAAATAGTATAATGTTACAATCAACAACAAGTAAATGAGCACGTCGGTTTTCTTCACAAGTGATTGGATTTACTAAATCATAATCCCCTGCTTTTAGGTGATATACGATCAGACTACCAATGCTCCCTCGTTTTAGAGGCTTTACGGCTTGTAACATAACTAGACCTTCTTTCTCCGTTATCTGCATGTTATAATTTTGTTTGTTTTTCTACAGAAACAAAATATTAGTTTTTTCTGTACTATAATCACTTTATTGGTGTAAATTGATGTATAAAACATAGCCCTTGTTGCATTTTTCTACACATATGTATGTAATCACTTTTCATTGGTGAATGCTCTGACGATACAGCTGGTTAACTATTTAGCACCGGATGTGCCGTCAGACGCCATGTCAGGACCCGTAGAAGCGGCAGATCAACCGCGAAACGGTTACCGTCGTCCTCGTTGCAGCACCTCCCTCCCCCCTCTCTTTGTACTCCGCACATGTAATGTGGAATTAAAAAGAATTGAAGATCAACTTTGGTGAGTGCCACTGGCTTTTTTATCTACCTTATTGGATATATATATATATATATGATCACAAATACATATTTACACCCACATATATATAGATGTATTATATTTTTGTGTGTGTGTTAGAGATATATATATATATAGACATATCTATACATCTATATAAAAATGTACCGTATATACTCGTGTATAAGCCGAGTTTTTCAGCCCAAAATTTGGGCTGAAAAGTCCCCCCCTCGGCTTATACACGGGTCTATACGGGGGCCCATCTTGTGGTGGCTGTGGTGGGGGCTGTGGAGGCTGGAGGAGGCGGGGGGGGGGGGCTGCTGTATGAGCGGCCCCGTCACGTGGGGCCGCTCATTAAATATGCACTGCTTCCCCCTGTCAATCAGCGGCAGGGGAAGCAGTGCATATAGCCCCCAAATGCTGGCACTCGCCCCCCCTTGTAAGGGCCCCCCCCCCCCCCCCGCTGCTTATACATCATCGCCGCTCCTCGGTGCTCCTCGCTGCTCCGTCCGTCCTGCTGCTGCATCCGGGACCCCCGCCGTCGCAATGCATATGACGTCATCGCGCGACAGCCGGGATCCCGGATGTAGAAGGCCGGGAGCAGAGAGGACGGAGCAGCGAGGAGCGGCGATGATCAGAAGACCGGGATGGTAAGAGAAGCGGGGGGGGCCCTTGCAAGGGGGGGGGGGCGAGTGCCAGCATTTGGGGGCTGCTGTGTACCGCCAGGGGGCTGCTGGGTACCCCCTGGGGGCCTGCTGTATACCACTGGGGCTGCTGTATACTACCACTGGGGCTGCTGTATACTACCACTGGGGCTGCTGTATACTACCACTGGGGCTGCTGTATACTACCACTGGGGCTGCTATATACTACCACTGGGGAGACCTGTATACCACTGGGGGGGCCTGTATACCTGTGCTAGGGTCCACCCTCGGCTTATACACGAGTCAATAGGTTTTTCCAGATTTTTGGGGCAAAAGTAGGGGGGTCGGCTTATACACGGGTCGGCTTATACACGAGTATATACGGTATATGTGTGTGAACAAAAATACATATTTACACACACATACTGTGGTAGTATATATGTGTGTGCATGCGTAATATTATATATATATATTAGTGTTAATACATATTTAGATGTGTTTTTTATTAATTAGAGTGAAGCAGTGGGGACACAGGGAGGGAGGGAGGGGGTCACAGTTAGAGAGCGAGGGTGACACAGGGGAGGGAGGGGGAGTTCACTGGAACCTGCCTCTCTCTGTGGACGCGCACTGGCCAACCTCAGCGCATGCGCAGATCGCTTGCTGAAGTCAGCCGGTGCGCGTCATACAACAGCGCCCCGGCCGCCCGGAAATGACGCGTCCCGGCATCACATGACCGTGACGTCGCGGGCGCGAGATTCTGAATTGTGCCCGCGCTAGGAACTTTGAAATGACGCCCATTAGGGCGTAATACAGCGGCACAGGGGACCCGCCCAGCTGACAAAGAGGCTTGGGAACGCCCCACTGCCAAGGATTTAGTAAGTTTACAAACGACTTTATAGTACTTTCATATTTGACAAAAACCTCACAAAGGGATGTGTAGGAATGTTTTGTAATGCTGCAGGGACATGTATTTAGAGCTTAGAAGGGTGATTTGGGGTGACAGGTTCCCTTTAATTGCACTTAAAGAACATCTCTAGAATCTGCTACTTCTCACCATGGAAACATAAATAAAAAAAAAAAAAAAAAAAAAAAAAAAAAAAGACTATGGGTGCTGTCATGGCCTCATGAAAATCCCATTACCGGTATGTATTTTGGATTTTTCCCCATCGCCCATGACAGCGGCACATGATACACTATAATAGACAATTATTATTAACAGGAGAACAACAGGAGTTTATATGCAAAAATATCAAAGTTTATTTAGATTTCATAAAAGATTTACCAATATATAAACAACAGTAAAATCAGGGACGATACATTTATTGCACACATTGATACATAAAATTGAGCCCAGTATATGACAGAGTTCCAAACAGAGATTAAGGGCACACAATGGATTTTAGTACAGTGACTAGGATAGAGGGGGGGAGACAGTCGTCATCCGAAACCAGTTCTGTTTAGTTAACATTACTTCATCATATGTATACACTTCAAAGACATATAAATTAGTCTATGGTTTCAGAACTCCATATACATATCCCCTCATGGAAACATTAGACCCCATTGGGAGCATGAGTTTTTAGTTCAGTACTCATCCTTACATATCCTCTTTACAACATCAAGAATAACTACCTGGGTATCTAAATTGTAAAGAGCAGTCATCTAAGAGATTCTCTCATTGAGTTTTGTATGAGGTAGATAATTACCCATATTGCTCGATATTGCAGGAGGAACCAGGCTCAGGACAAACAAGGACAAAGGACACCACTTGCAAAACCCTTCTCATAAAGGATAGTTGGGTCGTGGAGGAAAGATTGGGTCTATTGTACCGAAAAAGCATAGAAGGGGACGACCATGTAGTGGACGGCCCTACAGATCTGCTCTAAGTCACCCTTCTCCCCATGAAGTAGAGATAGATCTAGTTGAATGGGCTCTAAGTTCTGATGGTACCAGAGTACCAGTAGAGGAGTAAGCTAGAGAGATTGCATCATGAACCCATCTAGCTAAGGTACTTTTAGTAATACTAAGGCCCTTAGTGGAACCCTGAAAGGAAATGAACAAAGCTTGGGGTTTCCTCTAGTCTTTGGTTCTATCTAGGTAGTGAATTGGGACGGTCTCACATTTAAGAGCTCCCGTCACACGCAGCAATTTTGCTAGCAATTTCACTGGCAATTTGCTGATTGCAGTAAAATCATGGACACATTGTTCTATTTTGTTGCTGTGTTCAAATGGAACAATGTGTCCATGATTTCACTGCAACCAGCAAATTGCCAGTGAAATTGCTAGCAATATTGCCGCATGTGACGGTACCTTAAGGTATGACGTTTCTGCTCTTCTGAGCTGGAAGGAGGATCACACAGGGAGGCAAGGTAATTTCCTGAGATCTATGAAAATGTTTCACCACTAAGAAGGAAGTGTCAGGTGTTAATATTACCCTATCTGGAAGTATTTGGGTATAAGGAGGATCAATTGAAAGTGACTGACGATCACCAATTCATGTAGATGACGTAAGGGCTACCAGCAAGGCTAATTTAATTCTTAGAATTCTGCTCCAGATAAGAGCTAATGGGGGAGAGACAAAATGGTATAGATCTAAGTGTATTAGTCTTTTTCAATAAAGAGTTACTGTCATGGAAATATTGCTCACCTTTTTACAAGATGTATATCGTATTTCTTAATAGATTGCTGGACTGCAGGCTTGCTGCTCACTCCTCCAGAGATTCCAAAGACTCAGGGTGTGTCTCTGATCAGTCAAATAGAAAGGTAATGAAAACCGGTTTCAGATTGGAGCGGCGCTTCCATACTCGTCCAGGGTTTTCTTTTAAAAAAAAATGTGTTTTCTTTTATTTCATCCGGATTGTAATAATTAAAAAACGATACAGTATAGTACAACGCGTTTCGACCTAGATACAAGTCTTCCTCAGGTACATTTAGTAATAACATAAAAGGTATCTTAAAAATGTCTATATATGTTATTCTTATAAAATCCTCCTTTCAACTGAGTTTGAGAGATTGGGAAGTTAGTCACCGCCCCTAATTAGCGATTACAATAATTGATCTACAATTAGCAAGAGGTGTCTCCGGTACGCCCCCAGGCTCTGAGTATTCATGAGCCTAGTAAGTGGCACCGGGGAAGAGGAACAAAATGTTCCAAAAGTAGACAGTATGGTCTTATTTCTTTGTTTAGTTATAAAACCAGTAATTATCTATGTAGTCTATACACAGAGGTGTAAAGAGACTTTATTCCTCTCTGTCCGACAGTCCTCCATATGTCTGCAATCCGACCCCAGGCTCTGAGTATTCATGAGCCTAGTAAGCAGCAGCGGGAACAAATGGAGCAAGCTGCTCCCAAAAATAACGTGGAGAGACCTTATTTTTTTCACTATAACTGCCTCCTTAATGTCTCCGGTCCGCCCAAAAGGTTTTATGAGAACTCATGAGCCTAATAAGTGGCACCGGGGACAAGAGGAGCGGATTGTTCCAAAAGTGGACAGTATGGACTCACGTGTTTTCCGTATTTCTTTTTAGATAGAAAAGTAAAAATAAAATGATTATCGTATATACTCATGTATAAGCCGACCCCCCTACTTTTGCCCCCAAAACCTGGGAAAACTATTGACTTGTGCATAAACCGAGGGTGGACCCCAGCACAGGTATACAACCCGCAGTGGTACGCTATTAAAGCAGCAGCCCCAGTGGTACGCTACTAAAGCAGCAGCCCCAGTGGTACGCTACTAAAGCAGCAGCCCCAGTGGTTACGCGTACCAAAGCAGCAGCCCCAGTGGTACGCTACCATAGCAGCAGCCCCAGTGGTACGCTACATAGCAGCAGCCCCAGTGGTACGCTACATAGCAGCAGCCCCAGTGGTACGCTACATAGCAGCAGCCCCAGTGGTACGCTACATAGCAGCAGCCCCAGTGGTACGCTACATAGCAGCAGCCCCAGTGGTACGCTACATAGCAGCAGCCCCAGTGGTACGCTACATAGCAGCAGCCCCAGTGGTACGCTACATAGCAGCAGCCCCAGTGGTACGCTACATAGCAGCAGCCCCAGTGGTACGCTACATAGCAGCAGCCCCAGTGGTACGCTACATAGCAGCAGCCCCAGTGGTACGCTACATAGCAGCAGCCCCAGTGGTACGCTACATAGCAGCAGCCCCAGTGGTACGCTACATAGCAGCAGCCCCAGTGGTACGCTACATAGCAGCAGCCCCAGTGGTACGCTACATAGCAGCAGCCCCAGTGGTACGCTACATAGCAGCAGCCCCAGTGGTACGCTACATAGCAGCAGCCCCAGTGGTACGCTACATAGCAGCAGCCCCAGTGGTACGCTACATAGCAGCAGCCCCAGTGGTACGCTACATAGCAGCAGCCCCAGTGGTACGCTACATAGCAGCAGCCCCAGTGGTACGCTACATAGCAGCAGCCCCAGTGGTACGCTACATAGCAGCAGCCCCAGTGGTACGCTACATAGCAGCAGCCCCAGTGGTACGCTACATAGCAGCAGCCCCAGTGGTACGCTACATAGCAGCAGCCCCAGTGGTACGCTACATAGCAGCAGCCCCAGTGGTACGCTACATAGCAGCAGCCCCAGTGGTACGCTACATAGCAGCAGCCCCAGTGGTACGCTACATAGCAGCAGCCCCAGTGGTACGCTACATAGCAGCAGCCCCAGTGGTACGCTACATAGCAGCAGCCCCAGTGGTACGCTACATAGCAGCAGCCCCAGTGGTACGCTACATAGCAGCAGCCCCAGTGGTACGCTACATAGCAGCAGCCCCAGTGGTACGCTACATAGCAGCAGCCCCAGTGGTACGCTACATAGCAGCAGCCCCAGTGGTACGCTACATAGCAGCAGCCCCAGTGGTACGCTACATAGCAGCAGCCCCAGTGGTACGCTACATAGCAGCAGCCCCAGTGGTACGCTACATAGCAGCAGCCCCAGTGGTACGCTACATAGCAGCAGCCCCAGTGGTATACGCAATAGCAGCAGCCCCAGTGGTACATAGCAGCAGCCCCAGTGGTACATACAGAGCCCATGGTTCGGCCCCAAATGCAGGCACTTGCCCCCTCCGTTGTAAGGCTCCCCCCCCGCTGCTTAACTTACCCTCCCTGGTCTTCTGCACCGCGCCGGTCTTCCGTGCTCAGTCCTCCATGCTCAAATCCTCGCTGCATCCGGGGTCCCCGGCCGTCACAGTAACGATGACGTCATCGTTACTGCGACGGCTGGGGACCCCTGATGCAGCGAGGACGGGAGCATGGAGGACTGAGCACGGAAGACCAGCGCGGTGCAGAAGACCAGGGATGGTAAGTTAAGCAGCGGGGGGGCCTTACAACGGAGGGGGGGGCGAGTGCCAGCATTTGGGGGCCATATATTTAGATATGCACTGCTTCCCTCTGCCGCTGATTGACAGGGGGAAGCAGTGCATATATAATGAGCGGCCCCACATGACGGGGCGCTCATACAGCAGCCTCCCCCCGCCTCCCCAGCCCCGGACACAGACCCCACCACCGTATTGACCCGTGTATAAGCCGGGGGAAGGGGGGGAACACTTTTCAGCCCAATTTTTGGGCTGAAAAACTCGGCTTATACACGAGTATAAACGGTAACTCCAATACTAATACTAAAGTACCAGAGTTTAATTATTTTATTATATTTCTAGTATTGCAGTTAATCAGCCTGGGGGCGGATTGCAGACATATGGAGGACTGTCGGACAGGGAGGAATAAAGTCTCTTTACACCTCTGTGTAAAGACTACATAGATAATTACTGGTTTTATAACTAAACAAATAAATAAGACCATACGGTCTACTTTTGGAACATTTCGTTCCTCTTCCCCGATTCCGCTTACTAGGCTCATGAATTCTCATAGAGCCTTGGGGCAGACTGGAGACATATGGGAGATTGCTATACTGAGAGAAATAAGGTCTTTCCACACCATTCTTGGGAGCAGCCTGCAACATTTGTCCCCGCTGCCGCTTACTAGGCTCATGAATACTCAGACCCTGGGGGCGGACCGGAGACACCTCTTATTAATTGTAGATCAATTATTGTAATCACTAATTAGGGGCGGTGACTAACTTCCCAATCTCTCAAACTCAGTTGAAAAGAGGATTTTATAAGAACATATAGACATTTTTAAGATACCTTTTATGTTATTACTAAATGTACCTGAGGAAGACTTGTATCTAGGTTGAAACGCATTGTACTATACTGTATTGTTTTTTAATTTTTACAATCCGAATGAAGTAAAAGAAAAAAATTTTTTTAAAAAGAAAACCCTGGACGAGTAGGGAAGCGCGGCTCCAATCTGAAACCGGTTTTCATTACCTTTCTATAAGGCTAATTTAATGGAAAGAATCTTAATAGGAATCTCTAAAAGTGGTTCAAAGGCACTATCAGAAAGGGCATTAAGCATTGAAGGGTACTAGAAGGCGAACTGGAGTAGCCCTCTGACAGGATGAAATTAACCTCCTCATCCACCCATTTCCTGCTAGGTCAGCATTAAACAGGGTGCCCTGGGCCAAAACATGTATTTTAAGGTGCAGGAAGCCTACGATGACGGAAATTGGGGGAGGACCCACGGGACAGTCCCTTGAGGAAAACAACATTTTTTTCCATACTCTCCCATAAAGCCTAGTTGTAATTGGCTTCTGACTGGACAAAAAGGTAGATACTAGATCCGAGAAAATCCCCTATCTAGAAGCAATTGCCTTTCATAAGCCAGGCTGTCAAACGAAGACCCGTCTCTTGAAGGTGAAGAACTAGGACAGCAGATTCGGAGTGATCGGCAGTGACCAAGGGTCT
Organism: Allobates femoralis; assembly: GCA_033576535.1. Lineage (NCBI taxonomy): Eukaryota > Metazoa > Chordata > Amphibia > Anura > Aromobatidae > Allobates > Allobates femoralis. The sequence goes on from JARQOC010000005.1 coordinate 332,330,685, forward strand.
GCAACTACCATCTTTTTCAGCCAGAAAAACCATGACCTTTTGGCCCAAAGAATAACGATCAATATTACAGACGATCCATATGCATCTTTCATAAGACTGCAGGTTTCAACATGACTGGGAGATACGTATACAGAAGGCCTGAACTCCATGGGATTTTGAAGGAATCTACAGCTAGAGGATTGTCCCTCAGGTTGAGGGAGCAAAATTCAGCCACCTTTGTATTGTTTCTGGTAGCAAACAGATCTATTGACGGTATGCCCCACTGATCCATATACTGATCTTGAATACTACAGGATTTAGGGATCATTCCCCCTGTCTCAATGGACGTCTGCTACACAATTGTTTGACCCTTTAAGATCTAGTGGAGTCAGTGAGGAAAGTTGTTGTTAGGCTAATTCAAACATGAAATGTGACTTCCATCTGAGGGAAGGCTCTCGTGTCCCCCTGATGATTCATGTAAGAGACTGCCACGCTGTTGTCTGAAAAGAGCTGGACGTCACATCCCTTGAGAAAGGGAAGAAAATGTTCCAACCCCTTCTAGATGGCCAATAGCTCTTGGAGATTCAAGGAAGCCCGTTTTTCTCAGTCTATGAACACTGTTCTGTTCCCCATATGGGTTCCCCAGCCGTAGGAGCTGGCATCTGTGGTAATCACATCTGTGGTTGGGGGTCACCCACACGGACCTCCTTGGGATAGGTTGTCTATGTCCAACCACCATCTGAGGAAGTAGATTGTTTGGTTAGAGGGCAGGTTGACACTTTTCTCAGTCTTTTAACCATTCCGGATTGCGGATGAGTAATGTCCTTTTTCATGGGGAATTACTCTTTGATTACACTTTTGATAGAGCTACAACCTCAGCTTCTTTACATTCTATTTTAAACACAATTGTTTCAAATGATTATTTAATCTCGTTAAACGGCTTATCCATGCCATTTGCACTGTATCTCCAAAATATGGTAAATGGGTATCTCAAATTTCTGTAGATTAGGTCTCTCAGTAGTTTGTGTTGGGTCTTTATTGGTACCTAATCCATGTGCAGGTTTGGGGGTCATCTTTATTATCCCAGCTTTATCATCCAGAAAAGAAACCTGGCATTATTACATTGGATAGAAGGCCGCTCATATGATAAGTTGGAAAAATTGGCCTTGTTAGGCCGGCTTCACATTGTCTGCGTTGCAAAAGCTGCGGACCGAACACCAAAAGCATGCAGACTGCGTCCCTATGTTTAACATGGAGACGAATGGTACCTGCGCTTGACTGCATTTGCGTCCGGTTGCGTAAAAAAAACATGTTTTCTCAGACGCACCAAAAAATGCAACTTGTTGCATTTTTTGTGCGTCCAGAGAGTTTGATTTCTACACAAGCGTCCGTATGCACAGAAATCATGTATTGGATCCTATGTGCACGCCATTGTCATCCGCAGCACAAGCAAGCGGACGCATGTGTTTACATAGTACGTTCTTGTAAATGTGCATGGCCACCCAACCATCGGTCTTGGTGGGCAAAAGGCGGAGATCAGCAGCGGCCGAAAGAACAGTGGCGGCAGTCGCCCTTGCCCACCGATCTCCCGGCTGCCAAGACAGCCGATTGGGTGGCTAGGCACATTTACAATAACATACTATGTGAACGCATACGGAAAATGATCGCTGCGTTCACATCAGTATAACTGCGTTTGGCACTCTTTGCGTCTGCATGACAGATGCATGCAGACTCAAACGCTAGTGTGAAGCTAGCCTTAAGCTCAGAAAAAGACGCTTCAGTGGAGATTCGTATATGTATAAATGCATGTGGCCAGTACAAAGTACTAGAATATACCTAGCTTGCTCCTTACAAAGACCCTAAAGAGAATCAGGGGTCATGCATTAGGTGTGTAGGAAAGGAAAATCCAACAACGAAATAATAAAGGGTTCTTCATATTTAAAGCAGTGAAGTTAGTGGCATGCCCTACCAAAACACATAATGATGGCAGACAGTACATCAGCATTTAAAAAGAGAAAAAAAGACGTAAAAAAAGGTAAGGACAGCTTCTTCCAGCTACCGGGTCAGGCCAGGACCGCATGAGCTTCAGAGGTCTCCCACCTCCAAGACAGGAAACCTAAACTGAGGTTCAGGAGAGGTCCCGCCTTTTTTATCTCAGAGGTTTCCTGTCTTGGATGGCCGGTCCTATCTCTCAGGTGGTGCTTTCGTGGCGATAGGGAAAATAGAATTTATAACTGGCTCGAAACGTTGAGCTGTCTTTTGTCTACCATTGTAAATAGGGTTCTGAAGGTGCCTAGCCCCAGAACTGGAAGTGCAGCATCCTGCAGAAAATTTACCTTATTCTTCCCGGGGGCCACCAGCTTTCAGTTATAAAGCTGTGCGCGGTGGCTGTAAGCATACCCCAACATTGACGTCGCTATGGATCAGTGCACAGCCCATATGTCTGTGGAAGTTTCCAGAAAAATGCCAACAAGCAACCCTTATCCCTAAACCAGCCCTGTGAGCATTTTTCTCGTCACAGTCTGTGGGTTAATAAAGTTACGTGAAGTGACAGAATCACCGGAGGTAGTGAGTCCATAACTCGATAACCCCTTTCACTTTAGGGACCACTGTACAAAAGAAGCAACAGAATGTCCCCAAAGAATCCTATGGCAAACACAACCCAGATTTTAGAACACACATGTAAAATGTCCAAGCGCATAAGACCTTTGGTGTTTGACTCACTAGGCCAAGTCAGCACTGTCAAAAAAGAGGGTGATATTGTATGAGCGCTACAGTTATAACAAAGGACACCGCTCTGTAATAATTACCTCAAGGCTTTAATCAATCAATATGGGATTCCAAGTCTCCACAACGCGTTTCAGCGCTTATTGCGCCTTTATCAAGTCACTTGATAAAGGCGCAATAAGCGCTGAAACGCGTTGTGGAGACTTGGAATCCCATATTGATTGATTAAAGCCTTGAGGTAATTATTACATTTGTACTAACCCCTCGAGTTGGTTATCAATAGTCCAAACAACTATGTTGAACTTTATATTGGTTCATACTGTTCTACTATGTTTGATAAATGTGACTTCTCCATTCTCTTCTCTCCTTCTATCTAGGACTTCTTTCTCTTCTGATTCTTTTTCCCTATCTTCGCTCTCTACCCATCCCCTGCCCCTACTAGGCACGGAACACGACCCAGATCCAGGGATGTCAGCCGATCGCCAAGTACTACAACATGCCTGACACCGGTAAGAATATTACGTTTGCAACAATTAATGCTCATGGCCTTAATTCACCCGCCTCACGACACCAGACTCTGCATAGACTACGAAAACAGAAAGCAGATATTCTGTTCTTTCAGGAAACCCATTTTAAGCCCAACAAAATCCCGAATTTTGAGCGGTGCCAATATAACACCTGGTACCATGCCACCTCCACTCAGTCAGGATCAAGGGGCGTATCCATAGCACTACTGTCTGGGGTCTTATTCCAACACCGAGAATCTCTGGTAGATCCTTTGGGACGCTATATCTGCGTGAAGGGCCTCCTTAATGGTTCATTGACAACCCTATGCAGTTTATAAGCATCTAACAAAAAACTCTTAAAATGGTTGGTTTCTACTCTAAAAAAAAATAGAGAACTTTAGAGAGGGTACCCTGATTGTGGGTGGGGACCTGAATATGGCGCTTGAGCCAATGCTGGATACATCTAAACGAAAGAGCATATATACGCCCAGAGATCTGGCTAAGATACGGGCTATTCTAACTTCAATGCATCTACTTGACTCTTGGCGCTATATGCACCCGACCACACGCGACTATACTTTTTATTCCAACCCCCATAAGTCTTACCACCGCATTGACTATATTCTGATACCTAGGTTATGCCTATCGCGGATATCTGAAGAAACATAATTCCCAATGTATATTCTGACCATAATATAGTACTACTCTCAATGTCCACCTCTGAGACAGACCTGAAATCCAGATCCTGGCGTCTCAACGACTCCCTACTTGACTCCCCTACGACGCGAAAACGTATTACAGACGCACTTCACCATTACTTCTAACTCAACGATACACGAGACATCTCCCCAAATTCTTTGGGAAGCCCACAAGACAGTGTTGAGAGGTGAACTTATCTCCATCGCGTCATATCATAATAAAAAACGGCATCAGGAGGTTCAAACACTTTATGATGAAATCTCTCGCTTGGAGACGGACCATAAAAATACTTCTGACCGTACAGTCTTAGATACTCTTTCCAATTTGAGGCAGAAACTGAGAGACGTTCTCAATGTCAGATCAGCTAAATTGTATGCCTCCTGGAAAAATAGAATGTATGCGCATGGAGATAGGGCCTCCAAGTTCCTCCTGAAACACCTACGTAAGCGGCAAGCCCGCACTCTACTTCACTCTATTACTAACTCACAGGGGCTAACAGCTTGCAACCCATCACACATAGAGGCGGCCTTTCTGGACTATTACTCCGGGCTATATAATCTCAGACCCGCCGACACGCAGGCTCTTAAGGAACAGAGGCGCCTGGACACCTCCCACTTCTTGACACGACTGAATCTCCCCACGTTAACGTTAGACCAACGACAATCACTGACCCGTCCATTCACCATGAATGACCTCCAGTCCACCCTGTCGAAGTGTCCCACAGGCAAATCTCCAGGCCCCGACGGATTCACGGCCCACTACTACAAAACGTTTGCACCCCTTCTGCTACCACGTCTCTTGAAGGTTTGTAACGAGGCATTTGAGGGCAAGCCCCTCCCGCAGCAAATGCTGGAAGCAAAAATATCCTTGATACATAAAGAAGGTAAAGACCCCAACTTATGCAGTAATTACAGGCCAATTTCACTGTTAAATGTTGATTTGAAACTTTTGGCCAGTATGATAGCTCATAGGATAAGGAATCTTTTGCCCTCACTGATCTCGTTAAGTCAATCTGGCTTCGTGAGCGGAAGGGAAGGCAAAGATAACGCACATAAAATACTACATATCCTTCAATATGTGAAATCCCGCCATCAACCCCTAGTGTTAGTGGGCACGGACGCTGAGAAGGCCTTCGACAGGGTGGATTGGACCTATCTGGAGGTGACGTTACTGCATTTCGGGTTCCCCCCATCGCTAGTTGGCACCATAATGGCCATGTATCATAACCCGACGGCCCGTATTCAGATCAATGACACGTTGACGGAGCCCTTTATAATACATAACGGCACTAGACAGGGCTGCCCACTATCTCCACTTCTGTTCGTCCTGGCTATGGAACCCTTACTGATTGCTATTCAGGAACATCGAGATATAGAGGGCGTTCAGATCAATAAATCTCATTTCAAATCTGCTGCGTTTGCAGACGACCTCCTCGTGTTCCTCACAAAACCTCTGATTGGGTTCCCTGCCTTGATAGCACTAGTGGAGCAATACGGCAGCATTTCTAACTTTAAAATCAATATGTCCAAGTCTGAAGCGTTAGACTTTCGCATCCCCCATCACACACTCCTGACCTTGCAAAACTCATATCCCTTCCACTGGCCCAAGACACACATAACATACCTGGGGGTGAAGTTGGGGCGCACAGATTCTGATTTGTTCACGCTGAACTTCCCCCCTCTGCTCACTTCCACGTCAACGCTCATTAAGCAATGGAGAGATGCTTACCTCTCGTGGATGGGGAGGAAAAACATTATGAAGAGCTTGATATTGCCAAAATTCACCTATCTATTCCAAATGCTCCCCATACACATCCCGGCGTCCTATCTCCATAAAGTGAACTCCCTTTTCTCCAAATATATATGGAAGACCAGGAGACCGCGCATGGCATACCGTACACTTACCCTCCCAAAATCAGCAGGGGCATGGGTGTGCCGGACATCAGGCTCTACTATAAGGCAGCAATCCTGACGAGAACGGTAGACATAATTCGAGGGAATACGGAAAAGCAGTGGATAGAGATTGAAGAGGCACTTGCTCCCCTACCCCTCAGAGCGCTATTCCTAATGCACTCCAATACCCGAACTGAACGTATAGTGAATCCCCATACTAAAAACACCCTTAAACTCTGGCGTGACTCAATAGACGCTCTAGCCCCGCCATTATCACCCCTTTTGTCGCTATCTGACATTCTAGCACGCTCTACATCGACACCGACCGGACATTCCAAGAGCCCTAAATATTCTGGTATTTCCTTAGACCACCTTCTCCGAGATGGTGCCCTTCTCCCCCTCCAAGACTTGCAAAGGCACCCGGACTTGACAACTTTAACCTTCATCGCCTATAACTCAATTAAAACCCTCCTGCGTCGTCACCTTAAAAGCGGCGATCTGAACAGACCTATGACAGTATATGAGACACTTTGTGCTAGAACCGCTAGACCCGCGAAAATTTTCTCACAACTCTATCAATTGCTTTTACTGTCCAACTGCTGTCACAAACGAGCGTATATTTCTCTATGGGAAAGAGATCTAGGATACACCTTCACGAAAGAACAGATATCACGCATATATGGAGCCTCTCATGGACCCACCCAATGTGTTCGAGCACAAGAAAACTCATATAAAAATAATAACGAGATGGTATTATGATCCCCTTAAATGCCAGAGATGGGGGGCTCCATCCAAGGCTGAGTGCTGGAGGTGTGGTGCCGAAAATGGAAACTACTACCACATCTGGTGGCAATGTCCTGTCATATCTTCATTTTGGCAAATAACTGAAAAACTGATTACTCTGGTTCTAGGAGAAAGGGTGCAATTAACTCCAGAGACGACCTTGCTAAATTTCAGGCTATGGCCTACAAAGAAATATACATCAATCCTGGCCCAGAATATTATTGCAGCGGCCAAACTCCTAATACCGGTATACTGGCGCTCGGCTGAGGTCCCTTCGCTCCAACAGCTCCACACTAAGGCTATGTGCACATCTGACGTTTGTGCATCTCTGCAGAACGTCCAAAAACCTGGGTTTTTTTTAGCAGAAACTGAGTTTTCTGTGCTCAGCAGTGTCCCTCGTTTTTTGCTCGTTTTACGCCGGGTTTTCCAGCGTTTTTCTCGGCTGTTTTCTCGGCTGTTTTGAAAACTGAGTTTTTAGTGCACTTGATCAGCTGGAAGCGCTGGAAAAACGGAGGAAAGAAGTCACTTGCTCTATTCTTTGAAAAACGTTGTAAAAACTCAGTTTTGACTGAAAAAACTCAGTTTTGACTGAAAACGACCAGAAGAAAAACGTTCTAATGTAGACAGCGTTTTCTAAACTCCATTGAGTATCATGTTAACCCAGACGCTGGCTAGGATTAACATAAATTAACATAAAACTCAGCAGAAAACGCCGACGTAAAACGTCCAAAAACAGCCCAGAAAACGACTGATGTGCACTTACCCTAAAGTTCACCAGTTGTACCTTGTTGCAGAAACGGTGTCCTATGTGAACCACACTCGAGCTTCTTTCTTAGAAACCTGGTCACCCTGGATCAGATACAGTTCGACATCCTAACTTGATATCACCGAACATTACCATTCAATCTGATAGATATGCCGTGTCCTAACCTACCCACCCCACACCCCTCTCTTTCCTGTTTCGTTCCTATCTCCTTACTTCTCTTTCGACTCTTATCTTTAACTGCCCCCCCTCAAGCGAAGCGGCTTGACTTTATTTCTACTTTCTTTAACGTTTTTAGATCTGAATTTATTATTGATAGCCAACAATGTGCACTTCTTACAGTGCGGTTGATGTTTGCGGCTCTCAGTGAGACACTGGATTGGCTCACGACCACTCCCACCTTTGGGACAGTGTTGCCGGGTGCGCTCCACCTCTGCCCATCACTTCTAACGCTCTGGGGGCTGTGGAGCGTGATCGCGCAATGCAGGACCAATAACACCTTTGAACTGTCTCGGAGTGTTGCTTATATGGCCGTTAATTGTACTGTCAGAATCCCAGTTATACCACTGGATTCTTTCTCCTCTGACTATGTACTCACACTATACTGTTGAAAAATGTTGATTTACTGTCTATTACAATGTACTGCAAAGCGTTAATAAAAAGAATTTTGAAAAGAAAAGAGGTAATTATTACAGAGCGGTGTCCTGTGTTATAACTGTAGCGCTCATACAATATCACCCTCTTTTTTGCACCGTATATTTTCCCGAACGGGAAGCGTGATATGAAGCAGCTTGGTACACAGGACCTTGCCCACGTCACATAAACACACCCCGCAAGCTGTCACGTGGATCAACAGCGTCCATCTAACAGAATCCTTCGGCATCGGCCCAGCGTGGAGCTCCTGCAGGATCGATCTATACCCACGAACCAGTTGTGCGGTCAGGCACAACTGGACCAGGTGAGCACAGGGGTGTTTTAACCGACCCCCTGAAGCATTTTTAATAGCAGTGTGGCGCAACTCTCTTTTTCTTTATAGGTCAGCACTGTCAGACACACTGCTAAAATAACTAGCTATACACTATTTATAGGTCCACTCCCCAAGCTCCGCTCAGACTATGTGCATCATACAGCAGATTCAATGGACACCAGCTTAATCACTGTATGAAGCCTGCAGATAGTTAACAGCTGAGGAACCCAATGTGAAATGTTAAAATGCTTCAGTGTTTAAAGAGGACTAGTCATCAGGTTTCCTCTGTTACTACTGCTAATACAATATCAGGGACTGCACTACATTTCTGGAGTAAAGTACACCACTAACATGGTGGAAAGGTTTATGAATTAGCCACTCCCTGCCCCACTCATACTCTGCCAATATAAACATAGCTGTCTGACCCAAAAAAAAAACAAAAAAAAAAAAAAAAAAAAAAACACTTTGTTCAATTTTTGAGTACTGCAAATTACAATTTAAGATATTTTATACTGGAATTCTGGCTTGACCCCTAGGTACCAGGAGAAAATGGACCCTAAAATGCATTGTGCAATTTATACTGTATGTCATTACCCCATATGTGGCTTAAGGAACCGTTACAAGCGGCAACGTTGATGCAATGGTGCCAGCAACTTCACGGGAGCGCGCAGTTTTTTGGCACTTTTCCCAGATTGCCTTGTAGATGTCACACAGGGAGATATCGTAGGCAACGCAACTAGGATGTTGAAAGAAACTTTTGTTCGCTGGGTATGAGCAACCCAGCGAGCAATCTTTAACATTGTAGTGAATAGGGGAAGTTGCTTTCAACATCGCTATTGCGGTGTCACACAGAGCAATGCTAGCAGATTGCCTGAGCAACATCGCCAGGTTTCAGAACAGGTTCTGCAACGTGGCAACTCTGCTCAAGCAACTTATTGCCGTTCAATTGCCCTGTCACACGTAGCCACTTAGCAACGCACTAGCGATGTTGCCGATAATGTTGCCGCTTGTAATGGGGAGGTCACACGCGTCAACATCGCTGCTGCACATGACGAGGCAGCGATATTGAAGCATGTGACAGGGAGATAAGTCACTGGTTGATGGTCGTCAGGCTTTAGAACCTGTTCTAAAACCTGACGATGGTCGCCCGATGGACACGCAGCATCGCTGCGTGCGACACCGGGAGATGAGAGATAAGCCAGCTCCCAGCACCTCTCAGCAAGCGCTGGGAGCTGGTCTCCAAGGTAAACTGTGGGTATCTAAGCAGCGCGTGCTGCCTAGATACCCGATGTATACCTTGGTTACCAGCCTTCTCCGCTCACTGGCTGGTATCCAAGGTACAGCAGGTAACTAGGGACCCTAAGTTACCTGATGTGTACCTTGGACACCAGCTGGTGAGCAGAGAAGGCTGGTAACCAAGGTATACATCGGATATCTAGGCAGCACGCGCTGCTTAGATACCCTCAATTTACCTTGGAGACCAGCCTGCTCCCGCTTACCGCAGCCTGGCAGCGGGAGCAAGACATCGTGGAAACAATATTTAAATAATTTCCACGATGTCACTGGTCCACTGATCGCTGGCGAGTCTGCCTGTGTGTCAGCTCACCAGCGATCAACCTTCAAGTCGCCAGCGATGAGATCGCTCATGACATTGAAGCGTTTGACGGCCCCATAAGGGTACCGTTACACGTTGCAATATCACAATGCAACATCGACAAAAAGTCACGTGGTTGGTAGTTGCAGTTGATATCATTCATGCGTTGTTTCGTGTAACAGGGCAATGCGACTGCAATAAATCGCAGGGACGATATTGCAAGAAGATTGTGCATGCTCTTCAACTGTGCAATGTTGCATATGCGATCTGGCATGATGGTGCAACTTTTCGATGTTGAACGCAACTTCCCTTATTCACTACAATGTTAATGCTCGGACGCTAGGTTGCTCATACCCAGCGCACAAAAGTTGCGTACAACATCCTAGTAGCGTTGCATGCTGATATCTCCCTGTGTGACACCTCATATGTGATCTTGGATAAGTGCCAAAAACGTGCGCACTCACGTGAAATTGTATGTCATATCGGAACGATATTGCGACGTGTAACGGTACCCTAATAGTACCTTTAGGTGCACATTAGCTCTCAAAAGGGAATGCGTGCCATTTGACTTTTCAAACTCAAAATTGGAAGAAATTGGAGGTTACCGGACGCCATGTTATGTATGTACAGTCCCCGATATCCCTTAACAATGGCAATCCCACATACAATTGACCTTATCTTGAAAACAATACCCCTGAAGGAACTTAACTAGATTTGTGGTGAGCACCCTGTACCCCCAGGTGCTTTGTAGTAATTTACAATGTTGAGCTGTAAAAATAAAACATTTTTCTTCCACAAAAATATTGCTTTACCCCTAAGTTTTGCATTTTCACAAAGGTAACCGGAGAAAATGCACAGTACATTTTTTTGTACAATTTCTCGAGTATACAGATACTCTTGTGACTGAAAAGCACATTTGAGATACAATGCAAAGTTTAGAAGGGACCACACAGGATTTCAGATTTAGCTGGAATGGCTTGGAGGAGCCAAATCGCATTGACAGAGCTCATGACATGACAGAAAAGCAGACCGACCAAAAAGTGATCAAATTTTACAAACTCAACGGAATTCCCTTTCTAGGAACCCTCTATGAAAGCACAATGGATGTTGCCTCCCTGCCCTACTAGGGACAGGAAACAATTGCCCTCTCAACCAAAGAGACAGACATGGCTCTTGTGGACGGTGCTTTCAAGATCTCGGAGAGGTAGTTCTTGACAATTGTAAGCTTCGAAAAAGCTTTCTTGATTCAATTGGCTGTAGTGCTCCTGGAAGCTTTCTTGTTCTTATTTCGTCCACCATATATTCTATTCTCCAGGATTGTGTCTGCGGGAGATAGTGATGAATGATTCTGCGCACATCTAGTGAATGAAATTCTCTCAGTTCGTGGCAAAAGGATGGGGGAATTATGTCCTGAAACATGTGAAATTCAGATGATACCTATGGTAGAAAGGATGGATCCAGACAAAGTATAATCTTATCCAGAATACTAATCTTTATTTATATAGTGCCAACACATTCTGCAGTGCTTTACAATACAGTGGTTCATATACAAGCAGATATGGTTCTCTGATGGATAGAGCCTATAATTCATGAACTTTTGATGATATGACAACCAGAAATGCAGCCTTCCAGGTGAGTTTGTTTAAGCCCATGGATGCCAAGTGCTCAAATGAAGTTATGGTCAAACCCTTCAGGACAATATTAAGATCCCACGGGGGATAGGTGTTCGATTTCCTTGAAAGATTTTGAGATGCTGCCATTATGAACCTTCTAATCCACTGATGATTTGCCATGTCTTGGTAGAAATATGAACTAAGGGCTGAAATCTGAGGATCCTGGGTGTCAATCCTTTTCCTAAGCCACCATGTAAAAATTCCAAAATTCTAGTGATGTTTGTATAGAACTAATCTGGAGGAATGGGTTCACACCATAAGTTGAAGGTCTTCCAACCTGTCTGTGGGTGGAATTTGTTATCGTCAAGGTACTGTCACACACAGCAATATTGTTTGCAATTTCACTGGCAATTTGCTGGTTGCAGTGAAATCATGAATATATTGTTCTATTTTGTTGCTGTGTACAAATAGAACAATGTGTCCATGATTTCACTGCGGCCAGCAAATTGCCAGTGAAATTGCTAGCAATATTGCTGTGTGTGAAGGTACCTTCAGAGAAGTAGGAAGCAAAACAGGTATCAATGACCCTAACGACAAGACTTCTTGCCTTCTTCAGCCGTCTCAGAAGCAAGCTTCCTGGTGCAAGATAGAAGATTGGACCCTGATGTTGAAGGTTCTGGGGACTGGTGGAAGGATGATTGGCTATTCAAACATCAGTATGTTTAGAGTTCCAAACGAACATCTCTTGGTCCAGAAGGGTGCTATGGGAATTGCATTCACTCTTTATCCTAATCCTTTGGATTGTGCTTGCCAGTATAGGAATCTGTGGGAAAGCATAGACCAATTTTAATTTCCATGGGTAAGCGAATCCATCTACTGCTATACAAGTGTCGTTTTGATTCAAGGAGAAAAATAGATCTGCCTTTGTATGCTGCATGTTTGCAAATAGGCCTCGACTGCTCACATCTGTTTGTTATCATCTGAAAAATGTCCATCTTCAGATTCCACTCGCACTGTTGTAGATTTGTTCTGCTCAGGTATTCTGCTAGTAGGTTGGTGGAACCTTTTAGATGGACAGCAGCTAAGGACAGAAGATGCTGTTCCGCCCAAGAGAAGATTCTCGCTGAAATCTCTCACAGGTCCCTGTGTCTTGTGCTCCCCTGATGACGAAGGTGAGCCACTATTGTCATGTGGACAGAGAAGAATTTCACGTTTTCCCTAGATTAGGGATACTGCTGCTCAGGGTTTCTTCCACCGCTCCCTGAAACTTGAGGATTGATTGCCTATCTGCTGAGACCGGAATTCCCTGCAAGGAGACCTGGGGGTTTACCTTTCGCACCCTACATTTGGAGTAGGACCATTATCCCCCTAAACAAAAAAAAAATAAAAAATAAAAGGGGATGGGGGGAAAAGGTGATAATCACCATATCCTATCACCTAAAGTAGAACCCACCCCAAGAAAAATCACTTAGTTGAACTTGGCCTGAGTTAGCACCGAGTTCAACATCTGCGGTGAAAAATGAAGATACACCTTAGATGGTCAAAAGAGAATGGTCCAACCTTAAGGTGTGTTCTGCTGAGGTACTTCTAGCAAGTGACCATGGCCCAGCGAGGCAGCATTTCCAAGAATCGACTCCAAACCAGGGCTGTGGAGTCGGAGTCGTGGAGTTGCTGCCCATTTTGGTGGAGTCGGAGTCGGTAGAAAATGTTCAGACTCCAACTCCTAAAATATAATAATAGTTAAATGCAGAATGTGCTGAATATTATTATGATTTATTATTATGTTCTATCTAAATATCTTGATTATTATGTCATTATAATGGTTAAAGCCTAATGTTACCATTGATCTACAATAATTTTATCACTTAAAAACGAGCCATGACTGAAGGAGTCGGAGTCAAAGGAGTCGGAGTTGGAGTCGGAGCCAGGGAAATTCAGGAGTTGGAGTCAGTGGTTTGATTTACAGACTCCACAGCCCTGCTCCAAACCCAGTCAGGACGCAGAATCCACGTGGAGGAAGCAATTGGGGGGGACCTCCTGCAGTCAAGATGCCCCATGATGCTTCAGGACACAAAAATTCCTATGTATACCACGGTGGAACGCAACCCAAAAGTGACATCATTAGGTGTCCGGAGTCTGTCATCACTTCTGGGCACAACATGCATGCTGGAGCCAAGGGAATGAGAGACTAGGGAGCAGCAGGAGGACCCCAGCCAGCCACCGCTCAGCCTTGGCCGCAGGTGCTGGGAGGGGTGGAGTGCTGTTCAGGAGCAGCCTTTAGGAAGGGGCACACAAGATTGATCCAGCTGCCCGGCATTCAGGTAAGAGGAATGCTCACCAGCCAAAGCCTACAGGAGATCCCTTCGTGCAAATAGGGATAAGAAAACCATTGAGATAGGAGGTGGGGGGGGTGGGGGGGAGGGCAATTTACCTTCTGTGTTTCCTGTCCCTGTGTCATGAAGTGGAGAAAATACCCCAGTGACACCATTCTAAAAACTGTACCACTCAAATGGTTTAAAACCATATCCAAGAAATTAACCCTATAGGTGCTTTCCAAAAACCAAGTAAATGTGGAAGGAAAAAATGAAAATCTTACTTTTACCCCCACAGAAATATTGCATTTATATAAGTTTACCAGGAGAAACTGTACCATACAATTTGGTGTGCAAATTCTCACATGTACACCCATACCCCATATGTGACGGACAACTACAGTTTTAGGTGCATTGCAGGGCTCGTAAGGGGCTTCATTTGAATTCTGAAATGCAAAATTGTCTGGAATCATTAGTGGATGCCATGTCGACCCATCCTGGTACAGATTTATTCCTCCTGCAAATAAACCTCTACCAGAGAAGTCTGGCAGTTCTTTAAGTACCGTCACACGTGGCATTTTGAGGCAATTTCACTGGCAATTTGCTGGTTGTAGTGAAATCATGGAGACATTGTTCCATTTGTACACAGCAACAAGATATTACTATGTGTCCATGATTTCACTGCAACCAGCAAATTGCCAGTGAAATGCCTGCAAATTGCCGCGTGTGGCGGTACTTAACAGAAAACAAAACATTCAGCCACTTGTTCAAGCATGTGGAGTCAGACACAAATGTCAGCCATGTAATGTGGTTGGAAGCCTAAAAAGGTGTTACCTAGACAAGTTCTCTCACCCATCTTAGAACATGTGATAACTTACTGATGGATGACGTGTTATCGACAGGAACTGCACCAATCGGCAGAATGGAGAAATGACATACCAGGTACAAACTGGAGCAGCAGGTCTGATGCTTGACCAACGCTCCACACATTCCCTATGGATCTGTCGGAGAAAGCTGAGCACAATTCACAGCAGCCTGATGGGAAAATAGAGCACAGGTCTACTATGCAGTGCTGCTCCAATCTAATAAGGATAAAAGTTCCCAGGTATGCCGATCACTGCTGCTCCCAGCAGTTGGATTCCCACCAATCAATAGGGTATCACATACACTGTGGATAGGTGATAACTTGTTTTTACCTGACCACCCTTTAAATCCCTAACTTTATCTTATAACAATGATCAATGCAGAAGTAAAGAACCACCGCTTTTTTTCCCACCGTTGTAGTGGCGCTTTATATTGAAGCCCCATCTCACACTTACCGTATAGCATTTTCATACTTCACCAAGCCTGTTCCGGTCTCATAGCGACATCTTCTGCTCGTAGCGTCTGACTGCTCAAAAGTTAGAAGCCATGTCACTGGTACTTAGGTTGTTTTAACACTAGCGTATTTTGGAATCCGGGGACATGCAGGAAAAGCCTGCATGCTCCCAGATTCCCATCGCAATGATGAACTGGGTGCATTCGCACCCCATGCAGGAGCATTCATGTGCATATTTTAGCCGTGGTGCCCACATGGGCTTCACTTTTTTTTCACGGAGACCATATTGCAACAAGATGCAGATTTTATCGCCGTGAAAAATCTGTAAACATCTCCGTTCACAACTGTATGCACCCTCGAGTGTTTCCGGCCCACTCAGTCAATGGGGCCGAAAACTGATGAGGGTGCATCCAGTTTGTGATGGATGCACGCTGATGCCAAAAAAGAACAGTGTGAAACCAGCCTAAATACAGCTTTAAGGGAGCAACAATGAGGCTCCCATAGAGATGTATTAAAAAGAGACCATGGAACAATGGAGCTGCTGGCTAGTCACTATCGCAGAGCAAGCGAAATGCCGCTGGAAAAGGATGAAGACAACCAAAGGCAGAGCTCAGAGGAATCCCCCCCACCCCCAACTAGTCCCCCAATAATGATTTGCATATTCCTCACCAAATTAGATAGATGATTTTATGGAGATTAAAATGGAGCACGAAAGACACTTTTAGAAGCAGTATAGAGTGGGATAACCATATGGGGCGGCTTGTGGAACATTTGGACGATGTCAGGATCTCTTCACTGGGCCCATTCACCACCTGGACCAGTGCTGCATCACCACACAAGAGAACACAAGTGCTGGTTCAGTGGGTGAGAAGACCCAGAAATAAGAGGCTGTCCAGCAATGGAAGAGCCCTGTAATGTGCTGCACACATCACCCACGTACAGGGCCCCCGGCACACACCACCCACGCACAGGACCCCAGCTCATAGGGCTCCGGGACACACCACCCACGCACAGGGCCCCAGCTCATAGGGCTCCGGGACACACCACCCACGCACAGGGCCCCAGCTCATAGGGCTCCGGGACACACCACCCACGCACAGGGCCCCAGCTCATAGGGCTCCGGGACACACCACCCACGCACAGGCCCCAGCTCATAGGGCTCCGGGACACACCACCCACGCACAGGGCCCCAGCTCATAGGGCTCCGGGACACACCACCCACGCACAGGGCCCCAGCTCATAGGGCTCCGGGACACACCACCCACGCACAGGGCCCCAGCTCATAGGCTCCGGGACACACCACCCACGCACAGGGCCCCAGCTCATAGGGCTCCGGGACACACCACCCACGCACAGGGCCCCAGCTCATAGGGCTCCGGGACACACCACCCACGCACAGGGCCCCAGCTCATAGGGCTCCGGGACACACCACCCACGCACAGGGCCCCAGCTCATAGGGCTCCGGGACACACCACCCACGCACAGGGCCCCAGCTCATAGGGCTCCGGGACACACCACCCACGCACAGGGCCCAGCTCATAGGGCTCCGGGACACACCACCCACGCACAGGGCCCCAGCTCATAGGGCTCCGGGACACACCACCCACGCACAGGGCCCCAGCTCATAGGGCTCCGGGACACACCACCCACGCACAGGGCCCCAGCTCATAGGGCTCCGGGACACACCACCCACGCACAGGGCCCCAGCTCATAGGGCTCCGGGACACACCACCCACACACAGGGCCCCAGCTCATAGGGCTCCGGGACACACCACCCACACACAGGGCCCCAGCTCATAGGGTCCGGCACACACCACCCACACACAGGGCCCCAGCTCATAGGGCTCCCGGCACACACCACCCACACACAGGGCCCCAGCTCATAGGGCTCCGGGACACACCACCCACACACAGGGCCCCAGCTCATAGGGCTCCAGGACACACCACCCACACACAGGGCCCCAGCTCATAGGGCTCCAGGACACACCACCCACACACAGGGCCCCAGCTCATAGGGCTCCAGGACACATCACCCACACACAGGGCCCCAGCTCATAGGGCTCCAGGACACATCACCCACACACAGGGCCCCAGCTCATAGGGCTCCAGGACACACCACCCACACACAGGGCCCCAGCTCATAGGGCTCCAGGACACACCACCCACACACAGGGCCCCAGCTCATAGGGCTCCAGGACACACCACCCACACACAGGGCCCCAGCTCATAGGGCTCCAGGACACATCACCCACACACAGGGCCCCAGCTCATAGGGCTCCAGGACACATCACCCACGCACAGGGCCCCAGCTCATAGGGCTCCGGGACACACCACCCACACACAGGGCCCCAGCTCATAGGGCTCCAGGACACATCACCCACGCACAGGGCCCCAGCTCATAGGGCTCCAGGACACATCACCCACACACAGGGCCCCAGCTCATAGGGCTCCAGGACACATCACCCACACACAGGGCCCCAGCTCATAGGGCTCCAGGACACATCACCCACACACAGGGCCCCAGCTCATAGGGCTCCAGGACACACCACCCACACACAGGGCCCCAGCTCATAGGGCTCCAGGACACACCACCCACACACAGGGCCCCAGCTCATAGGGCTCCAGGACACATCACCCACACACAGGGCCCCAGCTCATAGGGCTCCAGGACACATCACCCACACACAGGGCCCCAGCTCATAGGGCTCCAGGACACATCACCCACACACAGGGCCTCAGCTCATAGGGCTCCGGGACACACCACCACCCCACATACACAGCCGCCGCCCGCAGTTCTGATCGCCCTGCAGACAATCAGCACGCTCACTTCCGGGTTGTCAGCCAATCACATGGCGACACAACACACGACTCCAAAGAGCGGTACTGTGGTTGGGTGAATGGAAGTCACCACTGGCTCTGACGCCCGGAGCCGGCCGGTGCGGGGGGCTCGGGAAATGGTCACGTCCCACACTGTGCCACACGCCAAGCAGTCCACAGCCGTAATACCGCGCAATGATCTCCTTACAGTATCGGGCCTAAAGAGGCACGCACCTAACACATCAAGTAACGCCTGCAGCCACTCACCAGAAGCACCAGGACGCAGGCCGGATCACTGAAAGGCAGGAATATGGCGAGTCCCATTGTCAGGATACCTGTGCTCGGCTGCTCCTACACTTCACTCGGTATACTCTTCGGCAGCCGGCTAGATTGGTAATGACGACTAAGTAGATGTTAAAGTGCATTGGCTCCCTGGAGGTATGACGTCACGTGTCTGCAGTCACGTGAACGCTCTCAGGCGTCTTCCGGCTAACTCTAGAACGCGCAGCTGTGCGTGGAGCCGGTAATGATGACGTGCCTGCGCAATGATCAGTGAGCTCAAAATACACTGCAGAGGCAGGAGAAACGGTGGTCAGTGAGCCCCACAATACAGGACCTGCTCATAGCAGAGGCAGGAGAAGCGGTGGTCAGTGAGCCCCAGAATGCAGGACCTGCTCATAGCAGAGGCAGGAGAAACGGTGGTCAGTGAGCCCCACAATACAGGACCTGCTCATAGCAGAGGCCGGAGAAGCGGTGGTCAGTGAGCCCCAGAATGCAGGACCTGCTCATAGCAGAGACCGGAGAAGCGGTGGTCAGTGAGCCCCAGAATGCAGGACCTGCTCATAGCAGAGGCAGGAGAAGCGGTGGTCAGTGAGCCCCACAATGCAGGACCTGCTCATAGCAGAGGCCGGAGAAGCGGTGGTCAGTGAGCCCCACAATACAGGACCTGCTCATAGCAGAGACCGGAGAAGCGGTGGTCAGTGAGCCCCAGAATGCAGGACCTGCTCATAGCAGAGGCAGGAGAAGCGGTGGTCAGTGAGCCCCACAATGCAGGATCTGCTCATAGCAGAGGCAGGAGAAGCGGTGGTCAGTGAGCCCCAGAATGCAGGACCTGCTCATAGCAGAGACCAGAGAAGCGGTGGTCAGTGAGCCCCACAATGCAGGACCTGCTCATAGCAGAGGCAGGAGAAGCGGTGGTCAGTGAGCCCCACAATGCAGGACCTGCTCATAGCAGAGGCAGGAGAAACGGTGGTCAGTGAGCCCCACAATACAGGACCTGCTCATAGCAGAGGCCGGAGAAGCGGTGGTCAGTGAGCCCCACAATACAGGACCTGCTCATAGCAGAGGCAGGAGAAGCGGTGGTCAGTGAGCCCCACAATGCAGGACCTGCTCATAGCAGAGGCAGGAGAAACGGTGGTCAGTGAGCCCCACAATACAGGACCTGCTCATAGCAGAGGCCGGAGAAGCGGTGGTCAGTGAGCCCCAGAATGCAGGACCTGCTCATAGCAGAGACCGGAGAAGCGGTGGTCAGTGAGCCCCAGAATGCAGGACCTGCTCATAGCAGAGGCAGGAGAAGCGGTGGTCAGTGAGCCCCACAATGCAGGATCTGCTCATAGCAGAGGCAGGAGAAGCGGTGGTCAGTGAGCCCCAGAATGCAGGACCTGCTCATAGCAGAGACCAGAGAAGCGGTGGTCAGTGAGCCCCACAATGCAGGACCTGCTCATAGCAGAGGCAGGAGAAGCGGTGGTCAGTGAGCCCCACAATGCAGGACCTGCTCATAGCAGAGACCGGAGAAGCGGTGGTCAGTGAGCCCCAGAATGCAGGACCTGCTCATAGCAGAGGCAGGAGAAGCGGTGGTCAGTGAGCCCCAGAATGCAGGACCTGCTCATACCAGAGACCGGAGAAGCGGTGGTCAGTGAGCCCCAGAATACAGGACCTGCTCATAGCAGAGGCAGGAGAAGCGGTGGTCAGTGAGCCGCAGAATGCAGGACCTGCTCATAGCAGAGGCAGGACAAGCGGTGGTTAGTGAGCCCCACAATGCAGGACCTGCTCATAGCAGAGGCAGGAGAAGCGGTGGTCAGTGAGCCCCACAATACAGGACCTGCTCATAGCAGAGACCGGAGAAGCGGTGGTCAGTGAGCCCCACAATGCAGGACCTGCTCATAGCAGAGGCAGGAGAAGCGGTGGTCAGTGAACCCCAGAATGCAGGACCTGCTCATAGCAGAGACCGGAGAAGCGGTGGTCAGTGAGCCGCAGAATGCAGGACCTGCTCATAGCAGAGGCAGGACAAGCGGTGGTTAGTGAGCCCCACAATGCAGGACCTGCTCATAGCAGAGGCAGGAGAAGCGGTGGTCAGTGAGCCCCACAATACAGGACCTGCTCATAGCAGAGACCGGAGAAGCGGTGGTCAGTGAGCCCCGGTGAGGTCCTGAATGCAACTCTCTTTCATCCACTTTCCGGTGATAGTTTTTTGTGTCACAAAAGGACTTGCAGTTGCACTGCATTCACACACATCGTAATTTTTGTGTCTTTTTACGCACACTTATCCCGCAAAAGCGCATATGCGTTTGCATTTACTGGCTAAGTGAATGGACTTTTGCTTTTGCCGTTCAGACGCTGTGCTTTTTTCGGCCGAGCTTTTATGAGAGAACGCGCATGCGTAAAAAGAACGAACATGTGAATTGTTTTTGCAAATATGCGTGCGCTTTCACCTATAGGCTACATTATAAGCGCTGAAACATAGATTGTCATTCAGAAAATACCTATTCCAGCGCCTATAATCACGGGCGGTGGGGGAAGTTTTTTGAATGGAAAATTAACTCCAATTATTAGCCTATACCATGTCGCATATGGAGAGCCCATGTGCCTTAACATTGAAGCTCCCCCACAAGTGACCCCATTTTGGGAACTAGACCCCCAATGAACTTATCTAGATGCATAGTGAGCACTTTGAACCCCCAGGTGCTTCACAAATAGATCTGTAAAAATAAATAAAATTTTTGTGGCAAAAAAAAGTACTTTCTCCAGGCCCCTTCCACGACAGCATAGGAGGTTGCCTCTCCACGCCCTAATTGGGACAGGAAGCACAAGAGAGGTTAAAAGGCCCCTCCCACCTCCCACAAGCCAGTGTCTTTCCTGTCCTCATGGGGCATGGAGAGGTTTTTTCTCTGTGCTGTGGCGGCCAGCGAGCTTCAGCATACCTTTTTTTCCTTTTGATGCTGGGCAGTCTTGGTCGGGCTTGGCTCTTCCTCTACTGCTCCCATGGTGTTATGCTATGGGACCACTGCCTGGCCCTCCGGATCCCCGGTGGGGGTGATGCGGGCTATGGTCTCCCTGGTCGGCGGCCTCCTCTGCTGGGGGAGCCTGCCGGCTGCTTCCCGCGCGTGTGCGCGTTGTCCCGCGCGGCCGGAAGTGACGCCGGTGGGCGGGACTTCCGGTCAGGTGCTCTCCCGACGGGAGAGCGGCGCTTGCGGGTCCCGGCGTCGGGACTCGGCGGGGCAGCGTGCGGGCACGTCTCCCCTGGGGCGGCCTGCCCAGGACCCGGCGCGGGAGGTGGGGAACCCTTCTTGGACACTGGGAGGGGCAGGCCTTCCTGGTTGTAGGCTGCCCTGAAACCGGCTGAACCACGGTAAGTCTGGTGCGGTGGTGCTCTTGTCAGGCACAACCCAGTGTTCCCCCCTGCCTTAGAGCTGGGGGGGGTCCTGATGGTCCGGCGGTCGGTTCTTTGTCCTCTGGGTTGTTCTGGAGAGACGACACTGTCCCTGGGAATGCTTTTGCATGCCAGCTGGGAGGAACTTCCCATTTTTGTGGGATGTCGCGGTGTCAGAGCTGCGCGGACGACATGGGTCTCCCTTGCCTGGGTAGTCCAGAGCGCGGGCTTCCCTGTCCTCCCTCGCCCCGGAGGCTCCTAAGCCAGGCCTTCTTCCCCCTAAGGGAAGCTCCTGGCTGCCCTTCTGGCTGTGGATTCTCTGGTCAGCCGCTAATATGCCCTCTGTGGCAGCCTCTGCTTCCTGACAGGCTGGGCTTGGACAATTCCTCGTTACCATGGAGGTCTTGTTTGGGGCTGTTCGGAGCACTAGGGGGCGAGAAGAGCGAGTCCTCTCCTCCGTCTGGTCGAGCGGTTTGCTGGGCTTACATATGCTAAGCTGCCTGTTTTTCCGGTTCATTCCTCCTTTTTTTTGGAGGACTGGGATTGCCGGTGTACCATTTCCAGAGTGATCTCAGTCGCAGATTTCTCCTGAGTTCCCCTGGTTTGTCCCACGTGGTGGATGTGAGGGGGTGCAGCCACTCTCCTTTTGTACATAGGAGCTCTCTGTGGCGCAGTTGGTACTCCAACTGCATGAAAGCCTGATCGGTTCTGTTAGCGTCCTCTCTTTGCTGGCCTGCTGGTCCGATCGATTGAGTGCCTTCTGAAGTATGCGTGGGAGGCCTCCTCCGCCTGCTTTCGGGCGACTTTCGCTTCTTGTGTGCTAGATCCCTCCTTAACTGGCTGGATCTGTGGGTTTGCCATGTTTCCCTAGGCATCCTTGGGAAGCTCTCCTTGCTTCCTTTCCCTTGGCCTGGCAGCTCCCTATGGGGGGTTCTCGGTTTCTGCAGGCCGGCTGTGTGGCGGTCGGTGTGGAGTGGGGTTCCCACTTCCGAACTGCTGCTGGGCTCGATCCCCTTAACAGTTGATTTGGTGTTCAGGCTGGCTTTGGTGGAGATCCTGGGGAAGGCGCCTGTCCACGGGGCTCTTGCGGTGCACGAGCCCCCCTGGTCACAGACCTTTTGTTCTTCGGTGCCTCAGTACTCCCAGCCCCACGGGACTGGGTATTCCGGATGGAGTTCCCAGGTGGGTAGAGGGGACCGTGTCCTTGTCCCTTCTCCGTTTGCAGCAGCAACAGCCTGCCTACGGGTGACTCGTGTCAGCAGCCATAGTAAACCCATTGTGCATGCCCTTGACACTCTGTTAATGCTAAGTAGCAGGAGCCTCGGTCAAGGGCTGGATGGGAGACCTCATGTGAGACCCGTGGGAATCTCCATGAGTTCTGGTGAGGGAGGGGAAGCAGACTCGCGGCCTTCTCCCCTCTTGGCGGCAGATTTTGTTGGCAGTGGATGGTAGGGGTCCTTTCGGTTCCTCTTCAAGTTCGGGTCTCCAGGTTCCCGGCCTGCCTTCGCGGGGCGCGCACGGTATTCTTTATGCAAGGGTGAGGGTTTCCGGCTTGCATACGCCTCATTTCCTACCCTTGGAGTGGTGTTAGGTCTACTCCTGCCTCTTCTTGGTCAGGGTGCCATCTGGGGCCTCCCGGGTCCTTCTCTGCCTGACACGCTCAACCTGCATGTCAGGTACGCGCGTTCTGGATGGTGTCTTTTCTCTCAGCGATTCCGTTGATGGGCGACACCTCCAGATGGCTACAACCGATTTGATGGGCGCTTGCTTCCCCGTTCCCTTCATCCTTGGCGCCGGACGTTCTTCCTCTTCGAACTTCCAGTTCACTGTCCTTCCCTTCGGGCTCTCCTTGACTCCCTGAATTTTCTCGGAGCTGTTGACGATGTCAGTTGACATTGTACACCCATTGTGCATGCCCTTGCCTTTCTGTTGAAGCTAGGCAGCAGTAGCCTTGGTCTCTGGCTGGATAGGAGTCCTCATGAGAGGAATGGGAGTCTCTATGGGTTTCCCAATAGGAATCTCAGTAGGAGAGCCTGGGGCACTTTCTTGGGGAACCTTTGGCGGCATTGACTTTCTAAGGCGGTGGTGGCCTTCCTGTGGGGTCGGGGCAGTTTGTTGTTGCTATGTCGGAATGTCTACCTTCTAGTTGCTCCCTCCGCTCTCGCCTGCCTGCCTGGAGCCACGACGGTCGTCCGTTGTCTCTCTCCCTTCGGTCGCCACTTCCGGCTCTGGGATCCTCGTCGTCCGGCATTCCATCTGTCTTGTGGCTCGGGCCCGCTCTCGAGCCTTCCCGCCCACATCCTGTCTCATTGGGACGGATTCCTTTGTCCCGGACTTCCGGGTTTCGCCTCCTCTGGTGGTTGACCCTCTCGGCCTGTTGCCAGGGGTTTCCTTGGTTCAGTCTCCGGGTCATCCCTCTGACTTTGGCCGCCGGCCGGGTTCAGGGATTATGGGGTCGTGCCATTTGTCCCGGTCCTCCTTTTCTCGGGGGCTGAGGGGGTCGCGGAATCCCTCCTTGCTGCTCGAGGTCTGCATGGCATCTCTCGTTCTGGGGTCTTCAGTTGTTGTCGCCTCAGTGACTCCCCTCCGTCATCGGGGGGGCCGGGGTCCTGCGCCCTGTTTCGGGGTCCTCCCAGTTCTTCCTCTGGGCTGAGCTGTTCCTGTTTTTTCCTTCGCCTGTTCCCCTGATGAGGTCATTGCGCCTTCTGGCGGATTTCCTCCGCCGCCTGTTTTTCCGCCCAGGAGTGTGAAACTTGGACCAGGTGAGTTCTACTCTCTGGTGGCATGCTTGGGTCACTGCCTTCGTCCTGTTCACTTCCCGCCTATTTCCCTTCAGGCAGGTCCTCTGAGGAAGTTCGGGAACGGCGATGTTCTAACAATCCTTGTGGCTCCTCGGTGGCCGAGGAGAGGCTGGTTTCGCCCTGAGTATATCCCTCAATCTCGAGGGTCCGGTCGTGTTGGGCCCTGACCCCTCCTTACTGTTCTGGGTTCGTTTGTCCTCCAGATCTTCGGTGGCTCAGCTTCGCTGATTGGCTTCTGGGCCCCTGTACTGAGGCCTCCGGGCCTGTCTGGACGATTCGTGACTGCCTTGCCAGGGTCCGTTGGCCGGTCCCTTCTGCACACTGCGGTGGGGCTGCGATTCTTCTCTTGGTATGGGTCTCGTCCTTCCAGATGTCTCGCGCTTTCTGGTTTTTTCTCCAGGTGGGTTGGTCCTGGCGCCTGCCACATTGTGGGCTGGTTTCGGCGGCCCGCTCTTGGGGGCAGTTGGGCATCTCTTCCCTGGGTTCGCCGTTTTTGTTTTGGTGGCTGCTTCCGGACTTTGTCCGCGAGGGGTCCTTGCTCCTGCCTGGGCTCTCGTTGTGGTCCTGTTTGGCCTGTCACGTTCTCCCTCGGGGCCGCTCTCTTCCAGTGCTGTCCGCTTGTTGTCTCACAAGACTCCTTTTCTTGTGGCATTCCTGTCTGCTCGACGGGTCGGGATGCTTCTGGCTTGTCCTTCCAGCACCCATAGTTCTCTGTCCGTGCTGACGGCATTGTCCCTCAGCTGGTCCCTTACTTCTTCCCCATGGGGGTCTTGATGTTCATTCCTTCCTGATCGCAGGACCGGGCTTGGTTGTCTTGGGGTGGTGATACCCTGGCGCATAGTTCCCTACCTTTTTTCTTGTGCCCTTTGCCCGTCAGGTGAGCTCGTCCGGGGCTTTGATTCCCGTGGCCCCCTGGCCCACCCGGGCCCTTCCTGTTCTGGCCTCGCCTGGCAGGTTCTGTCACCTTCCGGGTTTTCCTGCCCTTCCGCCTGTGCTTCCGCAGTCTTCGGGGCACGTTGAGCAGGGGCTTTGCCGTAGCAGCTCTGCGAGGCGGCTGCGTGGTCCTCCCTGCGTACCTTCCCGACTCCTTATCGTCTGGATCTGGGATCCCCCGGGGATTTGGCTTTTTGCAGGATGTCCTGCAGGCTGTGATTCCCCCCCTAGGTATCAATTCGTTGGTATTCCTCCTATGCTGTCGTGGAAGGGGCCTGGAGAAAACAGAATTATTCTTACCGTTAATTCCTTTTCTTGGGCCCTTCCACGACAGCACTTATTACCCTCCCTATATTCCTTGTTTTTCCTGGAATGTGTTCCTATTCCTCCTGCTATGGTTCTTTGTAAGACACTGGCTTGTGGGAGGTGGGAGGGGCCTTTTAACCTCTCTTGTGCTTCCTGTCCCAATTAGGGCGTGGAGAGGCAACCTCCTATGCTGTCGTGGAAGGGCCCAAGAAAAGGAATTAACGGTAAGAATAATTCTGTTTTTTCATTTTTTCGGATGAATTTATGAAGCACCTGGGGGTGTAAAGGGCTCACTATGCATCTAGATATTGGTCCTTGGGCGGTCTAGGAGGTTCCAAAATGGTGTCACTTGTGGGGGAGCTCCAATGTTTAGGCACACAGGGGCTCTCCATGCGCAACAAGGTGTCCACTAACAATTTGAATGGAAAATTATCTCCAATTGTTAGCAGTGAAAATGAAGAAATACTTTATTTCCACAAACAATTCTTTTAGGCTCAATTTTTTTCATTTTCACATGTCAATTTGTCCCTAGAATTATGATTTTCCATTTGTGGTGGAAAATCTATGTTTAGGCGCATGGCAGGGCTCAGAAGGAAAGGAGCAATGTTTTGGAGTATAGATTCTAATTTTAATGGTCTGTGGAATCTGGATCTGTGCGCTTCAAAAGAATCTAGAGCATCCAGAGAGATCCAGCATAACAAACTGCCAACAGAGGATTCTGCAGAGACAGAGGTTTTAGAATAATGCTGAAAGCAAACTGTCTTCCCAGTGAAGAGCACTGCAGGAGTGCGACAAGGACAGAGGCATTGTTCATAAAGAATGAACACTTTGCCCAGGCATCTCCCTTAGGGGGAAGATGCCTTTTAGTCACAGAGCAGCTCAGCACTTGGGCTGAGAACCCTAATAGTGAACATGTGTACTGTCCCTTTAAGTCGATGCGGGATGTGGCACGCTAATCCTAAGAACATTCCCAGGAAATCTGCAAAAAGGACGTAGGTTCCTGGAAGAGAAGGAAGCAAACGACCGCATGGAACCACAGGCAGGGTGAGCAGAACTAGCAGAGCTGTGTGATAGGCACCGATCTCCCTGCTTAGTAGAGACTGGCCCTGCATCTGGGACAGAGCGGGTGAGGAACGTAGAGCCACAGGATGGGCAACGGTCTCCCTGTCCATGAGAGAACGGCCTTGTGGCCGAATACTTGACAAGTTACTACAGACTCTGTTTGTCCTCTGTTCACCTCTGTCCTTCTTTTCAAAGGTGCACAAATCTGTGGTTGACCGCACTTTTGTGCACGCCTCAAAAGACGCCTAAAAAGATGGACACCATCAGATCACAGGTCAGATGGGAGTTTTGAGTGACTCCCTCTGCCTCATTACAGTGATTTTTCTGTTGAGATTTTGCCTGAATCACCTTTTTCAGAGATTTACATGTAATCACTCAGTGTTGAGTGCAGGATAACCGTGAGCCGAGCTGTACTGCGATCTTTGGGAGACATAATAAAGTAATTAGTAACAGTTAAAGAATTTAGGTTATTACTATACTAGCTGTAGAGCCCTTCTTTGCCCGGGCATAGTAACTAACTGTTTTTAGTTATAAGCTGAGTGTATGTGTGTGTGTATGTATGTTCACTATACGCATCAAATATGCCCCCTCCACACCTCCACCAACCCAAAACTGTCCCCACCCCCAAAACATTCCCCCAAACCTGCCCCCCTGCACTCTCCACACCCCCGCCCCTACAAAATAAATTTCCTCCAAACCCACACACCCACCTTTCCTAAACCCTCACCCCCTACCCCTGTACACCCGCACCCCCAAAACCCATATCTTAATCCCCCCAAAAAATGATCACAGCCCCCCAAAGCTGCATCCCCAATTATGGACCTTCTCGACCCCCAAAGCCTGCCCCTCCAAATCTGCACTCCCCACAAGCCCACACCCCCCTCCCAAAAAAAAAATTCCTAACATGCACCCCTGCCCCCTCTAAAAATAAGGGCCCCCCCCCCCAACTGCACATACTGTGGGCTGTCTGCAAGCTCCTGCGGTATACTGTGGGCTGTCTGCAACCCCCTGCGGTATACTGGGGGCTGTGTGCCACCTTCTGCGGTATACTGGTATGTCCTGCTTGGGGCACTATTCCCACTATAACCATAAGGAACACAGTCGTATTATAATATACTAGCTGTGAGCCCGATGCAAATGCATCGGGATTCTAGAACGTGCATTAATTTGATTATAGTAGTTATAGCTGTTAGCCTGATGCAAATGCATCGGGTATCTAAAATATGTTTATTGTTTTTTTAAAGATTTTTAAATAATAATCGCATCATCAATAGCAATAATATAAGCCATAGCATTATTATTAGCAGTAATAGCAGTATTAATAGCATTATTAGCAGTATTATGAGCATTAATAACAGTATTAATATCATTATTATTAGCATTAATAGAATTAATAATAGCATTATTAGCATTAATAATAGCATGAATAGCATTATTAATAGCATTAATAGGATTATTATTAGCATTAATAGCATTAATAATAGCATTATTAGCATTATTAATAGCATTAATAACATTATTAATAGCATTAATAGCATTATTATTAGCATTAATAGCATTAATAATAGCATTATTAGCATTATAATAGCATTAATAACATTATTAATAGCATATTATTTGCATAAATAGCATTAATAATAGATTATAGCATTAATAATAGCATTAATAACATTATTAATAGCATTAATAGCATTATTATTAGCATTAATAGACATTAATTAATAGCATTATTAGCATTAATAATAGCATTAATAACATTATTAATAGCATTAATAGCATTATTATTAGCATTAATAGCATTATTATTAGCATTAACATAATTATATACATTACATTAATAGTAATAGAATTATTAGCATTAATAGCATAATAATAGGATTAATAGCATTATTAATAGCATTATATAACATTATTAATAGCATTAATAGCATTATTATTAGCATATAAATAGCATTAATAATAGCATTATTAGCATTAATAATAGCATTAATAACATTATTAATAGCATTAATAGCATTATTATTAGCATATAATAGCATTATTAAATTAGCATTAATAGCATTAATAATACATTAATAGATATATAATATTAGCATTAATAGCATATAATAGCATTAATAGCATATTATTATAGCATTAATAATAGCATTAATAAACATTAATAGCATTAATTAGCATAATAGCATAATATTAGCATTATAGCATTATAATAGCATTAATAGATATTATTAATAGCATTAAAGCATTATTATATGCATTAATACATTATAATAGCATTATAGCATTAATTAATAGCATTAATAGACATTATTATACATTAATAGCATTAAAATAGCATTAATAGCATTAATAATAGCATTAATACATTATTAATAGCATTAATAGCATTATATAGCATTAATAGAATTTAATAATAGCATTAAATTAGCATTAATGATAATAGCATTAATAACATTATTAATAGCATTATGCATTATATTAGCATTAATAGCATTAATATAGCATTAATAGCATTATTAATAGCATTAAATTTATTACATTATAATAGCATTAATAACATTATTAATCTTAAGCATTTATTAGATATGATTAATAATAGCATTATTAGCATTAATAATAGCATTAATAACTTATTAATAGCATTAATGCATTATTAGCATTAATAAATTATAAGCATTATTAATTAATATAGCATTATAATATTATTAGCATTAATAATTATTATTACATTATTATTTATTACATTATTTATTTTTAATTTATTTAATTATTTTTATTTATTTTTTATTTGTTATTATTTTTTTAATTATTTTTTTTTTTAATTATTTTTTTTATTATGAAATTTATTATTTAGGCTGAGAGGCAGTTGTCATTCAGGTGCGCTAAAGGGCTGATATGATTAGCATATATTTAAATTTTTTATTATTATTTTTATTGAATTATTTATTATTTTTAATTTATTTTTAAATTATTTTTTAATGATTTTTTAATTATTTTTTTTATTATTAAATTTATTATTTAGGCTGAGAGGCAGTTCTCATTCAGGTCCGCAAAGGGCTGATCTTATTAGCATATATTTTATTTTTTTATTATTATTTTTATTGAATTTTTTTTTATTTTTAATTAATTTTTTTATTATTTTTTAATTCTTTTTTAATTCTTTTTTTTTATTAATTAATTTATTATTTAGGCTGAGAGGCAGTTCTCATTCAGGTCCGCAAAGGGCTGATCTTATTAGCATATATTTTATTTTTTATTATTATTTTTATTGAATTATTTATTATTTTTAATTTATTTTTTTATTATTTTTTAATTATTTTTTTTATTATTTAATTTATTATTTAGGCTGAGAGGCAGTTCTCATTCAGGTCCGCAAAGGGCTGATCTTATTAGCATATATTTTATTTTTTTATTATTTTTTTATTGAATTTTTTATTATTTTTAATTAATTTTTTTATTATTTTTTAATTATTTTTTAATTATTTTTTTTATTATTTAATTTATTATTTAGGCTGAGAGGCAGTTCTCATTCAGGTCCGCAAAGGGCTGATCTTATTAGCATATATTTATTTTTTTTATTATTATTTTATATTGAATTTTTTATTATTTTTAATTAAATTTTTTATTATTTTTTAATTCTTTTTTAATTATTTTTTTTATTATTTAATTTATTATTTAGGCTGAGAGGCAGTTCTCATTCAGGTCCGCAAAGGGCTGATCTTATTAGCATATATTTTATTTTTTTATTATTATTTTTATTGAATTTTTTTATTATTTTTAATTATATTTTTTATATTTTTTAATTCTTTTTTAATTATTTTTTTTATTATTTAATTTATTATTTAGGCTGAGAGGCAGTTCTCATTCAGGTCCGCAAAGGGCTGATCTTATTAGCATATATTTTTTTTTTATTATTATTTTTATTGAATTTTTTATTATTTTTAATTTATTTTTTTATTATTTTTTAATTCTTTTTTAATTATTTTTTTTTATTATTTAATTTATTATTTAGGCTGAGAGGCAGTTCTCATTCAGGTCCGCAAAGGGCTGATCTTATTAGCATATATTTTATTTTTTTATTATTATTTTTATTGAATTTTTTATTATTTTTAATTTATTTTTTTATTATTTTTTAATTCTTTTTTAATTATTTTTTTTATTATTTAATTTATTATTTAGGCTGAGAGGCAGTTCTCATTCAGGTCCGCAAAGGGCTGATCTTATTAGCATATAATTTATTTTTTTATTATTATTTTTATTGAATTTTTTATTATTTTTAATTTTTTTTTTATTATTTTTTAATTCTTTTTTAATTATTTTTTTTATTATTTAATTTATTATTTAGGCTGAGAGGCAGTTCTCATTCAGGTCCGCAAAGGGCTGATCTTATTAGCATATAATGTATTTTTTTATTATTATTTTTATTGAATTTTTTATTATTTTTAATTTATTTTTTTATTATTTTTTAATTCTTTTTTAATTATTTTTTTTATTATTTAATTTATTATTTAGGCTGAGACGCAGTTCTCACTCCGGTCCGCCTTTCTTTTTTCCCATTGAAATGCATTAGCGGTGTGTCGGCGATTTTATGGCCGACCACCTGGTTCTATTTGTCGGCCTTAAAATCGCGGACACACCGCTAATGCATCTCTATGGGCAGTCAGGCCGATTTCGGATTGAACGCCGACCAATCAGAATTCGAGCTGACTTGCCCATAGACATGCATTAGCGGTGTGTCCGCGATTTTAGGGCCGACAAATAGAACCAGGTGGCCGGCCATAAAATCGCCGACACACCGCTAATGTATGTCAATGGGAAAAAAGACGGACCTGAATGAGAACTGAATGAAGGGCTCTTCTGATTGGCTGAGGGCAGTAGAGAGCGACCAATCAGAAGAGCCCTTCACATTTCATTGAGATACAATGGCGGATTGATCGTCCATTGTATCTTAATGTTAGTTGAAGAGGACGTCGGAGCTGGAAGTTGTCGGAAAGAAGACAGACGATCCCCGGGGACGGACGAAGAGGCGGAGATGGCGGAAAGAAGAGAGAAGACCCCCGGGACCGGAGGAAGAGGACGCCTGGGCGGACGGAGGACTTGAGGATCGGACGGACGATCAGATGACTTGAAGGCATGTAAGTGATGGACGGGGACGTTAGGTTAGGGGACGGCGGGGGCTTAGGGTGTAGGGCCTTAGGTGTTAGGGAAAGCGGCGGGGCTTAGAGGGTAGGGGCTTAGGGCGGCAGGGCTTTAGGTGCGGCTTAGGGGGTAGGGGTAGTGGATTAGGTGCGGTTTAGGGGTTAGGGGCTTGCGGCGGCAGGGGTTTAGGTGCGGATGCGGGGTAGTGGCTTACGGGGGTAGGGGGTTAGGTGCGGCTTAGGGGGTAGGGGCTTAGGGCGGCAGGGGTTTAGGTGCGGTTTAGGGGGTAGAGGTAGGGGATTAGGTGCGGCTTAAGGGGTAGGGGCTTGCGGCGGCAGGGGTTTAGGTGCGGATGCGGCGTAGTGGCTTAGGGCGGCAGGGGGTAGGGGGTTAGGTGCGGCTTAGGGGGTAGGGGCTTAGGGCGGCAGGGGTTTAGGTGCGGTTTAGGGGGTAGGGGTAGGGGATTAGGTGCAGCTTAGGGGTTAGGGGCTTGCGGCGGCAGGGGTTTAGGTGCGGATGCGGCGTAGTGGCTTAGGGCGGCAGGGGGTAGGGGGTTAGGTGCGGCTTAGGGGGTAGGGGCTTAGGGCGGCAGGGGTTTAGGTGCGGTTTAGGGGGTAGGGGTAGGGGATTAGGTGCAGCTTAGGGGTTAGGGGCTTGCGGCGGCAGGGGTTTAGGTGCGGATGCGGGGTAGTGGCTTACGGCGGCATGGGGTAGGGGGTTCGGTGCAGCTTAGGGGGTAGGGGCTTAGGGCGGCAGGGATTTAGGTGCGGCTTAGGGGGTAGGGGTAGGGATTTAGGTGCGGCTTAGGGTTAAGGGCTTGCGGCGGCAGGGGTTTATTTGCGGATGCGGGGTAGTGGCTTACGGCGGCAGGGGTAGGGGGTTAGGTGCGGCTTAGGGGGTAGGGGCTTAGGGCGGCAGGGGTTTAGGTGCGGTTTAGGGGGTAGGGGTAGGGGATTAGGTGCGGCTTAGGGTTAGGGGCTTGCGGCGGCAGGGGTTTATTTGCGGATGCGGGTAGTGGCTTACGGCGGCAGGGTGTAGGGGTTAGGTGCGGCTTAGGGGGTAGGGGCTTAGGGCGGCAGGGGTTTAGGGGCGGTTTAGGGGGTAGGGGTAGGGGATTAGGTGCGGCTTAGGGGTTAGGGGCTTGCGGCGGCAGGGGTTTAGGTGCGGATGCGGGCTAGTGGCTTACGGCGGCAGGGGGTAGGGGTTTCGGCGGCGGGGTAGTGGCTTAGGGGTTAGGGCGGCAGGGGGTAGGGGCTTGCGGCGGGGTAGTGAGGCAGGGGGTAGGGGCTTGCGGCAGAGGGTAGTGGGTGCGGCGGGGTAGTGCGGCAGGGGGTAGGGGCTTCGGCGTCGGGGTAGTGGCTTAGGGGTTAGGGCGGCAGGGGTAGGGGCTTGCGGCGGGTACAGCGCGTAGTGGCTTAGAGCGTCAGAGGGCTGTAGTGTACAGCGCGATGGTATACTACAGTCCCATGGCGCTTATGGGCATGGGACTGTAGTATAGTATAGCGTGTACAGTACAGTAGTAAGGGGTTGTGTGGCTTGGTTAGTGTAGTGTACAGCGCGTAGAGCGGCAGGGGTCTGTAGTGTACAGCGCGATGGTATACTACAGTCCCATGGCGCTTATGGGCATGGGACTGTAGTATAGTATAGCGGTGTACACTACAGTAGTATGGGCTTCTGTGGCTTGGTTGGTGGGTGTCAGCGACTCGCAATGCCCGCTTCGCGGGCATTGCTTCGCGAGGCTGCAACGACTCGCAATGCCCGCTTTGCGGGCATTGCTTCGGGAGTCGCCGTGGCCGCTACGCGGCCACGGGGAGAGTCCAGGAGAAGCAGCTCGCTCGCGCTAACCAAGCCACCGGAAGCAGCGCCGCTCCGACGGAAGTCGCTACGGCAATTATATAATAGATGGGGATTACCATACATGGGCAATATCAACATATATGGGCATATAGTAAAGATGCATACATACACACACAAACAGTAAACAGGCTTTTTTTAAGGGGAGGGGGGTTTAAAATTTCCCCTAAAAACATAGTAATGAACATTCTTGAGTTAAATGGGCATGTGTGCAAAATGTTGTGATTGTAGGGGCGATGGTGCGAATTCCTTTAGTAGACATACACACGCATACACTCAGCTTTATATTTTTTCATGTTAGATTTACGCCATTCACCCTGTGGTAATAAGTACATCGCCGGACTGGGGTATCTGAGGTCCACCAGGAAAATTGACTTCAGGGACCCACCCTTCAGCTATATGCAAATACCTGTTGATCGTTATACCCATCATAAGGGTGACTCCAGCACATCACTGTGCATTCTCCTTTTTTCATAGTCTTTTTTCCTCACCCTTGTGTTAAGGCAAGATTTTACTATCTTCGTGACTTCGAGTACTATATCCCTGAGTACACTCTACTCTTCACTAGTCTAATCTCAGGAGCACTTCATCATATTTTTAATTGTCCGAATTTACCTTGGTTGTCCTCCAACAAATACTATTTCGAATTTATGAAAGGTAAGACCACCTGTCAGATTTCATCTTTAACTCAGGAGGAGAATCACTGCACACTCAGAGGTATTTTTGATGCAAAAGTAAAGTTTTTTATTTTTGGTCAAAACAACATGCGACCTGGCTGATGTTTTGGCCACCTCCCAGGGGCCTTTCTCAGAGTGTGACTAAAATTAAAATACAGAAAGGTGTCAAAAACAAGGCGTTTTTTTTGGTAATCTACATATATACAGGTATGAAAGTGTCAACAAATAACATCAAGAGAACACAAAATGGTCTATACTAGAGGAAATGGTTTCAGGTTATGCAAGGTTCATGGTTTAGTGTGTCACCAAGACCGGTTACAAAGGAAAGGGCATATATAAACATATACCCTCCCATTCAGGAACGACAATGCTTATATCACACAGTGCACACTATATTTCATCTGAACTATTCCTAACCTTGTCCTAGGTGCACCTACCCACAGTAGCTCTTCCAGGCATTCGCCGAGCTACCACAAGGTTTCCTAACCAGCACCCTAGGCTCCATAACACCCAAGGTACTACTCCGCCATCTTCTCTTTAACCCCTTTATACTCTGAACTACTCAGACTCTCTGTTTTCCTTTGTAACCGATTTTGGTAGCACTCTAAACCATGAACCTTACATAACCTTAAACCATGCCTCTACTATAGACCATTTCGTGTTTTCTTGATGTTATTTGATGATGCTTTTATACCTGTATATATGTTTGCATGTTGTTTTGACCAAAAATAAAAACTCACTTTAGCATCAAAAATACCGGAGTGTGCAGTGATTCACCTCCTGAGTTGACTATGGGTCTCTTCAACCCTTTCACTCGCACCTCGAATACTGTTCTTGAGTGCACGCCATTCACACTAGTTTACGGATTTCATCTTTAGTCAGTTTAGCCACTATGAATCTTCTCCATTTTTTTAAAGAAACGTCATTTTATCTTTGTTTTGTTGTGTGTCTCTCTGATCTATGTCTAATGCTATCTTCAGACCCAATATTACCTCACTCTCAATCTATTATAGCTGACAGCCATTCTCTAAGTATCATTCTCTTTGCTATAATGGAGATCATATGGAACAAACCAGGTACGCCGCCTCTCTTTTCCTTGCCCTCTGTATAGTGGAAGATCCAACTCACGGGATGAAGTTTCACCTCAAAATTTCGAATTTCAGCTGTTATTGTTTGCACTGCTGTTCAAAGCTTCTGAATTTTCTCGCATGTCCACAAGCCATGTATCAAATCTAAAAGATGATGGGAGTGCTGGTGTGTCACGGTCCGCGCTGCTGTGGTATGGATAAACTCACCAAAGAGCCAAAAGTATTTTCATCCTTTATTCCTCCTCTCTCCTACGCGTTTCAGCGCCACACCCGGCGCCTTACTCAGGGATATCCCTGAGGAAGGCGCCGGGTGTGGCGCTGAAACGCGTAGGAGAGAGGAGGAATAAAGGATGAAAATACTTTTGGCTCTTTGGTGAGTTTATCCATACCACAGCAGCGCGGACCGTGACACACCAGCACTCCCATCATCTTTTGGATTCAAACCACTATCCAGTGGTCGGTGGAGGTCCTGCAGCAGCTGGAACATAGTTTCCAAAAACGCCTTCAAACCAGTTGTGGGGTACACAACTGGAACAGGTGAGCAGCTTCATAGCACCACCATCAATAAGTGTCACTAGTGATAGGGCACTATTGCGCCTCTTGTCCCCCTCCCTATTTTCTTTTACATGTATCAAATCTGTCTGATCGGATTTACATTTGGGACATTTTAATGATTTTTCTGGGTTTTGTTTGTTAGGTGAAATGTTGAATTAATAAATTGCTCCGTGCATTATGCGGAATTGGCTATCCCTCCATTGCTCGTTTATGATGTTTTTCCTAACCCCTCTCTATCCACTAATAATATTATCCTCTACATCATTAAGCTGTTTTTACCACGTTTTAAACATTTTATCCAGCCCTGATGGTAGCAAAACGTCCCTGGTTGATTTGTAACTTGAAGAGATGTTAATTTCCCCTATGTCTCTGTTGACCAGTTTGTCCCAGTCATTTGTCACCATTTCCTTAGAGACATCTAGGAGTCTGTGCATAACATAGTGTCTCAGTTGGCTGTACTGGACTAGCTAAAAAGTGGGGAGCCCATATTTTTCCATGACCACTTGACCTGTCATCCATCTTTTTTCTAAATTGTGCAATAAGTCCTCTATCGTCTTCAACCCTTTTCTGTCCCATTCTAGGTACAGTATATTTTCCCAACCTTATTTAAAATCATTGTGGACCTACGGTTTAAGGTATTGTAGGGATCAGTCTCTATAGCAGCAGCAAGTACGGCAGTGACACTCAGGCTCAGTCCAAACAAGTGTGTTTTATTGCACACAATGGCAAAATAACAGAAATAGTCCTTTCATCAGGATAACAGCGTCGGCGCTAAACCTGCTCCTCCTGGAGCTCGCCTAGGGGTCCTACCCCACCTTGGGGTCCGGTACACACTCCCTGTGCTCTCACAGGCTACTTTCCCACAGGTTGCACTCCTCTGCAGTTTGATCTCATCTCACAACACCTTGACAGCCTACTTCTTTTTTTTTTTTTTTAAGGAAACATTAATGTCTTACTCTGTATCCTAGATTTCCTCCCCCTCCATATGAATTAAAGCTCTATATACAGTGCCATATTTCAGGCTTAAAACATAAAGATATAAATTCAAATTTTTTTGTGAAGAATCAACAACAAGTGAGACACAATTGTGAAGTTGAACGAAATTTTTTGGATATTTTAAACTTTAAGAAATTAAAAACTGAAAAGTGGGGTGTGCAATATTATTCGGCCCCTTTACTTTCAGTGCAGCAAACTCACTCCAGAAGTTCAGTGAGGATCGCTGAATGATCCAATGTTGTCCTAAATGACTGCCCCCTGATGAAGGCCACGAAACTATCGTAGGGGTCCGTGGTCCCCCTCTGTCTAGTGTCACTGGTAACTATATTCAATATATACTCTGATACAATGGCTGATGGCTGTGTCTTTACATTGAACCTACTATACTGTCTCAATTTGTAAAAAAAATGTGAATTCACTTATATATGCATTTATTTGGGAAGGTATATTGGTTGATGTAATGTAATGTGAATTAATCGTGCACACCACTTTGTCTCTGTACTTGTGGTGTTATGATGAGACCTACAGTATATTGTACAAACCAGCATGCACAATTGTGTGTCTGTAACATATCATTACCTTGTGCTTGTGAAATTGTGTGTTTTATTGCACACAATGGCAAAATAACAGAAATAGTCCTTTCATCAGGATAACAGCGTCGGCGCTAAACCTGCTCCTCCTGGAGCTCGCCTAGGGGTCCTACCCCACCTTGGGGTCCGGTACACACTCCCTGTGCTCTCACAGGCTACTTTCCCACAGGCTGCACTCCTCTGCAGTCTGATCTCATCTCACAACACCTTGACAGCCGTCTCCACCGGCCTAATCTCTCCCACCTGTCTTTCCCTCCCAGCCACTTCAAAAGCCTGGGGCGGGAGATGAGGAATGGAGGCCCGCCCAAAACCTTCCCCCATTCCTCATAGATGAGGTCCCATAACAGGCTCTACCAACAGCCACCGTTCTAAGTAACTGTGGCCACACCTACCTCACCTATGCTCATGTAAGCTTCTCCTGTCCCATACATGCAGTAGCTCACCATCCTTGGGGAAACATAACGTCCCTCTACCACCATTCCCCTTGCTACCTCACCCCCCTCAGTTCAACCCTGGGGGGGAGAACTTGTGACACCAAACAGTGAGTCCGGGACAAGGCATCCGCATTGCCATGCAGCCTCCCGGCTCTGTGTTCCACCGTGAAGTTAAAATTCTGGAGCGACAAGAACCACCTGGCGACTCGCGCATTCCTCTCTCTGGACTGGCTCATCCACGTGAGTGGGGAATGGTCAGTCACCAACCGAAACCGTCGCCCCAGCAGGTAGTACCTCAACGCTTCCAAGGCCCATTTGATGGCTAGGCACTCCCTCTCGACCACACTGTAATTTTTCTCTGCAGGCGTGAGCTTGCGGCTCAGGTAGGTAACGGGGTGTTCTTCCCCATTAACCTCCTGAGAAAGGACTGCCCCTAGCCCCACTTCTGATGCATCGGTCTGAACGATGAAGGTTTGGGTGAAGTTAGGTGTGATAAGGATGGGAGACCCGCATAACACCGTCTTCAAGTCCCGAAAGGCATGCTCGGCCTGGGGGTTCCATTTTACCATGACGGGCCGTCTTCCTTTCAGAAGGTCCGTCAATGGGGCTGAGAGTGTGGCAAAATTGGGGATGAACCTCCTGTAGTATCCCACAATTCCTAGGAAGGCTCTCACCTGCTTTACTGTCCTTGGTTGTGGCCAACTCTGGATGGCTTCGACCTTGTTGACCTGCGGCTTAATCATGCCTCGCCCTATCACGTTCCCCAAATAGCGTGCCTCCTCCATTCCCAGAGCACACTTTTTGGGGTTGGGAGTCAGCCCCGCTGCCCGGAGAGAGTCCACCACAGCCTGTACCTTGGCCAAGTGGCTCTCCCAGTCGCTGCTGAAAACGATGATATCATCCAGATAGGCCGAGGCGTACCTCTGATGAGGCTTCAACACGATGTCCATTAATCTTTGGAACGTGGCTGGAGCCCCATGTAAGCCAAATAGCAAAACCAGGTAGTGAAAGAGACCCTCCGGAGTGATGAACGCGGTCTTCTCTTTGGCGCTATCCGTAAGGGGTACTAGCCAGTATCCCTTAGTTAGATCGAGGGTGGAGAAGTACCGGGCTTTCCCGAGTCTTTCAATCAGCTCGTCTACTCGTGGCATTGGATAAGCGTCAAATTTAGAGACCTCGTTCAGCCTCCGGAAATCGTTGCAAAACCGTATCGTCCCATCGGGTTTGGGAATGAGAACAATGGGACTAGCCCATTCACTTTTCGACTCCTCAATAACCCCTAACTCCAGCATTTGACGAACCTCCTCTGAAATGGCCTTTCGCTGTGCCTCTTGTACTCGGTATGGCCTCATCCGAACTTTTACCTGGGGCTCGGTGACAATGTCGTGTTTAATCAACGAGGTACGCCCTGGCACCTTTGAAAACACATCCGTATTCCTGGCCACAAACTCTCGCGACTCTTGCTGCTGGTTTTTCGTGAGGGTTTCAGCTATCGTCACTTCTGCCACTGCCCCCTCAGGCACCACCTTGGCCTGTAAAGTCAGTGCAGGAGGACGGTCAGCTGTAGACCCTTCTGTACCCAGACCCTCTCTGTCTTTCCAGGCTTTTAGCAGATTTACATGGTATATCTGCTCGGTCTTTCTCCGACCCGGCTGATATACCTTGTAGTTGACCTCCCCGACCTTTTCTAGGACTTCGTAGGGCCCTTGCCACTTTGCTAAGAATTTACTCTCCACAGTAGGCACTAATACCAGGACTCTGTCACCCGGGTTAAAAGTTCTGACCTTAGCGGATCTATTATATACCCGACTTTGAGCTCTTTGGGCTTCCTCTAAGTGTTCTTTCACTATCGGCATCACCGCTGCCATCCGGTCCTGCATGGTCGCGATGTGCTCGACTACACTTTTGTGGGGGGTGGGTTCCTGCTCCCATCCCTCTTTGGCAATGTCGAGCAGGCCCCGGGGATGTCTACCATACACAAGTTCGAACGGAGAAAAACCTGTCGAGGCCTGTGGTACCTGCCGAATCGCGAACATCAGGTATGGTAGAAGACAATCCCAGTCCTTCCCATCCCTGGATACCACCTTTTTCAGCATGCTCTTTAGGGTTTTGTTGAAACGTTCGACTAAGCCATCTGTCTGCGGATGGTAGACTGAGGTGCGCAACTGCTTTACCCTGAACAGTTTACATAGCTCCTTGGTAACCTTGGACATGAACGGCGTCCCCTGGTCCGTAAGTATTTCTTTCGGAATTCCTACCCGGCAGAACACGGCGAGTAGCTCTTTGGCTATCAATTTCGCCGAGGTGTGCCGCAGTGGAATTGCCTCTGGATACCTGGTAGCGTAATCCATGATTACCAGGATATGCTGATGCCCTCGGGCAGACTTGACCAGAGGACCCACCAGATCCGTGGCGACCCTTTCAAATGGTACGTCTATAATGGGCAGGGGTACCAAGGGACTATGGAAGTGCGA
The DNA here is from genome assembly GCA_033576535.1 of Allobates femoralis. NCBI lineage: Eukaryota > Metazoa > Chordata > Amphibia > Anura > Aromobatidae > Allobates > Allobates femoralis. The sequence continues at coordinate 332,371,213 of JARQOC010000005.1, forward strand.
CATAGCGGATTGCTGACACTCTGGACATGATTCGCAGTACTGCTGCACCTCCCGAAACACTCCCGGACAGTAAAACCGCTGCAAAATTCGTTCCAGAGTCTTTTTATGGCCGAGGTGTCCTCCCAGCACATGCCTATGTGCCAAGTCGAGCACCGTTGGGCGATAAGGCTGTGGAACCACCAGCTGTTCCAAGGTCTCACCCCTCACTCTATCAACCCTGTATAGTAGATCTTGATTGACAGCCATGTGGGGAAACACCTGGTCTGCTCCTGGGTACTGAAACACTCCATTAATACAAATGACATTTTCCCTTGCCCGATTTAACGTCGGGTCTTGGAGCTGTGCAGTACCAAAATTGTCACGGGGAACTCCCAACTCTGCAAACTCAGGTACTGACCCGAGCTCGTCGGCTTCACCCGCCAATACCTCTAAAGGGGACATTGTTACTCCCACGGCTGGCACCCCTGAGTCGGGATCACGAGGTTCAGGCTCAGGGTCAGTAACATTCTGGACTTGTTTACCCCTTGACCCTGGGTTCCCCGGTAACAGAGCCCAGAATAGAGGAAAGTCTCTCCCAAGGATCAGTCCATACGGCAGGGACTCTAACACTCCCACCTCATGACGACACTCCCCCTTCGGGGTTTTGATAGGGATTATGGCGGTAGGGTACTCTTTCAAGTCCCCATGAATGCACAAGACCCCCACATTACGTCCCGTGTAAGATGCGGACCCAGCCAAGGTGGCCTGCACCAGGGTGACAAGGCTTCCCGAGTCCAAGAGGGCAGCTGCAGGACATCCCGCCACACCGTAACCTGACACATGGGAGAGACATGTGCAGGTTCCGGGGGAGCAGCGGTATATACCGGGGAGGCATAGAGGGAGACGCGCCGGGCCGCACTGCAGTCCATAGGATCTGTGGTGATAGGGCAGTTTGCAGCAATGTGTCCTCGCTCTTGACACCTCCAGCACACAACAGTCTCCAGCTTCCTTGCCTGAGGGCCTGCAGGGGTGGGGGGTTTGCGGGACAGAGTCCTGTATTTCTCGGGGTTGGTGACCTTGTGGGATTTGGGGAGCACACCGACTGCAAGAAGGCACCAGATCCAGAAGCCAAAATGGTTGTTTTGCTCCTTAATCCTGATACTGTATATATACTCAGTATAAAGCAGGGGGAGCAGGTCATAAGAGGGTGGAAGGTCATGTAGAAGAGAATATGGGAGATCATACGGGAGGTCATGTTAGTACCACAGCTACAAGGGTCTCATGTTAGTTTGACCTCTACACCATAGTAAACAGATGCACACGACGCGAGATCTACAACAGCTATGGGCAATATGGGGGATATAGACCAGTCCAGGTAGAAGAACGCAAAGATAAATGGGGTAGAAGCCTGCCAGACCACATGATCCTGACCAAGGGTAGATGGGAGCATAGCCAAAGCCCTAAAAGGACTCACAGACCTGTCAGAAGAATTAGCTCATAATTCTGGTGTTAAGGATCCATGGGACACTTGGTTTGGGTGGTGAGATGGATGGCAGAGAGCACTTATCAAACTAGGTATAATAATCCTTTGTGTTCTATTCGTAGTGGCTCTAATTTCATAGTAACATAGTAACATAGTAACATAGTTTTTAAGGTTGAAGGAAGACTTTAAGTCCATCTAGTTCAACCCATAGCCTAACATGTTGATCCAGAGGAAGGCAAAAAAAAACCCATGTGGCAACACTAATCTCCACATTGGGGGAAAAAATTCCTTCCTGACTCCAGATACGGCAATCAGACTAATTCCCTGGATCAACGCCCTATCAAAGAATCTAGTATATATAACTGGTAATATTATAGTTTTCAAGAAAGGCATCCAGGCCCTTCTTAAATGTTAGTAGTGACTCACTCATTACAACATCATGTGGCAGAGAGTTCCATAGTCTCACTGCTCTTACAGTAAAGAATCCGCGTCTGTGATTATGATTAAACCTTCTTCCCTCCAGACGTAGAGGATGCCCCCTTGTCCCAGTCTCAGGCCTAAGAGTAAAGAGATCATTAGAAAGGTCTCTGTACTGCCCCCTCATATATTTATACATTATTATAAGATCACCCATAAGCCTTCGTTTTTCCAAGCTAAATAACCCCAAGTTTAATAACCTGTCTTGGTATTGCAGACCCCTTAGTCCTCTAATAACTTTTGTCGCTCTTCTCTGGACCCGCTCTAGTTCAGCTATGTCTTTCTTATACACCGGAGACCAGAATTGTACACAGTATTCTAAGTGTGGTCGCACTAGTGACTTGTATAGAGGTAAAATTATGTTCTCCTCATGAGCATCTATGCCTCTTTTAATACATCCCATTATTTTATTTGCCTTTGCAGCAGCTGCCTGACACTGGCCACTAAATGTGAGTTTGTCATCTACCCATACACCCAGGTCTTTTTCAGTGACAGTTTTGCCCAGTGTTTTACAATTAAGCACATAATTATACCTTTTGTTTCCTCTGCCCAAGTGCATGACTTTACATTTATCCCCATTAAAGCGCATTTGCCATTTAGCAGCCCAAGCTTCTAGTTTACATAAATCCTCCTGTAATATAAAATTGTCCTCCTCTGTATTGATTACCCTGCAGAGTTTAGTGTCATCTGCAAATATTGAGATTCTACTCTGTATGCCCCCTACAAGGTCATTAATAAATATATTAAATAGAAGCGGGCCCAACACTGACCCCTGTGGTACCCCACTGTTAACTGTGACCCATTCTGAGTGTGTTCCATTAATAACCACCCTTTGTTTCCTATCACTAAGCCAGTTCTTAACCCACTTACACATATTTTCCCCTATCCCCATTGCCCTCATTTTATGTATCAACCTTTTGTGTGGCACCGTATCAAAAGCTTTTGAAAAGTCCATATACACCACATCCACTGCATTTCCTTGGTCCAGTCCAGAACTTACTTCTTCATAGAAGCTTATTAGATTAGTTTGACAGGAACGGTCCCTCGTAAAACCATGTTGATAATGGGTCATGAGGTTATTTTTCTTCAGATACTCCAGTATAGCATCTCTTAGAAAACCCTCTAGGATTTTACCCACAGTAGAGGTTAAGCTTACTGGCCTATAATTTCCAAGTTCAGTTTTTGTCCCCTTTTTGAATATTGGCACCACATTTGCTATACGCCAGTCCTGTGGTACAGACCCTGTTATTATGGAATCTTTAAATATTAAAAATAATGGTCTATCTATGACAGTACTTAATTCCTGCAGCACTCTGGGGTGTATCCCATCTGGGCCTGGGGATTTGTCAATTTTAGTAATTTTTAGACGATGCCGTACTTCCTCTTGGGTTAAGCAGGTGACGTTTAATTGAGAATTTTTGTTATCACTGATCATATTGTCTGTCATGGGATTTTCTTGTGTAAATACTGTTGAAAAAAAGTCATTTAGCATATTTGCTTTTTCCTCATCCTCATCCACCATTTCAACCAGACTATTTTTAAAGGGGCCAACACCATCATTTTTTAGTTTCTTACTATTTATGTAGTTAAAAAATATTTTGGGATTCTTTTTACTTTCTCTGGCAATGAGTCTCTCTGTCTCAATCTTTGCTGCCTTGATTTGCTTTTTACAAATGTTATTTAATTTTCTGTATTTATTTAATGCTTCATCACTACCTACTTGCTTTAATTCCCTAAATGCTTTCTTTTTGTCACATATTGCACTTCTTACCGCTTTATTTAGCCATAGTGGTTTCCTCCTATTTCTAGCATGCTTATTCCCATAGGGTATATATTGTGCACAGGTCCTTTTCAGGATGCTAATAAACATCTCCCATTTGTGTTGTGTACTTTTATGTCTCAGGACATCGTCCCAGTTTATTGCACTAAGATCATCTCTCAACCGTTGGAAATTTGCCTTCCTGACGTTTAGTGTCCTTGTAGCCCCTCTACTACACGTCTTAGTAAAGGATACTTGAAAGCTTATTAAGTTATGATCACTATTACCCAAGTGACCTCCAACCCGTATATTTGATATGCGGTCTGGCCTGTTGGTTAATATTGGTCCAGCAGTGCCCCCCTTCTTGTTGGGCCCTGAACCAGTTGTGAAAGGTAATTGTCTCTTATAGTTTTCAAAAACTTATTACCTTTGCTGGAACTGCAGGTTTCTGATCCCCAATGTATTTCAGGGTAGTTAAAGTCCCCCATAATAATGACTTCTCCCTGAGACGCTGCTTCATCTATTTGCTTTATGAGGATATTCTCCTCCACTTCCATTATTGTTGGGGACTTATAACAAACCCCTATCAGTAATTTATTATTTTTTCCCCCTCCCCTTATCTCCACCCAAAGGGACTCTACATTTCCATTAGATTCACCTATATTATCACGCAGGATGGGTTTTAAGGATGATTTTACGTTTAAACATACACCTCCTCCTCGCCTATTTGTACGGTCATTTCTGAACAGACAATAGCCCTGTAAATTAACAGCCCAGTCATGGCTCTCGTCCAGCCAAGTCTCCGAAATCCCCACCATGTCATAATTATTTTCCAACAAAATCAATTCTAATTCCTCCATTTTGTTGGTGAGGCTTCTGGCATTAGTGAACATGCACTTTATGCATCTCTCTTTACCTCTATTCCTTCCTACTAGATTGACTGTTCTAACCCCACCCCCCATGCCACCCCCAATTTTATTACTTGTGCCCAGGTTACTGTTTACACTATCTTCCCCTCCTATACAATGAATACCCTCCCCCCCAATCCCTAGTTTAAACACTCCTCCAACCTTCTAGCCATTTTCTCCCCCAGCACAGCTGCACCCTCCCCATTGAGGTGCAGCCCGTCCCTAGCATAGAACCTGTAGCCAACAGAGAAGTCGGCCCAGTTCTCCAGGAACCCAAACCCCTCCTTCCTACACCAATTCCTGAGCCACTTATTTATCTCCCTAATCTCCTGTTGCCTCTCTGGTGTGGCACGTGGTACAGGCAGTATTTCAGAGAATACTACCTTGGAGGTCCTTGCCTTAAGCTTGCAGCCTAATTCCCTGAAATCATCTTTAAGGACCTTCCACCTACCTCTAACTTTGTCATTTGTGCCAATGTGCACTATGACCGCTGGGTCCTCACCAGCCCCTCCCAGTAATCTGTCAACCCGATCAGCGATGTGCCGGACTCGAGCGCCAGGTAGGCAGCACACTGTTCGACGATCCCTGTCTTTGTGACAGATTGCCCTATCTATTCCCCTAATAATTGAGTCCCCCACTACCAGCACCTGTCTGGCCTGCCCTCTCCTGTTTTCCCCCTTACTGGAGCAGACACTCCTCTGGCTTTCAGAGGTCATGCCCTGCTGCAGCAGTGCTATCCCTGAACTCACACCCCCCTCATCTGCCAACATAGCAAATTTATTGGGGTGTGCCAGATCAGGGCTAGCCTCCCTGGCACCCTTCCCTCTACCCCGCCTTCTAACTGTCACCCAGCTAGCTACCTCATGGTCCTGAGGCTCCATAGTACCATCCTCCCCCACATCTATCCCATTGAGCAGCTGTTCAGTGAGCAGCAGACTCCTTTCCATATTGTCTATGGATCTCAGCGTTGTCAGTCGTTCATTTAGATCCAGTATCTGGGCTTCCAAATGCACAACGTACTCACATCTCACACAGCAGTATGCACCCTCGGCCGGCTGGTCAAGGAATGCATACATGTGGCAAGATGTACACTGGATGGCATTGCCAATCATGGAGCTAATTTCCTAATGGGGATTGCACCAGACAGAAATGATAAGTAAAAAGAAATGCAAAGTATTAATAAAATACAACCTGCAATTCAGTAAGTCCTCCCTTCCAAACTCCCTGAATCCAAAGTCACTGAATCACAAGTCACACACTTCTGTCGCACTTGCGCTCTGTCACACAAAGCTCGCGGTCACTCTCGCTAGAGAATCAGATATAAAGAGGTTTTTTTTTTTTCTTTTTTTCCCTTAGCAGCAAATCAGCCTGTATCTCAGTGCACTTCCAAAGGACTGGAAGCCCCAACCAGCTGCTTCTTATAAACCCTTAATTATGCACCCCTACCCTTAATTAACCCTTTGTAAGTATAGCTACACCACAGGTTTTAAGTGCAAGTAGTTAACCCTTTAACTTACAGGTAGTAAAATAGGAGTCTATACACTTGTAGAGAGAAAAGAAAGTTAAGAAAGCCCAATAAAATTAAAAAGGTAAAAAAAAAAAAAAAAACAGTCAGCAATTCACACAGGTATTTGTTGCAGGATTCCCAAACACCTCCTCACTGAATCACAAGTCACACACTTACTTCTGTCGCACTTGCGCTCTGTCACACAAAGCTCGCGGTCACACTCGCTAGAGAATCAGATATAAAGAAGTATTTTTTTTTTCTTTTTTTCCCTTAGCAGCAAATCAGCCTGTATCTCAGTGCACTTCCAAAGGACTGGAAGCCCCAACCAGCTGCTTCTTATAAACCCTTAATTATGCACCCCTACCCTTAATTAACCCCTTGTAAGTATAGCTACACCACAGGTTTTACGTGCAAGTAGTTAACCCTTTAACTTACAGGTAGTAAAATTGGAGTCTATACACTTGTAGAGAGAAAAGAAAGTTAAGAAAGCCCAATAAAATTAAAAAGGTAAAAAAAAAAAAAAAACAGTCAGCAATTCACACAGGTATTTGTTGCAGGATTCCCAAACACCTCCTCACTGAATCACAAGTCACACACTTACTTCTGTCGCACTTGCGCTCTGTCACACAAAGCTCGCGGTCACACTCGCTAGAGAATCAGATATAAAGAGGTTTTTTTTTTTTCTTTTTTTCCCTTAGCAGCAAATCAGCCTGTATCTCAGTGCACTTCCAAAGGCATGCTGTGTAATACCTTGCATCAAGAAGATGATGTCTCACGCCATGAAGGAGACAGTGACCACAATGAATGCAGATCTCAAAGGCCCTGATGATGAAGGAGAAATATACACCTGAGAATGATGCCATTGCCATTGCTGCAAGATCCCTTGGAGAAATACGAGAACTTGAGACCCATCTTAGAAGGCAGAGTAGGGACAGTTTAGGGTGCGGCTAAGGCCAACTGCAAAGGGATTCCGATGTTACAGTTTGTCTCAATGTTGGTGAAGTCTCCTCCTCTTACCTCCACCTTTTCCCCTTCGCCGCCTAGGGCAAAGATTTAGGGTAAGATTTTGAATGTCTCCAAAGGGGGGAATGTCATGGCAATAAATAGTTAATAATTTATATAAGTTTATTGAAGCCATTCAGAAACCTTCCAACAGCATGTTTATATGAATCCTTGCACTTTCCTCTAGTTATTTCTTCTCATCTATCCTCCCCTCCTCCGGAACTCCTCTGTCTTAGATTCTATATAATGTTTTGATGTTCCCGTACTGAATGTACTAACCAAGGCTAAACTGAATTGAAATACTAACACACAGAATATGATTGAATGTTTTCTTCAGAATAAAAATGTAGATTCAGCATAATATGATGCAATCACCTCTAGTAACACCCCTAAGTAATATCCCTTTAAGGAGCCATATAAAACTGGCTACCCCTCCCTTAATTTATTATTATTATTATTATTTATTTATATAGCGCCATTGGTTCCATGGCGCTTTACATAAGAAGTGGGGGTAACAATGACAAGTACAGTACACATGAGCAGTCAATGCTTGCTGATACACGACGGGAGAGGATCCTGTCCACGAGGGCTCACAGTCTATAGGGGTGGGGGAACACGATAGGGTGGGGGAGCGCCGAGTGTTTGGTGGAGCGGCGCTGGGTCTCATCATAGGTTGTAGGCTTGTTGGAATAGATGAGTTTTGAGGTTCTTTTTGAAGCTCTTGAGGGTAGGCGAGTGTCGGACGTGCTGGGGGAGAGAGTTCCAGAGTCTAGGGGAGGCGCGGGAGAAGTCTTGTATGCGGTTGTGGGAGGATGAGATGAGGGGGGAGGAGAGGAGGAGTTCTTGTGAGGAGCGTAGGTTGCATGCGGGTTGGTATCGGGAGACCATGTCGGAGATGTAGGGGGGGGACAGGTTGTGGATGGCTTTGTAGGTCAGGGTTAGGATTTTAAAGCGAGGTCTTAGGGAGGTGGGAAGCCAGTGGAGTGCCATGCGGAGAGGGGAGATAGGGGAGTAGCGAGGAAGCAGGTGGATTAGACGGGCAGCTGAGTTTAGGATAGAGCGGAGAGGTGCAAGGGAGGAGGCAGGGAGACCGGTGAGCAGTAGGTTGCAGTAGTCGAGGCGGGAGATGATGAGGGCGTGGACGAGAGTTTTGGTGGTGTCATGATTAAGAAACGGGCGGATACGTGAGATGTTCTTGAGTTGGAGTTGGCAGAAGGTGGTGAGGGCTTGGATGTGGGGCTTGAAGGAGAGGGAGGAGTCGAGGGTGACCCCGAGGCACTTTGCGTGGGGGACTGGGGAGAGGGAGCAGTCATTGACTCGGATTGATAGGTCTGGCAGAGGGGGAGGGCGGCTGGGGAGGAAGACAATGAACTCTGTTTTGTCCATGTTCAACTTGAGGAAGCGAGCAGAGAAGAAAGATGAGATGGCAGACAGACATTGGGGGATTTTAGACAGAAGGGAGGTGATGTCGGGCCCGGAGAGGTAGATCTGGGTGTCGTCGGCGTAGAGATGGTACTGGAGGCCGTGGGACTCGATGAGTTGACCTAGGCCAAGGGTGTAGATGGAAAAGAGTAGCGGTCCCAGTACCGATCCCTGGGGGACGCCAACAGTAAGGGGGTAGGACGAGGAAGAGGTGTGGGAGTGGGTGACACTGAAAGTGCGGTCCGTAAGATATGAGGAGATCCAGGAGAGGACGAGGTCAGTGATACCAAGGGATTCTAGGATTTGGAGTAGGAGGGAGTGGTCGACTGTGTCGAAGGCGGCGGATAGGTCGAGGAGGAGAAGGACGGAGTAGTGTTTTTTCCGCTTCGCGGTCAGGAGGTCATTGGTGACTTTAGTGAGGGCTGTTTCGGTGGAGTGGTGGGGTCGGAAACCGGATTGCAGGCGGTCGAAGAGGGTGCGGGAGGATAGGTAGGAGGACAGTTCAGAGTGGACGTGTTGTTCGAGTAGTTTGGAAGCGAAAGGGAGAAGGGATATTGGGCGGTAGCTGGCGACGGATGATGGGTCGAGGAAGGGTTTTTTGAGGATGGGTGAGATCAAGGCGTGTTTGAAGGATGAGGGAAAGACGCCAGTAGTGAGTGATAGGTTGAAGAGGTGGGTTAGGGCAGGAATGAGGGTGGTGGTGAGGTTTGGGATGAGATGGGTAGGGAGTGGGTCAAGGGCGCAGGTGGTGAGGTGAGATCGTGACAGGAGGGTGGAGAGCTGGGCTTCAGTCACGTTGGAGAAGCTTCCCTTGGTCGAGGAGGGTTGGGCGGTGATGGTGGTGGGTTGGGGGGACGTTGGGCCAAAGCTTTCTCTAATTTTGTCAATCTTGTGTTTGAAGAAGGTGGCGAAGTCGTCGGCGGAGATGAGGAGGGAAGGAGGAGGTGCTGGGGGGCGGAGAAGGGAGTTGAAGGTTTTAAATAGTTGTTTGGGGTTTCGGGACAGTGTGTTGATTAAGTTAGAGAAATAGGTTTGCTTTGCGGCGGTCAGTGCGTCCTTGAAGTTGGAGAGGGATTGCTTGTAGATGGTGAGGTGGGCCGTGGAGTGGGATTTCTTCCATCTCCGTTCAGCGACCCTGGACATTCGGCGAAGCTGTTTTGTGAGAGAGGTGAGCCAGGGTTGTCTGAGTGTGCGGGTTTTGGTGTGGGTGAGGGGGGCAGCCTGGTCGAGAGCCGCAGTTAGTGTGGAGTTGTAGAGGGTGGCAGCAGTGTTAACGTCGGGTGAGGAGGCGAGGTCTGTGAGAGGGAGGAGGGAGTGGGAGAGTGAGTTGAAATCGATGAGTTTAAGGTTTCTGCGCGAGTGACTGAGTTTCCGGAGGGGGGGGGGGTGAGGTAGGGGGAAAGAGGGAGGAGAAGGTCAACAGGTTGTGGTCAGATTGGAAGAGGGGTGAGTTTGAGAGGTCGGTGAGGGAACAGAGGCGGGAGAAGATGAGGTCAAGCGTGTGGCCGTCTTTGTGAGTGGCTGAGGAGGACCATTGGGAGAGGCCAAAGGAGGTGGTCAGAGATAGGAGTCGGGAGGTAGGCGGGTCGGGGGTGTCGATGGGGATGTTAAAGTCGCCCATGATGATGGGGGGGATGTCAGAGGAGAGGAAGTGGAGAAGCCAAGTGTTGAAGTGGTCAAGGAAGGAGGCGGTGGGTCCCGGGGGTCGGTAGATGACCGCGAACTGGAGGTTACAGGGGGAGAAAATGCGAACAGAGTGCAGTTCAAAGGAGGGAAAGGAGGCGGAGGGAGGCGGTGTAGTGGGGATGAAGGAGCAGCTGTCGGACAAGAGTATACCCACACCACCTTTGTCATTAAGCTCTACTTTGACTTGTTGTCAGCGTGGTCCTTAACGGTGGCATGCACACACTTAGACAAAGCATCAATTTGGTGGCAGACAATTAAGAGCACAGCCCACCCAAAAGGTTTGGAGGGCATCCATTACAACAGGGATAGATAGAGAAGATGCAGGGTTATGCACTGGGCATGCTCAGTACATAAATACGGAGCCGACATCGGATCCGATTTAGACTCCGATCCGATGTCCATAGGCTACAATTTTGTAGTCCTACGGACCATAACGGATCCGTCATAGATCCGTGGTGTCCGATTTTAGTCACAGACACCAAAATCGCAACAGGCTGCGATTTTGGCTCCCTGACAAAATCGGAAAGCTACGGATAGTGCAAAAATCGGATGGCTATAGGCACACATCCGAGCCCCATAGGGATACATGGGAGGCAAAATCGCATTCCAGTGTATCCGATTTGATATGGATACACTCGGATGCCTAAAACTCATGATGTGAAGGCAGCCTTAGGGTAAGTGCACATCAGTCGTTTTCTGGGCTGTTTTTGGACGTTTTACGTCGGCGTTTTCTGCTGAGTTTTATGTTAATTTATGTTAATCCTAGCCAGCGTCTGGGTTAACATGATACTCAATGGAGTTTAGAAAACGCTGTCTACATTAGAACGTTTTTCTTCTGGTCGTTTTCAGTCAAAACTGAGTTTTTTCAGTCAAAACTGAGTTTTTACAACGTTTTTCAAAGAATAGAGCAAGTGACTTCTTTCCTCCGTTTTTCCAGCGCTTCCAGCTGATCAAGTGCACTAAAAACTCAGTTTTCAAAACAGCCGAGAAAACAGCCGAGAAAAACGCTGGAAAACCCGGCGTAAAACGAGCAAAAAACGAGGGACACTGCTGAGCACAGAAAACTCAGTTTCTGCTAAAAAAAACCAGGTTTTTGGACGTTCTGCAGAGATGCACAAACGTCAGATGTGCACATAGCCTTAGGCTGGTTTCACACTGCAGGAATTTCTCTGATCAGTGTCCATCCAGCTTGTGTGCCAAAACCAGGAGTGTGTCCAAAACTCAGAACAGGTGTAAGTCTTTCAATTTATAGTTTTTCTCTGCAAGTTCTCCTGGTTTTGGCACACAAACCGGATGGAACTTGATCAGGGAAAAAAAATGCTGTGTGAAACCATCCTTAAAGAGGACCTCTCACCAAACCAGGCATGGTGATCTAATTACAGCACTGGATGCAGCATGTCTGCTGCATCCAGGCAAGGGGTCCCCCAGCACTTGAGCAGCCCTGTACCCCGAGATAATACACTTAGAAAACTTACATCCTGCAGCCAGAAAGGAGGTGGCTTGTGGCTGGAGCCGAAGGGCAGATTCACACCCCTGCATGTGTAATCTGCTCACCGCTGCCAATCATTCTCTCCCTCTTCTACAGCATAAAACAGAGTTTTTTTGTTTTTTTTTTCAGAACTTGCTATTTAGCCCCGCCCCCTGCGGTGATGTCACCACTTATACCCGCCCTGCTCTATGTTAACCATAGGGGGCAGGGGTAAACGGCAAGTTTACCTTTCCGGCTGCAGGATGTAAGTTTTCTAAGTGTATTATCTCGGGGTACAGGGCGGCTCAAGTGCTGGGGGACTTCTTGCCTGGATGCAGCAGATATGCTGCATCTAGTGCTGTAGTTAGATCACCATGCCTGGTTTGGTGACAGGTCCTCTTTAAAGTATTGTTACACGATAAGATATCATGAACGATATTGTTTAAACGTCATGGTTTTGGAATCGTTCAAACGATAGCGTTTGTACTTCGTTGCGTGTAACACCGAGATACGACTACGATAAATCGTTGGATCGCTGATCGCAGATTTGAGAACATGTTCTCAAATCACACAATCCTCGATCATTCAACCTGCTGGATCGTTGGGTGTGATACCACGATAACGATGACGTTTGTGATTTCTAGGGTAGTGAAACCAACTCGTAGACGTGCCTTGGCGTTGTGTTTTCAGTGCCCCGTCTGCGGCGATTGGCATGCAGTACTGCGTTCCGATTGGCTGGCGTTGGTTCATAGCAAAGGCGCCATATTTGATGGTCTGTGTGTTGATCAGTAGACTCATTGACTTTGTTATTCTTTAAACTATCAGTAAACACATTTAAACCAGGAGACTCATTGAAGTCGTCATCCTTTCCTCTAGGCGTTTAGGTACCTGCGTGTGCACGCAAATATGAATTTGGAATTACAAAAGATGTGTATATATATACTGTATATATGTGTGTTCATCTTGAATCCTTATTTGCTGTCTTATAAATGTATGAGACAACATATGCACCATCTAATATATAATTGCCGTAGCGCACTTCCGTCATATTCGGCGCTACTTCCGTCGTTGTGGACGTGGCTGCCAAAGTGACGGAAGTGCGTTAGGGACACACACACCACACACCCCACACACACCACACACACACACACACAACTCCAGTATACTTACCCGCCGCCATCCCGCTACCCGCTCCCGCCATGGCTCGCCCACCTCACGGGGCTCCCGCCATGGCTCCGCCCACCTCGCGGGGCTCCCGTCATGGCTCCGCCCACCTCGCGGGGCACCCGCCATGGCTCCGCCCACCTCGCGGGGCTCCTGGCATGGCTCTGCTCACCTCTCGAGACTCCCGCCATGGCTCCACCACCTCGCGGGACTCCACCATGGCTCCGCCCACCTAGCCTGCTCTGACCACAGAGCCTCCTTCCTGCGTTGACCACAGAGCCGCCGTCCTCTGCTGACCACAGAGCCTCCTTCTTGTGCTGACGACAGAGCCTCCTTCCTGCGCTGACCACTCGACCACAGAGCCTCCTTCCTGCGCTGACCACAGACCCGCCGTCCTCTGCTGACCACAGAGCCTCCTTCCTGCGCTGACCACTCTGCCTCCTTCCTGCGCTGAACACAGAGCCGCCGTCCTCTGCTGACCACAGACCCACTGTCCTCTGCTGACCACAGACCCGCCGTCCTCTGCTGACCACAGAGCCCCCGTCCTCTGCTGACCACAGAGCCCCCGTCCTCTGCTGACCACAGAGCCCCCGTCCTCTGCTGACCACAGAGCCCCGTCCTCTGCTGACCACAGAGCCCCCGTCCTCTGCTGACCACAGAGCCCCCGTCCTCTGCTGACCACAGAGCCCCCGTCCTCTGCTCACCACAGACCCGCCGTCCTCTGCTCATCACAGAGCCGCCGTCCTCTGCTGACCACAGAGCCGCCGTTCCTCTGCTGACCACAGAGCCGCCGTCCTCTGCTGACCACAGAGCCGCCGTCCTCTGCTGACCACAGACCCGCCGTCCTCTGCTGACCACAGAGCCTCCTTCCTGCGCTGACCACTCTGCCTCCTTCCTGCGCTGACCACTCTACCTCCTTCTGCGCTGACCACAGAGCCGCCGTCCTCTGCTGACCACAGAGCCGCCGCCCTCTGCTGACCACAGAGCCTCCTTCTGCGCTGACCACTCTGCCTCCTTCCTGCACTGACCACTCTACCTCCTTCTGCGCTGACCACAGAGCCCCGTCCTCTGCTGACCACAGAGCCGCCGTCCTCTGCTGACCACAGAGCCGCCGTCCTCTGCTGACCACAGAGCTGCCGTCCTCTGCTGACCACAGACCTGCTGTCCTCTGCTGACCACAGAGCCTCCTTCCTGCGCTGACCACTCTGCTCCTTCCTTCGCTGACCACAGAGCCGCCGTCCTTTGCTGACCACAGAGCCGCCCTCCTCTGCTGACCACAGAGCCGCCGTCCTCTGCTGACCACAGAGCCGCCGTCCTCTGCTGACCACAGAGCCGCCGTCCTCTGCTGACCACAGAGCCCCCGTCCTCTGCTGACCACACAGCCGCCGTCCTCTGCTGACACTGAGCGCCGTCCTCTGCTGACCACCGACCCTCCGTCCTGCCCTGACCACCGACCCTCCGTCCTGCCCTGACCACCGACCCTCCGTCCTGCGCTCACCACTCTGCCTCCGTCCTGCGCTCACCACTCTGCCTCCGTCCTGCGCTCACCACTCTGCCTCCGTCCTGCGCTCACCACTCTGCCTCCGTCCTGCGCTCACCACTGAGCCTCCTTCCTGCGCTGACCACTGAGCCTCCTTCCTGCGCTGACCACTGAGCCTCCATCCTGTGCTGACCACTGAGCCTCCATCCTGTGCTGACCACTGAGCCTCCATCCAGTGCTGACCACTGAGCCTCCATCCTGTGCTGACCACTCAATCCTGTGCTGACCACTCACCGCCGTCCTCTGCTGACCACAGAGCCGCTGTCCTCTGCTGACCACAGAGCCGCCGTCCTCTGCTGACCACAGAGCCGCCGTCCTCTGCTGACCACGAGCCGCCGTCCTCTGCTGACCACAGAGCCGCCCTCCTCTGCTGACCACAGAGCCGCCCTCTTCTGTTGACCACAGAGCCGCCCTCCTCTGCTGACCACAGAGTCGCCCTCCTATGCTGACCACAGAGCCGCCCTCCTCTGCTGACCACAGAGCCGCCCTCCTCTGCTGACCACAGAGCCGCCCTCCTCTGCTGACCACAGAGCCCCCGTCCTCTGCTGACCACAGAGCCCCAGTGCTCTGCTGACCACAGAGCCCCGTCCTCTGCTGACCACAGAGCCGCCGTCCTCTGCTGACCACAGAGCCGCCGTCCTGCGCTCACCACTCTGCCTCCTTCCTGCGCTTACCACTCTGCCTCCTTCCTGCGCTGACCACTCTGCCTCCTTCTGCACTGACCACAGAGCCGCCGTCCTCTGCTGACCACAGAGCCGCCGTACTCTGCTGACCATAGAGCCGCCGTATACAGTGCCAACCACTGAGCCACATATAAAGTGCCAACCACTGAGCCACCATATACAGTGCCAACCACTGAGCCCACATATACAGTGCCAACCACTGAGCCACCGTATACAGTGCTAACCACTGAGCCACCATATACAGTGCCAACCACTGAGCCACCGTATACAGTGCTAACCAATGAGCCACCATATACAGTGCTAACCACTGATCCACTATATACAGTGCTAACCCACCCCTGTGCTAACCGCTAGCCACCATTACAGTGCAACCACTGAGCCACCGTATACAGTGCTAACCACTGAGCCACCATATACAGTGCCAACCACTGAGCCACCGTATACAGTGCTAACCACTGAGCCACCATATACAGTGCTAACCACTGATCCACTATATACAGTGCTAACCACTCAGCCACCATACAGTGCTAACCACTGAGCCACCATACAGTGCTAACCACTGAGCCACCATATACAGTGCTAACCACTAAGCCACTATACAGTGCCAACCACTCAGCCACCGTATACTCTGCTACCACTGAGCCACCATATACAGTGCCAACCACTGAGCCACCATATACAGTGCTAACCACTGAACCACCGTATACAGTGCTAACCACTGAGCCACCATATACAGTGCTAACCACTGAGCCACCGTATACAGTGCTATCCACTGAGCCACCGTATTCTCTGCTACCCACTGAGCCACCATATGCAGGGCCAACCACTGAGCCACCATATACAGTGCTAACCACTGAGCCACCGTATACAGTGCTAACCACTAAGCCAACGTATACAGTGCTAACCACTGAGCCACCGTATACTCTGCTACCCACTGAGCCACCATATACAGTGCTAACCACTGAGCCACCATACAGTGCTAACCACTGAGCCACCGTATACACTGCTAACCACTGAGCCACCATATACAGTGCTAACCACAGAGCCACCATATACAGTGCTAACCACTGAGCCACCATATACAGTGCTAACCACTGAGCCACCATATACAATGCTAACCACAGAGGCACCATATACAGTGCTAACCACTGAGCCACCATATACAGTGCTAACCACTGACCCACCATATACAGTGCCAACCACTGAGCCACCGTATACAGTGCTAACCACTGAGCCACCGTATACAGTGATAACCACTGAGCCACCGTAACAGTGCCAACCATTGAGCCACCGTATACAGTGCTAACCACTGAGCCACCATACAGTGCTAACCACTGAACCACCATATACAGTGCTAACCACTGAGCCACCGTATACTCTGCTACCCACTGAGCCACCTGTATACACACAATTCATTTCACCGCACTCCCCTAACTATTAGTAAATAAACTATATATGGATTCTAGACTACCCGATTCTTTAAAATCGGCCGCCATCTAGATATAAATAAATAACACATGTGAAAACCTTCAGAACATCATTGGTCATGTATGTCTGCCACATTGTTAACTAAAGTATGTCAACATATATGAATTTAATTCAGAGATGCAAAGAACATGCACACATTTTTACACATAACCAAGCAGATACAGTTAAATTTACACATACATATGTCATGTGATGCACATGTGGGGCGCCCCGCAACGGATAGCGTCACAAAGGTATTGACACCAAAACAGCAGCAGCAATATTCTCTGACCAGCAGTCACACAGTTAACTCAGAGATCCAAATACCCTACATGCATCACCTACATAGAGGCCAATTAGGTCCTGGTGGTTGGATGTGTAGTGGTAGTGTGTAGTGGAAGTTTAAGTTTAGAGTCGAGAAGTCCAACAGAGAAGTTGTAACAGCAACGTAGGAGAAGGGAGCAAGATCATCAGCTCTGCAACCTAGGAGAGGGGGTTGCACAGTTCCGTGCGGCCCCCTGGCCAATTCCCTGGCCAACTCCCTGGCCCATCTCCCTGTCATCACTCCGGTTGAGCACCCTTATTCCCGGTGCATTACCAACCGATCATCGGGCATCAACATGCGGGTCCAAAAACATCCCGTGCCCATCTACAGCCGGTTTGCTGGTACCGAAGCTAGCAGTAGTTCAGCTCTGCTATGCGAACCAGAGGAGTGGAGGGACCGCTTTACAGGAGCACCCCACCACCGCCACACACAGTCGTCTAGCCAGCGGTGTACCCACCAAAGGACCCAAGGCTCCCCAAAGCATCCGGAACGTATACCCTTGATAGGGCATTCATGCAGCCTCCTTGTACCCGATCTGGCATTCCTGGGCGTCAACGGAAACTCAATTAGTTAGAATGGAGGAACACCGCGGATCTCTGAGAACCCACTGGTCATTGCTGAGTTCACCCGGTCCACTACCCTTAACTGTATACCATGTATTGCCTGCTGGTTACAGTAAAGAACCTGTTACAGAGACTTACAGTGTCCGTGCCTTCTTATGAACTGTTTATCCGCATGCTAAGGTAACCGCAGCTGCCTCAGAACATCTTGCGCAGCTTCTGGCTCCGGGGATCACCACTCAGCCTGTGGGGAGCGTTCCATCTTGCTGCATTCCATCCCCCGGAGGCCCCGCAGCATCGGTAAAGTTACCGGAACACTCATAGGTGGCGTCACGACAAATTAACCCTTTAATCTGTTCACCTAACGACGTCTCTTCTTTTTGATCTGTACCACCGGGCCCCACTACTGGCAGGCGCGGTCCATCCGTGACAAGAAGGAGGAAGAAAACGCCTGTCTACCGGAATCCCGGCCACGGTGAGTCACATGTACACATTAGGGTCCAGAAACATACATATAAACATCCATAAAGAAAGAAGAAGGCGGCACTCATTGGACCGGTGAAGACAGGTATGTTTATTCCAGTCGCAGTATTACATCAGGTGGAGGGTGCGGGGAGGGAGGTGCAGAGATGACGGAGCCCGTTTCGAGTAGTGCTTACTCTTCAACAGATCCTGTGTACAGATCCGGTACACAGGATCTGTTGAAGAGTAAGCACTACTCGAAACGGGCTCCGTCATCTCTGCACCTGCCTCCTTGCACCCTCCACCTGATGTAATACTGCGACTGGAATAAACATACCTGTCTTCACCGGTCCAATGAGTGCCGCCTTCTTCTTTCTTTATGGATGAAAATGACTATGTCCTACGGCTGAGCAACGCTGGACTTGGTTCTGTGCCACAATTTTAACTGCAGCAATATAAGGTCAGTGCCCGGTTTTCCTTCTACATTCAAAAATACATATAAACATATAAACATAGTCGCAGATGCAACTATATCTGAGCGATCATAGTTTTAAAAATGTTTATACATTATAATATGTAAAAATTGATTAGGGACACAGCCAGTCAACCATGGGCCACGCACGAGCGTTCCCGTCTGACATATTGTGACCGCAGCATGTCTCCGAAAAGGGTAACCACTGCATGTACTGGCATCTCCTTTGCCTACGCTAAAGCGTCCTGGGCGCAACCAACGTGCGGCGTAACATAATGACGTTGTAGAATGCTGCGCCCTGTGTTCATGCTGCCTTCTCTGCCCCAGCATAAAGATGGCTGCCCAGCGTCGCTCAGTACCATGGGGAGATGCGGAGCTGATGTTCCTCATCAACATGTGCAACCGACAGGACTACTGGTGCAATTTGCACCATGAGCACCCAGTCCTGTACAAGCAGGCAGCGCTCATCAAAATTGAGAGGGCACTTTAGAGAAGGCTGGGGGATGAGCAGAGCACTGTGCAGATAAGAAAGAAAATTGCGGACCTGAGATATAAGTCCAGGGACCGCTTCGCCATCATCCGGACATGGATACAGAGAATGCGTGGTGAGTATTTACAAACCCACATACAGCCATGGTCCATAACAACACAAAAAACACTACTTTCAACATATGGAAGTGAACCATGTCTGATAGTTACACTGAAGTGATGATGATGCTTGATCAATGTTCATGTGCTGGGGGTGCAGAGGGGCATGAAGGGCCAGCCTACACTCATGTGCATTGCATGTAATACCCTCTACATTGTTGTGCAAGCATAGAGCTATGTAGTAAGCATGAAGGCAGCATGGCCACATTGTACGTTATTTTGGGCCAGACGACAGGCACACTGGGAATATGGTCCTCCTTGCTTGGATATCCCAGCTCATACCCTGCTTCACCTTGGCCACATTTGTTTAACCAATGCAATCACTGGATTCTGAAACATGGCGGACAAAAGACCCACTCACTGTCAGGTTATGTTGTCAATATGTTGCCAGCATCTCCATGGCCTTGATATTGCTTTAGCTAACGTTTTTTGTGTGCCTTGACCCATACTTTAATATCTTAACCAACAGCTGGTCAAGAGCGTAGGGACCACTCCCCAGCCCCAGCTGCATCGCCAGGTGCCTCACCACCTGCCTCATCAGCCGCCTCACTACACTCGCCGCGGTGGAGCCCAGAGCCAACACCACCAAGCTCTCCAGTGAACGCGGCGACCAATCAGAGGAGCAGCATTCAAACCGTGCGCCACTTCTCTCATTGGCCGCCACATTCGGCGCCGACCAATCAGAGGAGTGGCACGCACCATGCCGCACATTGTATTTGAAATATGGCGCCATGGCGCGCGCCGCTATTCTGATTGGTCAGCGCTGAACGCGGCGACCAGTCAGAGGAGCGGCATTCAAACCGTGCGCCGCTTCTCTCATTGGTCTCCGCGTTCAGCACCGATCAATCAGAGGAGCGGCACGCACCATGCCGCACATTGTATTTGAAATATGGTACCATGGTGAGCGAGGCTATTCTGATTGGTCGGCGCTGAACGCAGCGACCAATCAGAGAAGCGGCATTCAAACAGCGCGCCGCTTCTCTCATTGGTCGCCGAGTTCAGCGCCGAACAATCAGCGAAGTGGCACGCACCATGCCGCACATTGTATTTGAAATATGGCGCCATGGCGCGCGCCGCTATTCTGATTGGTCGGCGCTGAACACGGCGACCAGTCAAAGGAGCGGATCGCTCCATGGTGCCATATTGTATTTAAAATATGGCGCGTGCCGCTATTCCCCTCAGCCTCCTCCATCCCCTCAGCCTCCTCCATCCTCACAGCCTCCTCCATCCTCACAGCCTCCTCCATCCTCACAGTCCCTCCATCCTCACAGTCTCCTCCATCCTCACAGCCTCCTCCATCCTCACAGCCTCCTCCATCCTCACAGCCTTCCCCTTCTCACAGCCTCCCCATCCTCACAGCCTCCTCATCCTCACAGCCTCCTCATCCTCACAGCCTCCCCATCCTCACAGCCTCCTCCATCCTCACAGCCTCCTCCATTCCCACAGCCTCCTCCATCCTCACAGCATCCTCCATCCTCACAGCCTCCTCCATCCCCTCAGCCTCCTCCATCCCTCAGCCTCCTCCATCCTCACAGCCTCCTCCATCCTCACAGCCTCCTCCATCCTCTCTGCCTCCTCCATCCTCACAGCCTCCCGATCCTCACAGTCTCCTACAGCCTCCCCATCCTCACAGCCACCTCATCCTCACTCCTTACTCCAGTCTATAAGGTCTGTCAGTCAGTGTGACGCAGTTTACTCCTGTCTACAAGGTCTGTCAGTCAGTGTGACAAACTTCACTCCTGTCTATAAGGCTGTCAGTCAGTGTCATGAACTGTACTCCTGTCTACAAGGCTGTCACTCATAGTGTGATGCACTTCACTCCTGTTTGCAAGGCTGTCAGTCAGTGTCACGAACGTCACTCCTGTCTACAAGGCTGTCAGTCAGTGTCACGAACTGTACTCCTGTCTACAAGGCTGTCACTCATAGTGTGACGGACTTCACTCCTGTGTATAAGGCTGTCAGTCAGTGTCACGAACTGTACTCCTGTCTACAAGGCTGTCACTCATAGTGTGACACACTTCACTCCTGTCTATGAGGCTGTCAGTTAGTGTGACGAACGTCACTTCTGTCTACATGGCTGTCAGTCAGTGTCACGAACTCTACTCCTGTTTACAAGGCTGTCACTCATAGTGGGATGAACTTCACTCCTGTCTGCAAGGCTGTCAGTCAGTGTCATGAACTGTACTCGTGTCTCCAAGGCTGTCAGTCACTGTGATGCACTTCACTCCTGTCTACAAGGCGGTCAGTCAGTGTGACGCACTTCACTCCTGTTTACAAGGTATTCTAGAATACCCGATGCATTAGAATCGGGCCACCATCTAGTTTTTTATAACTTGTATAAAAAAAATGTAGAAACCAAAAAAAAACAACCCCCCCCCCAAAAAAAAATAAGCTCAGAACCAAGTGTATGACAATAAATATTTTAACTTTGTTCTAAATGGCTGAGTAATCATTGAACCCCTTAAACATGTAACACACGTGTTAACAAAACATGCGTGTATAATTGTCCACTGCTACACAGGGGCATTGTGTGGGCTTTTGTGTGTCCAGGTAGATGTTCTCATACTAGGGGCCCAAAAATCAACACCTCGAGGGCCACACACAGTCCAGGTTTTCACAAACTCAATACTATTTCACAGTTGGTCTATTGTTAAACAACTGTGAAATACAATGTTAATTATCCAAACCTCCACTGTGTGTGGCCCTCAATGTCAAGATTTGAAGACCCCTGGGTTTGACCTTCAACACACATGTACGCAGGAATACTACACTCACCAAGCAAACACTGGGCTTTAAAATCTATCAATTGAATACACCTCACCATGTGCTAATGTACAACTGGCGTGATGGTGGCCTTGCCAATGGGCCTTCAACGGCCTTAGTAGGCTACATGACTATTATTGCAGTGAAATACATCAACACGACACACGTTTAACTTTTTTTTTTATTGGTAAAATAAAATTGTTCCCAAAAAAAAACACTACACATACTGTGTTTCCAAAATTTAAAACGAAAAAAAGGGGCACACAAGCACTACAATGTGTGGTAGCGCGTCTCCTCTATCTGATAGTCCGGTGCAGGAGCTGACGAGGCCTCCAGCCCCATATTCCCACAGGAATATAGGGCCGGGCTATGCAGAGGGTGAGATGACATAGAAACCCTCCTCATATCAGGAGCTTGTTCAGGCACATACATAGGTGGCCTCCAAGGCTGGGAGAGTGGTGGCTGGTCCAGGTGGGTGATGAGGGTGGTTGATGCATTCACTCTCCCAGCCTGGTCCTCGTCCAGGGCTAGGTGGATGACCCTCTCCACGTGAGTACGGTGTTCACCCTCCAGGCACCCTCTCGTTGACCAGGTGGCCGATGGCACAGTCCTTGGGTTGTTGGTGGTCCTCCAGCACCCTCTTTGCCAAACCTCCAAGCTCGTAGGATTGTGGCTGGGGGAGTTTACTCCTCTGAGCCAGGAAGCTGGCCAGAGGGTGCTGATCCTCGCCACCGGCCTTACCTGCCTCCTCCCCTGGGATGTTGTTTGGCAAGGGTCAACAAGGGGTGCAGATGTTTCGCTGGAGGGGCCTTCCTCTGGGTCCTGCAAAGACACAAAGACTTGGCATATCCAATTGTCATTTCTGCAACACATATCATTACACTGAGTTTGTACAGCATTTCCTAGCTTCTGCTACAGCCATGACTAGTTGGCTTAAGATGGGGACGTATGTGTGGTGTTACACTATTTAACCAAAGTAAATAAAGTATTAGTGTGCTAACTCAAGGGACTGCTGGTCCCTTGAAATCTGGAAATATGAGTACACTATGTCAGCCAAATAAATCAATAATCTGGGAAAATGGTAGAGGACTACACATAGTTAGGTAAAATGTAAAGTTAGTACGGCAAGTGACTCAAGACAACAATGGGGAACCCCTGCGACATTACTATAGTACTTACATCCACCGGCGAAGCAGTCGGTCCTGGAGTGGCTGGAGACCTTTGTGAGAAGTCCCTGCCGGACGTCACAAGACGAGGGGTCTGCTGGTCCAAGATGAACTTGAGGAGGTCATAGTGTGAGCACATAGACCTCATCCGTCCCAGCGCTTAAACGCCGGGACTTGTTCCCCTTGGCCACCTTTTTCTTGAAGACAGTCCAGAGGGACTGGATCTTACATTTCACAAAGGCCTCGTCGCATCTGTCAGCTGCATGGTGTTCCTGACAGACTGCTACCAGTTGTTGGTAGGCCACTCTCCTGACTTCCTTGTTGCCGACTTGCTTCGCCACAAACATTCGTTAGCCCTGTATGTCGCTATGAAGGCCCGGACAAACTCCTAGGATAAGGCCATCTGAAATACAGAATAAAATACACATTGAGGCATACACATACATGTATGTCTGAGTTTGTACCTGAAGAGCATTCAAAGGTTCATGTGGTGGCCTGTGCCACACACCATTGACTTGGACCCCATATGTGAAGATGCTAGTAGTAAAAACGCAAGGTTGGTACAATATTGAACCGCTGTACACTACACATTACATATGGTATAATGGATGAAGCAGGAATGTAGGAAACCAATGCAAATTTTAGTTTGCCTCACATGCAATGGTGATTGCATCACCTTGGGAAATGATTTTTGGGATTCTATCCTGAAGCAGTATCTGCTAGGAGAATTTTCCACTGGTAAATTTCCATTATTTTCCCACAATCAATCTGTTGCCATTATACCATACAGTGTTGGCCAAAAGTATTGACACCACTGCAATAGTATATACAGCAGCAGCCCCAATGGTATATACAGTAGCAGCCCCAGAGGTATATATAGCAGCAGCCCCAGAGGTATATATAGCAGCAGCCCCAGAGGTATATACAGTTAGGGCCAGAAATATTTGGACAGTGACACAAGTTTTGTTATTTTAGCTGTTTACAAAAACATGTTCAGAAATACAATTATATATATAATATGGGCTGAAAGTGCACACTCCCAGCTGCAATATGAGAGTTTCCACATCCAAATCGGAGAAAGGGTTTAGGAATCATAGCTCTGTAATGCATAGCCTCCTCTTTTTCAAGGGACCAAAAGTAATTGGACAATGAACTCTAAGGGCTGCAATTAACTCTGAAGCCGTCTCCCTCGTTAACCTATAATCAATGAAGTAGTTAAAAGGTCAGGGGTGGATTCCAGGTGTGTGGTTTTGCATTTGGAAGCTGTTGCTGTGACCAGACAACATGCGGTCAAAGGAACTCTCAATTGAGGTGAAGCAGAACATCCTGAGGCTGAAAAAAAAGAAAAAATCCATCAGAGAGATAGCAGACATGCTTGGAGTAGCAAAATCAACAGTTGGGTACATTCTGAGAAAAAAGGAATTGACTGGTGAGCTTGGGAACTCTAAAAGGCCTGGGCGTCCACGGATGACAACAGTGGTGGATGATCGCCGCATACTTTATTTGGTGAAGAAGAACCCGTTCACAACATCAACTGAAGTCCAGAGCACTCTCAGTGAAGTAGGTGTATCTGTCTCTAAGTCAACAGTAAAGAGAAGACTCCATGACAGTAAATACAAAGGGTTCACATCTAGATGCAAACCATTCATCAATTCCAAAAATAGACAGGCCAGAGTTAAATTTGCTGAAAAACACCTCAAGAAGCCAGCTCAGTTCTGGAAAAGTATTCTATGGACAGATGAGACAAAGATCAACCTGTACCAGAATGATGGGAAGAAAAAAGTTTGGAGAAGAAAGGGAACGGCACATGATCCAAGGCACACCACATCCTCTGTAAAACATGGTGGAGGCAACGTGATGGCATGGGCATGCATGGCTTTCAATGGCACTGGGTCACTTGTGTTTATTGATGACATAACAGCAGACAAGAGTAGCCGGATGAATTCTGAAGTGTACCAGGATATACTTTCAGCCCAGATTCAGCCAAATGCTGCAAAGTTGATTGGACGGCGCTTCATAGTACAGATGGACAATGACCCCAAGCATACAGCCAAAGCTACCCAGGAGTTCATGAATGCAAAAAAGTGGAACATTCTGCAATGGCCAAGTCAATCACCAGATCTTAACCCAATTGAGCATGCATTTCACTTGCTCAAATCCAGACTTAAGACGGAAAGACCCACAAACAAGCAAGACCTGAAGGCTGCGGCTGTAAAGGCCTGGCAAAGCATTAAGAAGGAGGAAATCCAGTGTTTGGTGATGTCCATGGGTTCCAGACTTAAGGCAGTGATTGCCTCCAAAGGATTCGCAACAAAATATTGAAAATAAAAATATTTTGTTTGGGTTATGTTTATTTGTCCAATTACTTTTGACCTCCTAAAATGTGGAGTGTTTGTAAAGAAATGTGTACAATTCCTACATTTTCTATCAGATATTTTTGTTCAACCCTTCAAATTAAACGTTACAATCTGCACTTGAATTCTGTTGTAGAGGTTTCATTTCAAATCCAATGTGGTGGCATGCAGAGCCCAACTCGCGAAAATTGTGTCACTGTCCAAATATTTCTGGCCCTAACTGTATAGCAGCAGCCCCAGTGGTATATATAGCAGCAGCCCCAGAGGTATATACAGCAGCAGCCCCAGTGGTATATATAGCAGCAGCCCCAGTGGTATATATAGCAGCAGCCCCAGTGGTATATATAGCAGCAGCCCCAGTGGTATATATAGCAGCAGCCCCAGAGGTATATATAGCAGCAGCCCCAGAGGTATATATAGCAGCAGCCCCAGTGGTATATATAGCAGCAGCCCCAGAGGTATATACAGCAGAAGCCCCAGTGGTATATATAGCAGCAGCCCCAGAGGTATATACAGCAGCAGCCCCAGAGGTATATATAGCAGCAGCCCCAGAGGTATATATAGCAGCAGCCCCAGAGGTATATATAGCAGCAGCCCCAGTGGTATATATAGCAGCAGCCCCAGAGGTATATACAGCAGCAGCCCCAGTGGTATATATAGCAGCAGCCCCAGTGGTATATATAGCAGCAGCCCCAGAGGTATATATAGCAGCAGGGGCGGACCCAGACTGTAGTGGGCCCTGGTGCAAGAAATTTTTCGGGGCCCCCCCCCAGAACTCAGTGCCAGAATAGTGCCGCGGGTGTGCAGCACAGTCAGCGGCGTAGCAACTGTTTGTGGCGCCCGGGGCGGTCGAAAAATTTACTAAACTAAAACACAAAGAGAAGGGGGTGCAATTGCCACCTCTGCACAACCCCAGTGTATGGCAACAAGCAGGACTCAAGGAGGGCCCGGGGCCGGAGCAATTTTTGCCGCCGTGCTATGGAGTTCATAGTGTAATATAAATGCAAAAAACCTTTATTCTTAATATGATGTCACAATACCGGGATCTGAGGATCTTCTATTTCGAGGTCAGGGGCTCTCTGATGCCATGTTGCTGTCTGTCTCGCTGTCGTCCTCTTTTGACACTGCAGTGTGGTGGACAAGAGAGCATTAACTGGTTAATAACAAGAAGTATGGAGTGTACTAACTGAGCCATAAATCCTCCCCATACCAGTAGGATTACTATATGGATTTTAGTATTAGGGTACAGACACACTGGCGTGAAACTCTGATGAGTGCAATGTGTGATTTTCTCGCATTGCAATCAATCTCTGAGGGTACCTTTACACACGGCTACATTTGTAGCTTGTCACCAGGTAACTTACTGGTTGCAGTGAAATCATGGATACATGGTTCTATCTTGTTGCTGTGTACAAATGGAATCATGTATCCATGATTTCACTGCAACCAGTAAGTTACCTGGTGACAAGCTACAAATGTAGCAGTGTGTAAAGGTACCCTCAGAGCACATTGATGAGTGTCGGACGCTTTTCTCATCCAGATTCAGGAAGAGAAAAAAGTTGCAACATGCTGCGACAGTATGCGATTCCCGCGCGAGACTCACCAATGCAAATCTATGGGTCTGACAAAATCACGGACCGCACACGGACCATCCGAGTCTGAGGCTGCGTTCACACATTGCGTATTTTGCCGCGCTTTTTTACGCGCGCTTTTTCAATGTGCCTTTTGTCTGCCAGCAAAGTGAATGGGAAATTCACTTTGCAGTGCAGACATTGCGCAAAAATACGCACTGCGTTTATGGGAGAAAACACAGCTACGTAAAGAATTGAGATGTCAATTGTTTACGCAGCTGCTCCTGCATTTTCTCCCTGTGATGTCACAGAGGGGAGGAAGAATCCAGCTTCCTCCTCCCCTCTGTGACAGCTGTGGCCGCCCCATTAGATTTCACAGTGTATTAATATACACTGCGATATCTAAATTAAACAAAGGCAAGTGTATGAAAAATAAAAAAGAATCAATACTTCACCTCTCCGACGCTTTTTCCCGGTGTCCGGTCTCCGGTGCCAAGCGATGCCAAGACCTGCGGTGACGTCAGAGGGGCGTTCCCGGCGCTGATTGGGCGCACGCGGTCATGCGATACATCACATTCTGGGGTAAAGAAAGCGCAGTGTGTGAAAGCCCCTGCGTATTTTGTTGCGCTTTTTTTGCGCAGCTGAAAAACACAGCAAAAAAGCGCAACAAAATAAACAATGTGTGAACGCAGCCTGACACGTTTTTTTCACGGATACATTCTCATTCTGCAGCTGAGAACACTGTAAAATGTTCCTGTAAATGATTCTACAGTAAATGGCTGCTGAGGAAAGAACAGATGTCACACGGATGTGATCTGAGAGAAATGTCGGACACTCACACAGCAGTTGGATGCCAAACGGACTAAAAAACAGATGTCACTCGTCCGACTCTCCTGGAAACAGACCGATTTTAAGGCGGCGGGAGACAGTGTACCACCATCTCCCTAGCTCTGTGCTGTGCAGAGTGTACCACCATGTCCTCAGCTCCGTGCTGTGCACAGTGTACCACCATGTCCTCAGCTCCGTGCTGTGCACAGTGTACCACCATGTCCTCAGCTCCGTGCTGTGCACAGTGTACCACCATGTCCTCAGCTTCGTGCAGTACACAGTGTACCACCATGTCCTCAGCTTCGTGCTGTGCACAGTGTACCACCATGCCCTCAGCTCCGGCATGTCCACAGTGTACCACCATGCCCCCATCTCCGTTCTGTGCACAGTGTACCACCATGCCCTCAGCTCTGTGCTGTGCACAGTGTACCACCATGCCCTCAGCTCCGGCATGTGCACAGTGTACCACCATGCCCCCAGCTCCGTTCTGTGCACAGTGTACCACCATGCCCTCAGCTCCGTGCTGTGCACAGTGTACCACCATGCCCTCAGCTCCGTGCTGTGCACCACCATGTCCTCTGCCCACATTCCACCACGTCCTCTGCACACCCTCCCTCCACATCCTCTGCACACCCCCCTCGTCCTCTGCACACCCCCCTCGTCCTCTGCACACCCCCCTCGTCCTCTGCACACACCCCTCGTCCTCTGCACACACCCCTCGTCCTCTGCACACCCCCCACGTCCTCTGCACACCCCCCACGTCCTCTGCACACCCCCCACGTCCTCTGCACACACCCCTCGTCCTCTGCACACCCCCCTCGTCCTCTGCACACCCCCCACGTCCTATGCACACCCCCCTCGTCCTCTGCACACCCCCCACGTCCTCTGCACACCCCCCTCGTCCTCTGCACACCCCCCTCGTCCTCTGCACACCCCCCACGTCCTCTGCACCCCCCCTCGTCCTCTGCACACCCCCACGTCCTCTGCACACCCCCACGTCCTCTGCACATTCCCCTCGTCCTCTGCACCCCCCCCACGTCCTCTGCACACCCCCCCTCGTCCTCTGCACACACCCCTCGTCCTCTGCACACCCCCCACGTCCTCTGCACACCCCCCTCGTCCACTGCACACACACCCTCGTCCTCTGCACACCCCCCACGTCCTCTGCACACCCCCCACGTCCTCTGCACACCCCCCACGTCCTCTGCACACCCCCCTCGTCCTCTGCACACCCCCCTCGTCCTCTGCACACCCCCCTCGTCCTCTGCACACCCCCCACGTCCTCTGCACCCCCCCTCGTCCTCTGCACACCCCCACGTCCTCTGCACATTCCCCTCGTCCTCTGCACCCTCCCCTCGTCCTCTGCACACACCCCTCGTCCTCTGCACACCCCCCACGTCCTCTGCACACCCCCCACGTCCTCTGCACACCCCCCCCCGTCCACTGCACACACCCCTCGTCCTCTGCACACCCCCACGTCCTCTGCACACCCCCCACGTCCTCTGCACACCCCCCACGTCCTCTGCACACCCCCCTTGTCCTCTGCACACCCCCCACGTCCTCTGCACCCCCCCTCGTCCTCTGCACACCCCCACGTCCTCTGCACATTCCCCTCGTCCTCTGCACCCTCCCCTCGTCCTCTGTACACCCCCCACGTCCTCTGCACACCCCCCTCATCCTCTGCACACCCCCCTCGTCCTCTGCACACCCCCACGTCCTCTGCACATTCCCCTCATCCTCTGCACCCCCCCCTCGTCCTCTGCACCCCCCCTCGTCCTCTGCACACCCCCCTCGTCCTCTGCACACCCCCACGTCCTCTGCACATTCCCCTCGTCCTCTGTACCTTGTAAAGAAAGTCCCAGTTCCTCCTAATCTGGCAATTTTTCTTGCCGGGCAAAATGTAGCTCCGCCCACCTGAGTCACATGTGCGTGACGTCATCACAGGTCCTTGTTCCACCCGGCATCTGTCCCCGCCGGCGGTGCTGTGAGGTGAGGCGGGAGGGCGCGATGACCGGGGTGGGTGGTGAGGTGTCCAGGGGGGGAGTGAGGTGTCCAGGGGGGGGAGTGAGGTGTCCAGGGGGGGGTGAGGGTGAGGTGTCCAGGGGGCGGGTGAGGTGTCCAGGGGGCGGGGTCACCCGGCCGGGGCTCAGAGCAGAAAAAAAAAAAAAAAAGACAACACTGTTAGACGCCGCCCTCCCTGAAAGGTGCCCCCCCCCCGGAACTCACTGCTAGAACAGTGCCGCGGGTGTGCAGCGCCGCTGACACCCGACAGCACCACCCTTCTGTCTGTCTGTCTGACAGGGGAACAGACCTGCCGCTGGAGCCCCAGGGGCCCCCTAGCTGCTCGGGGCCCTGGTGCAGCTGCACCAGCTGCACCACGGTAGTTCCGCCCCTGTATAGCAGCAGCCCCAGTGGTATATATAGCAGCAGCCCCAGAGGTATATATAGCAGCAGCCCCAGTGGTATATACAGCAGCAGCCCCAGTGGTATATATAGCAGCAGCCCCAGTGGTATATATAGCAGCAGCCCCAGAGGTATACAGGCCGCCTGCCCGCCCGCCGGCCCGCCACCATCAGTATACATGTGCCCCCCCTATCAGTATCCAGGGCCCCCCCTTGCAGCCCAAACCTGTAAAGTAAAATCATTATACTTACACCTGTTGCCGCCGCCGTCCCCGCTCTGCACCGCGCTCCTCCATCTACTTCCATCTTCCTCCTCTGGCGCAGACAATGACGTCATTGCCTGCGTCCATCGGAGGAAGCCGGAAGAAGATGGAGGAGCGCGGTGCAGAGCGGGGACGGCGGCGGCCACAGGTGTAAGTATAATGATCATGCTTTACAGATTTGGGCTGCAAGGGGGGGCCCTGGATACTGATGGGGGTACGCATGTATACTGATGGTGGCGGGCGGGCAGGCGGGCGGCCTGTGTATTATACTCACGTATAAGCCGAGGGGGTACTTTTCAGCCCAATTTTTGGGCTGAAAAACTCGGCTTATACGCGAGTATATACAGTACTCAGTTTCTTCTAGAAAATGATTGCAATCACAAATTCTTTGGTATTATTATCTTCATTTAATTTGTCTTCAATGAAAAAAACACAAAAAGAATTGTCCTAAAGCCAAATTGGATATAGTTCCACACCAAACATAGAAAAGGGGGTGGACAAAAGTATTGGCACTGTTAGAAAAATCATGTGATGCTTCTCTAATTTGTGTAATTAACAGCACCTGTAACTTACCTGTGGCACCTAACAGGTGTTAGCAATAATGAAGAAGAATGAGCAATCTCAAGGCTACAAGTCCATCTCCAAAGACCTGAATGTTCCTGTGTCTACCGTGCGCAGTGTCATCAAGAAGTTTAAAGCCCATTGCACTGTGGCTCACCTCCCTAGATGTGAATGGGAAAGAAAAATTGACAAGAGATTTCAACGCAAGATTGTGCGGATGGTGGATAAAGAACCTCGACTAACATCCACATAAGTTCAAGCTGCCCTGCAGTCCGAGGGTGCAACAGTGTCAACCCGTACTATCCGTCGGGGTTTGAATGAAAAGGGACTGTATGGTAGGAGACCCAGGAAGATCCCACTTCATACCCCGAGACATAAAAAAGCCAGGCTGGAGTTTACCAAAACTTACCTGAGAAAGCCTAAAACGTTTTGGAACAATGTTCTCTCTTTTTAGGCAAAGGCATCAAAATAGAGTTTACAGGAGAAAAAAGGCATTCAAAGAAAAGAACACGGTCCCTACAGTCAAACATGGTGGAGGTTCCCTGATGTTTTGGGGTTGCTTTGCTGCCTCTGGTACTGGACTGCTTGACTGTGTGCATCGTTGCAAAGGAGAAAAAGATCAGGATTTATCCGCGCTCGACCACAAGGAGATCCAGGATAGGAAAGAAACATTTTATTCACATACAGAACACACAAATTGCAAAAGCTTTTCGTGGTCTCCTGGCCACTTTTTCAGGGCATGTGTCGGCAATTTGTGTGTTCCGTGTGTGAATAAAGTGTGTCTTTCCTATAATGGATCTCCTTGTGGTCGAGTGCGGATAAATCCCGATCTTTTTCTCCTTTGCAACTCTGTTTATTCTACGGGATCTGCAGCGGCAAGGCTCTTTATGTTGGTTGTGACACATCACAACCTCATCAGGTGAGTGGACAACCATAGTTGGTGTCCCTCGTTTTACCGCCTTAGTGCGCTTCCCTTTCTCTTCTTTTTTTTGATTGTGTGCATGGCATTATGAAGTTTGAAGACTACCAACAAATTTTGCAGCATAATGTAGGGCCCAGTGTGAGAAGGCTGGGTCTCCCTCAGAGGTCATGGGTCTTCCAACAGGACAATGACCCAAAACACACTTCAAAAAGCACTAGAAAATGGTTTGAGAGAAAGCACTGGAGACTTCTAAGGCCGGCTTCACACTGCGTGTGTGATCCGATCCGTGGCTGTCCGCTTGAGACAGACAGCCGCGGACCGGATCAGCACACAGGACCGAGGGGCTATTATGCCCTCCAGTCCTGTGTGCAGCGCACGCAGCTGCAGCCGCTGACAGGTCAGGACCGCGGCGCACGCGGTTCTCACCTATCAGCCGTGGGAACTGCGTGCGCTGCACACAGGACCGGGGGGCATAATAGCCCCCCAGTCCTGTGTGCTGATCTGGTCCGCGGCTGTCTGTCTCAAGCGGACAGCCACGGATCGGATCACACACGCAGTGTGAAGCCAGCCTAAGGTGGCCAGCAATGATCCAGACCTGAAACCCATAGAACACCTGTGCAGAGATCTAAAAATGGCAGTTTGGAGAAGGCACCCTTCAAATATCAGGGACCTGGAGCAGTTTGCCAAAGAAGAATGGTCTAAAATTCCAGCAGAGCATTGTAAGAAACTCATTGATGGTTACCGGAAGCGGTTGATCGCAGTTATTTTGGCTAAAGGTTGTGCAACCAAGTATTAGGCTGAGGGTGCCAATACTTTTGTCCGGCCTATTTTTGGAGTTTTGTGTGAAATGATCAATGTTTTGCTTTTTGCTTCATTCTCTTTGTGTTTTTTCATTTAAGACAAATTATATGAAGATAATAATACCAAAGAATTTGTGATTGCATTTTCAGGAAGAAACTGAGTATTATCTGACAGAATTGCAGGGGTGTCAATACTTTTGGCCAACACTGTATGTAATGTTTGTTGTGCAGGGGCAAACTATATCATACACACCATTCATTGACTGCACATGGCTACTACAAAAGACACACACAGCATTCTAAAAGGCCACTTACAGAACAGTGGCCAAGCCACTATAGCATATGGTATAGTGGTATGCTAAAAATACAATACTGCAATACAGGACACATGAAGATGTGGATGAACAGTACTCAATACCTACCATCACTCCTGCAATGTGTAGAAGAGGGCACACTACCACGTTGCTGCATAAATCATTGCCCATCTGTAAACTGTTTCAAAACACTAGAGAGTTTCTGCCCATAAATAATAAGCAACCAGAAAACCTGACAGTGCAAAAGTTTTTATTTAGAAAAACATACAAATAGTGGCTATCGCTTTGTTGCAAGTTACAAACACGTTAAAAGGTTGTGGACCAGTCATAGAAATAACAGGAGGTTGTGTTACCATATATTGACAAGAGATCAACTGGTTAGAGTATAGCAGGATTCTAATATATGCAAACCTAGGGTAAATTAGGTAAAAGCCCATTTGTATAGGGGAAATCAATCAATAACAACCAATCCCCCAGGGAAGTATTCCCTATGTATTAACAATGGAACCAAAACATAGAGCCCTGTTACAAACACTCTGCTTACCCATTGATCCTGTGATCACCAAGTCAAGGTGGTTGGGATGCCCCGACGCATTTCCCAATGAGCTTCCTCAGGGGGCATGCTCCTCCATAGTTGTCCTTCTATATGTATCCCCATACCAGGTGAGCGGTAATCCGGTTTAATTACCGCACAGGCACAGCGGTGCTGTGTCCCTGCGTGCGGTTCCAACCTACCGCAACCGGAAGTGCATCATTTGACGCCACTTCCCATCGTAAGGAAGCTTTTCACCACTGCCATGGAGACGTGTCACCGTGCATGCACGGACACCGGTACCGCCATCTTTGTTGAGGTCAAACTTGCCCTCAACAAGTCAAACATTAATTTGGAGTGCTCCTTTCATTATACAAGGGAAATATAGGTTTTAATTGGGATAGATCTATTATATCCACTGTGGCTTTTAGTTTATTTTATTACATGAGGTGACAACAATCAATCTCGCCCCATTATAAGAGCCCACGCCAGATCAACCTAATATAGGCATATCCTCCCAAGTAGTTCCCAACCCTCAAGGAACATGATAAGAGAATCATATAAATATCTCACACATTTATAAAATAGTGGATCCACACCTAATTCATAAAAGACAAAATAAATGCCAACAAATACAGTTACTATGAATCAAATAATTGTCCAGAAAAATATGCAGACGATCAATATATCCTTTCATAGAGAATGTCCTCTTCTTCAATTTTCCTCAAGAATAATTATGGAGTTTCCAATTAGGGGAAAACACTAAATGGTTAAAAACAAAGAAAAGAGCAAAAGGAAAAGGAAATAGTTAAAACCAATTCGTTTGAAACGATACATGATAAAGGAATCCCACTAAGGGGGCTCCCTCAAGGCAATCCCAACAGGACATAGGGTAAAGCAGCAGTATTACTTTCAATAAATAGAGGAAAAGTATATTACAGTGGATGATAAGCCACAGATTTTTACAAGAATGGGACAAAACTAAGTTTTTTTGTTAAGGCCGCTTGGTGACATAGTCCCCAAATGAATAATCCATTGGCATTCTTTTCTTGCCAATATTTTCATATAGTCTCCTCCCCTTGAACCCAAATGGCAAACATCAATGGCTTTAAATTTTAGATTTTTAGGATCACAGTCATGTAGTTCTTTAAAGTGGTGGGGAAGTGTCTTCAAAGTAGGATCTCCCGGATCCAACTTAATGGCACCCAGAATATCCCTTACGTGCTCGCGCACCCTTACCTTGAACTCCCGGCTGGTGAGTCCAATGTAGATAAGGCCGCATGGGCACGTTGCATGGTATATTACATTTTTAGTAGTGCAAGTGATATACTTTCGTATTTTATAAGTCTTACTACCATCTGCAGACAGAAATGTCTGTGATCTCTGCATGTTAGGGCATGCCACACAGTCTCCACACGGAAAAAATCCAGTTCGAATATGACCCCCGCTCACAATTGGTTTCACTTCTGCAACATAATGGCTGTGAACCAAGCAATCTCGAAGGCTCTTACTCCTTCTTGCTGTCATTGATGGTCTATCTCCAATAGAGTCTTTCAGGGAGGGAACCAATTGGAGGATTCCCCAAAGTTTTTTTTAAATCTTCCTAATACCGTCCCATTTGTTATTGTATGTAGTTATGAAATGAATCAAAGATCCCCCTGAGTCACCATCTTCTCTATCCCCCTTTTTCTTTCCTCACAATAGAGTATTACATTCTGTCTCACAGGTTTGTTGGTACCCAAGCTTTATGCAACGTCTGCTATACCCCCTGTCTATGAATCTTTCTCTAAGATCTTGTAATTGTTCTTGAAAATATTTCTCCACAGAGCAAACCCTCCTGGCCCTTAAATATTGGCCAATGGGAATTGCTGAAATTGTCGAAGGGGTATGTGCAGATGTAGCATGTAACAGTGCATTAACCGTGGTTTCCTTCCTATACATGTTCGCCTGGATTGAACCATCGGAATGCACTATTAGCTTGATGTCAAGGAAATCAATCGACGACGTGTGATGCTTGTGGGTCAGTTTAATGTTGTATTTATTAGAATTCAAGGAATCCATGAAGTCTTTTAATATACCAGATGTTCCCCTCCACATCATCAACACGTCGTCGATATATCTAAAATTAATATATATTCAAATTGGTATACTAATAAATCAATGTCCAACAGGATCCAAGTTTACCACCATCTTTTAAACAGCATCCGACCAATGAGAACGCCGTTGTGTCCGCCAATCAGAAGCGTAGGGGCGTGCCAAGGGCGTGACGGAAATTGGATGACGCAGCTGCGATGTGATTGGCTGGTTTAAAAAAATCGGCACCGTACAAGCGTTTTTGTGTTT
This sequence comes from Allobates femoralis, assembly GCA_033576535.1. Lineage (NCBI taxonomy): Eukaryota > Metazoa > Chordata > Amphibia > Anura > Aromobatidae > Allobates > Allobates femoralis. The sequence goes on from JARQOC010000005.1 coordinate 332,407,044, forward strand.
GCTAGGGCGTATTGTGATGAAATTCGGTCGCCTCTACTGTGTCCAGCACAACACCAGGAGATTTTGGAGCCTTGTGGCACTGTTACATTCCGTGTATGTTTTGTGGTCACTATGACCAAGTGTTTAACAATTATATGTACATCACCATGCATCTGCTATCATACCCCTATTGTACAGTGTTATGTTGCCTCAACATTTCCCAGGGAGTTATGACATTGCCTTCCATCGGTGTCCATGAGGTTTGCTATAGCCATCCGTGCATAGCATATGGGGGAACCCTACACCCATACTGTATGAACATTATTTGGTGTGTGCACATACTGAGTACCATGGGTAAGCACATTTAATATTGGTGTGCTGGGACAAGCAACACAGCAGGAGTTTCACTAAACAATGGGCACAATAATTTGGGTTGGTTTGGGCTCACATGTTAGCAGCAAAACTGTTTGTTTTTGGGGTTAAATGTTAGTGTGGACATATGACATTTTTCGGATGTAATCCAAACAAAATTTGAGTGTACTCATACAGTCCTGTGTTCTTCTTTGTTTCAGAGGTTTGTAATCACAGATTATCCATCATGAATCCGGGAGAGCGGGCAGTTGTGGCTGTGGCATTGCTGGAGGAGGCTTCTTGGCTGGAGGAGAAATCGGAGAGGCTGTGGAGGTGAAGACCACGGCGTATGTGGTGTCGGAACTGGCTCCTGCAAAGGTCAAACCTGACTCACATGCGGCTTGTCTGTCAGCTGGAGGACAGGAATCCACATGACTTCAGAAACTATCTCCGGATGTCAGAGGACTCGTTCAAGTTCCTTTTGGAAGCCGTTACCCCATTTGTTGCCCGCCAGGACACAGTGATGCATGTAGCTGTGCTACCAGAGGAGCGTTTGGCTGTGACTCTGCGCTTCCTGGCAACAGGGCGCTTGATGACGGACCTGCAGTATTCAGCTGCTATCTCACTGCCACTGCTGAGCGCCTCATCCCTGAGACTTGTGAAGCCATTGTGAGGTGACTGGTGCCATCCTATATGGTGTTTCCCACAATACCCGCACAATAGTTGCAAGTTGCTACAGAGTTGTAGCAAAAGTGGCAAGTCCCTAACTGCAGGGGGGCATTGGATGGGAAGCATGTGAGGATCACACAACCCCTCAACAGCAGCTCTTTTTTTACAACTATAAAGGGTATTTCAGTGTGGTCCTCATGGCCCTCATCAATGCCAACTATGAGTTCCTCAACGTCGATGTGGGGATGAATGGGCATGTGTCAGTGTTTGACCACACCATCTTCGATCACGACCTGAAGAATTGTGTCCTCCACTTGCCCCCAAATTCTGACACCACTGGACACCTTAAATTTGTGTTTGTGGGGGATGAAGCATTTCCACTTCACGAGAACCTACTGAAGCCATATCCCCAGAGGAATCTTACCCATGAACAACGCATTTTCAACTACCAATTATCCTGGGCACGTTGTGTGGTTGAAAATGCGTTTGGGATCATGGCCAGTAGATTCCGCATGTTTCATACTGCCTTAAATAAGAAACTGGAATCTATTGATGTAGTATTGTTGGCATGTTGTGTGCTACATAACTTTCTGCGTCGTAGGGATGCTATATCATACATGCCACCAAGTTATGTGGACTCTGTGGACCCCACAAATGGGGAAATCATGCTGGGGGAGTGGCGTGCAAACTACCCTGCCATAGCGCCACTCCAGCCATTGAGCCAGGGCTATAGTCAGCAGGATGCTAGGTCCAGCAGAGAAAGCTACTGCTCCTACTTCAACGGCCCTGGTGCTGTCACATGGCAGCATCATGTAGTGTAGGTTTTTTGGGGGGCAGGGTTTCTTTATCAAATTTTAAATTCTCTGTACGGTGTACATTATGATTTGTGTGATGTCAACACTTATTATAATTTGTGTATTTTGATGTTTTCATTTGATTTTCTTGAGTAAATTTTTTTGGGGACCATACAAATCTGTGACTAATTTCTTCCCACATGACGACAAAACCACATAGCAGTGCACAGAGGTATCTATTTGATAATAGTATGAGTTGTAGCAAAGGACAGAGGACGCAGGAAATAATCTGAAGACACAACAGGGTGCTGACTTCACACTTTACTCACAGTTCTCCATACCAGCCGGGTGCTGTGTCCTCTGGGTCGGTGATCCAGCCAACTCCCGAGTACATTGGGTGCACTTTACTGGGACTCGCTTCTTGTGTACCTTTCTGGGCCATCTCACTGCACTGGCTCTCGCTCTCCTGTCCTGCGCCTCACACACAGTGTCCCAAACCAGTAGCCTCGGGTCCTGTCGGGTGACGTCTTCCTTGTCCCCTTGATCCTATGCGGCTGCCTTTTTAGTGATTGTGTCTGGATGTGGCTGCTGCACATGAAGATACCGCAGCCTCCGGTTTGCTAGTTGAGTCTTACAGTTTCTCTGCTAGATTCGGGATGGTTCCCTCTGCGACCTGGTCCTCCCTACACACCTCCAACCGCCGGTGGATTCGGGTGCCACTGGTGGGTTCTCCACTTTCCATAACCCCTAGGACCCCTCCTCTGTCCCGTCTGCTCCCTCCTGCAGACCCTTCTTCTTTGCTGTTCTCACTGCCCTGGGACGAGCCTTTTGGTGGTTCCAGTCCCCAGGACGTCAGTCCTGTACTCTCGACTGACTTCTTCCTAACTCCCTCTCTTCTCGTGTTCCCACTCTTCTATAGTTTCCACCCACCCCCTCTACCTATAGCCTCCTCCAGTCTGAGATGTAGCCCTCCCTTAATAGGGTCCGCCCAGATCCCCTGGCCTGGAGTAGGGTGGTGTTGGATGTGGGTGTGTGGGTACCGGGTAGTGCCCCCTCCTTACCTGAGAGTGGGATACCACACCTCTGGCTGAGGTGCAGTACCTCTGTGGCGACTGGACCCTCAGGGGTGCCACACTATCCCTTCCTCTCTGGAACGCTCTGTGTTACTGTTCTTGCTGACACAATTCTTTCCCTTTTTTATAATCCTTGACTAGTAGACAGTAGTGCTCATTTGGCAGATACTCTTCTATGCATTTAACTGTGTGAATTTCTCACTTTTCAATTTTTTACCTCGATGTAGTTCCCTACTTCTTGAAGGGTAATATTAGTTATACATAAAAGAGACTTTAGACAATCACATGCTGCTGACTTTGTGGCCACAATGGGGAAGGTATTTTCCTGTTTTAGCATAAAAGTGCATAGTGATGTCAGTGGACTTCACAGAGCCCAATTTATATGTTTGGGATGTGGCCTACTCTTCTCAGTGTTCCCAAACTAGTTATTAATATATCAGCAAGCATGCAAGGGTGTCCGGGTTGGTCTCTTTGTATGGTAACTACTTGTATGTGTGGCGCCCCTGTGGCAGGGCGGCCACAGGGTGAACTGCAGCTAGACGAGGTAAGACGGTCAACTCGCAGAACACCCACACACAGACACAATCTGACCCTAAGCCAATCCCTCAATGTCAGGCAAGGGGTGGCAGGAGTTTAGAGACGTTGTGGGTGAGGAGACAAGTGGGTGGAAGAACAGTAGCAAGTTAGCCACTTGAACACTAAGTTGGGCAAGACAATCGATCGAGGAGGATCCTGGAAGAAGGTTCCCCTGGATGAAGCTTGCCCTGGAGGGTAGAGAAGGGAACAATCACCAAGCCAACACACCCAAAGCTATAAGTGGAACGACAGAAAGAGCCTGGTGATCCCGAGTAAACCTGGGTCACTGGAAGGCTAGGCCAGGACAGCCAGAGAGCCGGCTCTGTGGACGTGACTGGGGCAACTACACGAACCTAACCACAAAACATCCCGGCGGGGTGCGGAGACTCTATGACCCGTGACCTAACTACCACTACAGGACAAAGCCATCAGACTAGGGCTAGTGACCCGAGAAAGGGGGATTATTTACTACAGAGCACCTGACGGCCGGACAGAACCCGTAGGTGAGGACAGTACAGAACGGAAAGGCCTGAAAGGTACCTTGAGGGGAATAATGCAGAGGAACAATCTACACTGCAGTAAGAACCCGGGCACAGAGCTGTGGTGTCGGTGGGAAAGAACTGTGACTGTTGTAAACTGTGTTGCCGTGCCACAAGTAAAGTACCCGGTCAGCTCAAAAGTGTGTGAGACTGTTATTTCATAGAGCTGCAATGAGACCTCCACCTGCGGAGCCACCGACTGATCCTGAATGCTGGCTGGAGGAGCTGCAGAAGAGAGACAATACAGCATCCAGAGCACATCATCCCAATTACAACCCTACCCGTGGAGGGCTTATCATACAGGCTGCCCCTCATCATCGTCCCCAGCAGGAACATGGCAGCGGTGGTCCCTGCTGACCACGCACCACGGGTGGTGTCACAACAAATCCCATAAACTTTACCCCTCCTTTTTATTGCCGCACCTAGGATGACAGAATTGGTTCCACGGCACCCTGACACCCCAGAGACAGCAGCATAGCCCAGTCCCGAGTACCCCGGTCCTTGAGGGTGCGACATATGGCCTGCAGAGTGATAATGGGTGGTAACATTTTTGTTTGTGATATAACTCTAGCCATACTGATAGGGGAAGTCATTGTGAAAGAAATATTTTTACCAGAATTACATTGTACAAGAATCCTACTACATGTGTTTTAGTCTCGATGGAATGTCTGGTTCATAGCAGAAAGCATGTTCTTTTCAAAATTAGCTGTATGGAAGAGGGCTTGGCATTATATTGGAAAAAGGTTGAGTAGATCCTCCAAATCATAGTTGATTTTAGGTAATAGGACTAGCTTGCTAGTTGATTACGGTATCTGTATTAGGGCTCGGATATACTCTACTAGTTACATGCGAGTCTCTCGGACAAGACTCAGAAGAGGCTGAAGCAGTGACCCTGAACGGCCTCTCCCTCTCTGGACGGGGAGTGTGGAGCTGCACAAAACCACAATCAGCTGTCATTCCCGTCCAGACAGGGAAAGGCCGTTCAGGGTCAGTGCTCCAGTCTCTTCTGAGTCTCATCCGAGAGACTTGCATGTAACTAGGAGAGTGTGTCCGAGCCCTTAACAGAATATATGTAAAAAAAAAGATTAATTTACACTGTTGTCTGTCTGTATGCTTGGGATGTTTACTGCCATACATAGTTTATAAGTTTTATTAACTCTCTGGATTCCCTTTAGTATTAAATATTAGATCAATACCCTAGCATTATTGTGAGCCTGTTCACTAGGTAACTCTGACTAACTGAGGTAGACCATCAAAGTTAACCCTTTAACCTTTAGATAATTTTAAACATTTTGTGCATAGACCTGGATGTGTCCTATAGTCTGTGTGTCTTATAGACAAAACAAAATACCAGATTTAAAAAAAGAAAACACAAAAAACCCTTAAGAAACCATATTTTTTATAAAAAATAAAATGATCAATGTTATAAACACTGTTAGGCCACACCCACACATTCTGTATGTTACATATAAGCCAAAAACCAGAAGAGTATAATAGAAACAAATGCACAATTTCTGCATTTTTCACCTCCTAGATTTGGCCTACAAATATTAATATAAAATACTGACAAAATACTGAAATTGTGAGTGTGGCCTTAGAGCAGATGACCCAAAGCCTTTGGACCATAAGAGCCACTTTAAGCAATAAGATAGGATTTCAAGCCACATTCATCTCTGAGAGAGGATCATGAACTACATTTAGCTCTGAGAGCACGTCGCTAGGCACATCCAGCAATTAGAGATGGTTATGAGCTGCATCAAACTCCGCCGCCCCCTCCCCCACCCCAGTTACAGTAGTTCCACCCAGAGTCCCCAGTACTGGTATAATGACAGCCAATGCAGAGGCAGCATACAAGAGCCAGAGGGTCCTACTTTATCCTCTTTCAGACCTGCTTTTCTGTGTGGGGCAACTCACAAAAGTCACCAACTGGAGACCTGTTCCTAATAGCTAACAGCCGTGATCATGGGTCCATGAGCCACATGTGGCTCTTGATCTACAGGTTGGGGATACTTGCCTTAAGCTGGCTTCACACCACAGTTTTGTTCCTGTCTTTTGCAGGACCTCACGGACAGGAATGAACAGGTCTGGATTGTAAACTCCAGATGCCATTTCTGTGTCCGTATCCAGGATTTTGAGAGATCCGGACACAGAAAGAGCTGGTGAGAGCTGAGCCAGACAAGTGGTGTCGGCGCTGTTAATTTCACTCTAGCAGTGTATGTACATGCACTGCTAAAGTGAAATTAAATAAAGGAATGGTTAAAAATTAAAAAAACAAACGTTCACCTGTCCGCCGAGTGTCCCGCCATACGCGACATCCACCTCTGATGGCTGTGGGGACCTAAATCAGCTGACCTGGAAGGGGCGGGGCAACCTGATCAGCTGATGTGTCACATGACCGCATCAACGTGGTTTAAATCTCCCACCAAAAACCCATCGACGGGCAGGCGCTGATGCGGTCATGTGACACAGCAGCTGATTAGTTTGCCCCGCCCCTTCCCAGTCCTTCATCCATTGGAGGTGGACGCCGCGCATCGTGGGACACTCGGCGGACAGGTGAGCATTTGTTTTTATTTTTAACCATTCCTTTATTTAATTTTACTTTATCAGTGCATGTAGATACACTGCTAAAGTGAAATTACGGGAACAGAGCAGTTTTAGTGTACTGAGCATGCTCAGTACACTAAAACCGGATCCTGGAAATTATCCTGTTTTTTCCCGGATCCGGCGCCCATAGACTCCCATGCTATGTGCGCCGGATCATCCTGGATTAGTTTCTGTTCGGTTTGGTCCATTTTTTTCACCGGAGCCCAAAATTGGAGCAGTCTCTGATTTTGGAGCTGGGAAAAAACAGGAAAGAAACGAATCCGGGACTGAACTGGCAGACTCAAATGGCCATTTATGGCCAATACATCACCATAGGCATACATGGGAGGCAAAAATGGATCCTGTTCTGTCCTTTTCAAAACGGACAGAACAGGATCCCAAAAAACATGATGTGAAGCCAGCCTTAAAGTGAATTTACATTTGATAAATTTGTTGCATATGTTTTTGCAATGGAAAATTAGTGTCATGTACATGAATGGGTAACTTTCTGCAGCAAGATCATTGATTTCTGTTAACCACAATCAGATACATTGGATAGTTGCACAAATTTCATCAACAAGTCTGTCCTTGATCAATTCAATCTTCCTAGGAAAGGAATAGGACTAAAATAACTATATAACAATAATGCTTATAAGCATTGCAATATTTTATTATTTTTTATAATATAAAGTTATATATAACCCAACATTTGAACATGTCACCATGTTAAAAATACTCCAATTTTTTATCTTTTTTAAATAAAAAATATATTCATCAAATCTGCTTTTTTAAAGTTATTTTTCTGTGTTATCTTTGTTTTTGGTGATGGACTTTGCACCAAATTAATCAAAATGGCATGATGTTTGAGGAATCGAGCACAAATTGAAATACTTTTTTCTTTGCTCTTTTGCACCTATTAAAAGTAAAATCTCATACATTAGTCTTCAAATGCAAAATAATAAGTAGAGAGATTTACAATTTTGCTAGTATCTTGAAGTATCATTGCTTAAAGATTCTAGAGAGTTTCTGAAAGGTGCAAATGATGAATTAGCTGAAAACATTTGGATAATGAAACCCATGTCCACATTGTTGAGCAATCACAAAAAATGATAAGGACTCAAAAATACTAGTTTAAAAATGACATACAATCAAAAATGAATTAGTTGCAAAAATAAAAAATTTCCCAAATCCAAACCATTACTCCTAAAAAAAATAATCAGTGCTTTAGTGTTACTTATTCATTGTGATTCTTTAATGTATTTATATTTTTACAGGTTTGGGTTGATGAATATACTATACAAATATTAAGTAAGACTTCTTTTTTTTACATTATTTTTTTGTTTCTCCTCAGCTTCTTTAATTTTTTTAATAGCTTCTTCTTCTGCTTTTTTCCTTTCTTCTTTTACTTCCTTGTAACGCCATTTTGGAATCTGTAGGTAAGTATTTCCTTTGACATTACTATGTCTCCGTGATTTATCTGGGAAATATGTTGGTGTAGGGGCCTTGGTGACACGAACCTTTGGTATTAGGAATCCTGGCCTCACACTGCTTCTTCTTAATAAATTTAATGGCAAAAGACTTGTTCTTCTTGTAGACTTGACATCCGTATTTCTTGATGAATGTGGTTGAAGACTAGCTCGCCTCTCCTTTTTCTTGGAAATTACAGTAACACATGAGTTATCAAAAAGTTTTTCATGAGTCTTTGTGCGATCTAAAGATCTGATTTCATTTGCTCGCTGTTTTCTTAGGATCTCCTGCACAGAGTATCTACGTTTACCAACACATGGGGGGCTATCTGGACACACTGTTCTGCAACTAATAGCAACAAATGGGCTATACATGCTGGTTGTGATTTTAACCATGTGATCAAGCACACCATCCTCTTCAGGTTCAGAAAAATAATTAAAAGTAAATGCTGATTTCATACATTCTGTAATCTTCTGTGCACATGTTTTTGGTTCTGCAACCTTGGCAAGTAATTCTTTCATTTTAGGCCATTCCATTTGGAATTGAATGCTAAATTGTTCCGGAGATGGTCTGTCTAAGAGTCTTTGCATAAGATAGGCTGTGTCGTATCTCCCTGTAAATCTTGCCCATTCTCTGGAAGTGAATTCACGACTAGGATCCACAGCTTGAAAATCAGCACCTGAGAAAAATAATCATGTTAATATAAAAAACTTTAATTTGTTAATGCTAGAAAAAAGAAATTAAATTGAATCATCAAATATGTATTCATGTTTTCTACTAAATTCAATATTACCACCTATGGGAGACTAATTATTGTCCATCAAACCAATTGGCAATAGACATTAAAGGTAAACGAAATTTATCTGTCAACTGATTAACCCCTTAAAAGGATGGTCTCGCGCTGCATATACTGTAGAACAGACACAGACAACAGACAGGTATAAACAGCTTGTGAAATAAGTATTGAATACGTCTCCAATTTTCTAAGTAAATACATTTCTAAAGGTGCTATTGACATGAAATTCTCACTAGATACTGGTAACATCCCTTCTAATCCATACAGGCAAAGAAATTAAACTGAGGATGTCCATAAATTAAGTTATGTGTAATTATGACAAATGACACAGGAGAAAAAGTACTGAATTCATGAAGAAAGAGAAGTTCTAAAAGCCATGGAAAGTTGGGACACCAGCTGAAATATATCTGTAATTAGAAAGGAATCCTGCCCATTACTAAAAAATAATATCAACTGGTTCAACTGATGATTTGTAAAGAGGTATCTCATTACCAAGGTGGCATGTAAGAAACATCTCATGATGGGTAAAACAAGAGAACCGTCTCTAGACCTTCACAACCTTATTGTTGCAAAACATACTGATGGCATTGGTTACAGAATTTCTAAACTACTGAAGGTTCCAGCGAGCACTGTTGTGGCTATAATCCAGAAGTGAAAAGAACATAATTTCTCCATTGCTGAACAAAAAGCATGTTCAAGCACATTTAAAGTTTGATCAGCAATGATTAGACAAACCTGTGAAGCACTGGAAGAATATAGTCTGGTCAAATGACACCAAAATTTAAGTCTTTGGGTACAATAATACATACCAGCCGGACACTCTCATTCTCCCACCTGCTTGCCCTGTCTTTGCTTCTCTCATCCGCTGGCAACATATCTCCCAACCCAGGACCTCCACAGCAATGTTCCCCACTATTCCTACCTCCTATCACCCCACACCTGCAAGAAACACCCGCAATCTCCTAAATATAAAACCTATTTCCCTGAACCCCTCTCCACTGCCCCTCTCTCTGGAGCGCTCTGGAATGCCTGTTGCATCTGTAATAAACTCCACTTCATTCACGACCGCTTTACCTCTTGCAGACTATCCTTCCTGGGCCTGACAGAAATATGACTTACACCCTCCGACAGCCTCCCCTGCTGCTCTGTGTGACTGTGGACTTCATTTCTCCCACAAACCTCGCACTGGCAACAAACATGGTGGGGAAGTGGGTCTTCTTTCTAGAAACTGCACCTTGAACCCAATTCCTCCTCCTCGCTCCCTCATCCTCTCATCTTTTGAAGCGCACTCTGTCCGTATCTACTCTCCTTCCAACCTACAAATGGCAGTCATTTATCGACCCCCAGACCCGACCACTGCCTTCTTTGACCAATTCTCCATCTGGCTCCTATACTTTCTCTCTGCTGACATTCCCGCCATCATAATGGGCGGCTTCAACATCCTCATTGACACCCACCGGTCAAGAGCCTCCAAACTCCTGTCACTTGCCTCATCCTTTGGCCTCTCTCAATGGTCTTCCACAGCCACCCACATGGACAGACACACACTAGACCACATGTTCACCTGCCTCTGCTCCCTAACAAATGCACAACCTCCCCTCAATCCCCTCTCTGACCACCATCTACTTACTTTCTCATCCTTGTCCTCCTCACCTGCCACCCTTGCCCACCAACTCACATAACCTCGTAGAAACCTCACACATCTTGATGCTCACACACTCTCCAATGCCATTTAACCGCTATCATCCATATCCTCATTCCACAACACAGCTAATGCCACAGCTTTCTACAACTCTACACTCACATCAGCTGTGGATGCAGTTATCCCTTTCATTCATGGCAGAACACGACAAACCAACAGACAACCCTGGCACACATCTCCACTAGAAATCTGCGGCGAGTGCCTGGGGTTGCAGAGAAGTGCTGGAAGAAAACACTCACTTGAAGACTAAGCAGCATTCAAATAAGCACTTCTCAAATTCAAGTCAGCACTCACCACCACTAAACAGAATTACTTCATTACCCTCATATCCCCAGGCAGTTATTCAACACATTTAACCCCCTCCTCCACCCCCACTGCCCCCTCCTACCTCTCGTATCTCTGCAAAACACTTTGCAACATACTTCACCAACAAGATAGATCAGATCAGACAAGTCTTTGCTACCCAACCACCACAACCCCCATGTATACCAGACCACTCCTCTCCCCCACTAACCCTCCTCCCCTCCATCACTTCACTGAAGACAAACTTGCACACCTCCTCTCCAGATCGCACCTCATCACTTGTGCACTGGACCCCATCCCACTTCCTCCCCAACCTCACCACAACACTTATCCCAGACAATTACACCTATCTTAAAAAAGCCATCCCTTGATCCCACTTTAACATCCAGCTACCGGCCCATATCCCTGCTCCCGTTCGCTTCCAAACTTCTCGAAAAGCATGTCCACACTGTACTCTCATCCCACCTCTCATCCAACTCTCTCTTTGACAACCTTTAATCTGGCTTCTTCCCCCACCACTCCACTAAAACTGCCCTATACAAAATTACTAATGACTTACTCATGGTCAAAGCTAACAGACATACATAGTAACATAGTAACATAGTTTTAAGGTTGAAGGAAGACTTTAAGTCCATCTAGTTCAACCCATAGCCTAACATGTTGATCCAGAGGAAGGCAAAAAAAAACCATGTGGCAACACTAAGCTCCACATTGGGGGAAAAAATTCCTTCCTGACTCCAGATACCGCAATCAGACTAATTCCCTGGATCAACGCCCTATCAAAGAATCTAGTATGTATAACTGATAATATTATAGTTTTCAAGAAAGGCATCCAGGCCCTTCTTAAATGTTAGTAGTGACTCACTCATTACAACAGCATGTGGTAGAGAGTTCCATAGTCTCACTGCTCTTACAGTAAAGAATCCGCGTCTGTGATTATGATTAAACCTTCTTTCTTCCAGACGTAGAGGATGCCCCCTTGTCCCAGTCTCAGGCCTAAGAGTAAAGAGATCATTAGAAAGGTCTCTGTACTGTCCCCTCATATATTTATACATTATTATAAGATCACCCCTAAGCCTTCGTTTTTCCAAGCTAAATAACCCCAAGTTTAATAACCTGTCTTGGTATTGCAGACCCCTTAGTCCTCTAACGACTTTTGTCGCTCTTCTCTGGACCCGCTCTAGTTCAGCTATGTCTTTCTTATACACCGGAGACCAGAATTGTACACAGTATTCTAAGTGTGGTCGCACTAGTGACTTGTATAGAGGTAAAATTATGTTCTCCTCATGAGCATCTATGCCTCTTTTAATGCATCCCATTATTTTATTTGCCTTTGCAGCAGCCTGACACTGGCCACTAAATGTGAGTTTGTCATCTACCCATACACCCAGGTCTTTTTCAGTGACAGTTTTGCCCAGTGTTTTACAATTAAGCACATAATTATACCTTTTGTTTCCTCTGCCCAAGTGCATGACTTTACATTTATCCCCATTAAAGCGCATTTGCCATTTAGCAGCCCAAGCTTCTAGTTTACATAAATCCTCCTGTAATATAAAATTGTCCTCCTCTGTATTGATTACCCTGCAGAGTTTAGTGTCATCTGCAAATATTGAGATTCTACTTCGTATGCCCCCTACAAGGTCATTAATAAATATATTAAATAGAAGCGGGCCCAACACTGACCCTTGTGGTACCCCACTGTTAACTGTGACCCATTCTGAGTGTGTTCCATTAATAACCACCCTTTGTTTCCTATCACTAAGCCAGTTCTTAACCCACTTACACATATTTTCCCCTATCCCCATTGCCCTCATTTTATGTATCAACCTTTTGTGTGGCACCGTATCAAAAGCTTTTGAAAAGTCCATATACACCACATCCACTGCATTTCCTTGGTCCAGTCCAGAACTTACTTCTTCATAGAAGCTTATCAGATTAGTTTGACAGGAACGGTCCCTCGTAAAACCATGTTGATAATGGGTCATGAGGTTATTTTTCTTCAGATACTCCAGTATAGCATCTCTTAGAAAACCCTCTAAGATTTTACCCACAGTAGAGGTTAAGCTTACTGGCCTATAATTTCCAAGTTCAGTTTTTGTCCCCTTTTTGAATATTGGCACCACATTTGCTATACGCCAGTCCTGTGGTACAGACCCTGTTATTATGGAATCTTTAAATATTAAAAATAATGGTCTATCTATGACAGTACTTAATTCCTGCAGCACTCTGGGGTGTATCCCATCCGGGCCCGGGGATTTGTCAATTTTAGTGATTTTTAGACGATGCCGTACTTCCTCCTGGGTTAAGCAGGTGACATTTAATTGAGACTTTTTGTTATCACTGATCATATTGTCTGTCATGGGATTTTCTTGTGTAAATACTGTTGAAAAAAAGTCATTTAGCATATTGGCTTTTTCCTCATCCTCATCCTTCATTTCCCCCAGACTATTTTTAAAGGGGCCAACACCATCATTTTTTAGTTTCTTCCTATTTATGTAGTTAAAAAATATTTTGGGATTCTTTTTACTTTCTCTGGCAATGAGTCTCTTTGTCTCAATCTTTGCTGCCTTGATTTGCTTTTTACAAATGTTATTAAATTTTCTGTATTTATTTAATAATGCTTCATCACTACCTACTTGCTTTAATTCCCTAAATGCTTTCTTTTTGTCACATATTGCACTTCTTACCGCTTTATTTAGCCATAGTGGTTTCCTCCTATTTCTAGCATGCTTATTCCCATAGGGTATATATTGTGCACAGGTCCTATTCAGGATGCTAATAAACATCTCCCATTTGTGTTGTGTACTTTTATGTCTCAGGACATCGTCCCAATTTATTGCACTAAGATCATCTCTCAACCGTTGGAAATTTGCCTTCCTGAAGTTTAGTGTCCTTGTAGCCCCTCTACTACACGTCTTAGTAAAGGATACTTGAAAGCTTATTAAGTTATGATCACTATTACCCAAGTGACGTCCAACCCGTATATTTGATATGCGGTCCGGCCTGTTGGTTAATATTAGGTCCAGCAGTGCCCCCCTTCTTGTTGGGTCCTGAACCAGTTGTGAAAGGTAATTGTCTCTCATAGTTTTCAAAAACTTATTACTTTTGCTGGAACTGCAGGTTTCTGATCCCCAATGTATTTCAGGGTAGTTGAAGTCCCCCATAATAATGACTTCTCCCTGAGTCGCTGCTTCATCTATTTGCTTTATGAGGATATTCTCCTCCACTTCCATTATTGTTGGGGACTTATAACAAACCCCTATCAGTAATTTATTATTTTTTCCCCCTCCCCTTATCTCCACCCACAGGGACTCTACATTTCCATTAGATCCACCTATATTATCACGCAGGATGGGTTTTAAGGATGATTTTACGTATAAACATACTGTCACGGGTGGCACGGATGACAGGGTAGAGGCCACGCGCAGACGGTCCCAGCGTTTGGCCAATCAGCCATAATGTCTGAGGACGGTCCGTCTTTCAGGGGCATTTAACTTCTGTGTAGATAGAGAGAAGGTATGATAAGATCTCCCTATCATGGGGAGACGGCTGGGAAGGTCTTGTGCTCGGTCTGGTTTCTACACCAGTATTCTGGGTCACTAGGACCCAGCAGGTTCTTCCCACCTTTATAAGGAGTTTCATTGCCCTCCCTCGGTGCAGGTGATATTTCCTTGTGCACTCATTATCCTTGCTCCAGCAGAAGCTGAGGTTGTGGAGGTTGCTGTGCTCTGCTGCAAGATAAGTGTTTTCTTTCCCCATTGTCTGTTTTTCCTTGTGTTTGTCTTTAGTTGTTAGTGGAGGGGTCTAGTGAACCTCTCCATCTGATCCTTAGATAAGGTAGTGCTAGGATCAGAGAGGGACGAGGTTCGTGGTCGGCGACAGTTGAGGAAACTGTATAGGGACGTCAGGGCAGACAGGGTCAGCCCCAGTAAGTCTAGGGGTCACCCTCTCCTTCTTGTGCCCATAGCTTTAGGGACTCCTTATTCCCCCCCCCCCCGTCGTTGTCCTACGCTGAGTGCCTCTCCCGCTCCCAGCGTGACACATACACCTCCTCCTCGCCTATTTGTACGGTCATTTCTGAACAGACAATAGCCCTGTAAATTAACAGCCCAGTCATGGCTCTCGTCCAGCCAAGTCTCCGAAATCCCCACCATGTCATAATTATTTTCCAACAAAATCAATTCTAATTCCTCCATTTTGTTGGTGAGGCTTCTGGCATTAGTGTACATGCACTTTATGCATCTCTCTTTACCTCTATTCCTTCCTACTAGATTGACTGTTCTAACCCCACCCCCCATGCCACCCCCAATTTTATTACTTGTGCCCAGGTTACTATTTACACTATCTTCCCCTCCTATACAATGAATACCCTCCCCCCAAATCCCTAGTTTAAACACTCCTCCAACCTTCTAGACATTTTCTCCCCCAGCACAGCTGCACCCTCCCCATTGAGGTGCAGCCCGTCCCTAGCATAGAACCTGTAGCCAACAGAGAAGTCGGCCCAGTTCTCCAGGAACCCAAACCCCTCCTTCCTACACCAATTCCTGAGCCACTTATTTATCTCCCTAATCTCCCTTTGCCTCTCTGGTGTGGCACGTGGTACAGGCAGTATTTCAGAGAATACTACCTTGGAGGTCCTTGCCTTAAGCTTGCAGCCTAATTCCCTGAAATCATCTTTAAGGACCTTCCACCTACCTCTAACTTTGTCATTTGTGCCAATGTGCACCATGACCGCTGGGTCCTCACCAGCCCCTCCCAGTAATCTGTCAACCCGATCAGCGATGTGCCGGACTTGAGCGCCAGGTAGGCAGGCACTGTTCGACGATCCCTGTCTTTGTGACAGATTGCCCTATCTATTCCCCTAATAATTGAGTCCCCCACTACCAGCACCTGTCTGGCCTCCCCTTCTATCCTGTTTTCCCCCTTACTGGAGCAGACACTCCTCTGGCTTTCAGAGGTCATGCCCTGCTGCAGCAGTGCTGTACCTGAACTCACACCCCCCTCATCTGCCAACATAGCAAATTTATTGGGGTGTGCCAGATCAGGGCTAGCCTCCCTGGCACCCTCCCTCTACCCCGCCTTCTAACTGTCACCCAGCTAGCTACCTCATGGTCCTGCAGCTCCATACTACCATCCTCCCCCACATCTATCCCATTGAGCAGCTGTTCAGTGAGCAGCAGACTCCTTTCCATATTGTCTATGGATCTCAGCGTTGTCAGTTGTTCATTTAGATCCAGTATCTGGGCTTCCAAATGCACAATGTACTCACATCTCACACAGCAGTATGCACCCTCGACCGGCTGGTCAAGGAATGCATACATGTGGCAAGATGTACACTGGATGGCATTGCCAATCATGGAGCTCATTTCCTAATGGGGATTGCACCAGACAGAAATGATAAGTAAAAAGAAATGCAAAGTATTAATAAAATACAACCAGCAATTCAATAAGTCCTCCCTTCCAAACTCCCTTAATCCAAAGTCACTGAATCACAAGTCACACACTTACTTCTGTCGCACTTGCGCTCTGTCACACGTAGCTCATCACACTCGCTAGAAAATCAGATATAAAGAGTCTTTTTTTTTTTTTTTCCCTTAGCAGAAAATCAGCCTACAGCTCAGTGTACTTCCAAAGGACTCCATCCACCTCCTTCTTGACCTGCCTCTGCATTCGACACAGTCGATCACTGCCTCCTATTACAGATCCTCTCTTCTATTGGTATCACTGACCTTGCCCTCTCCTGGATCTCTTACTACCTTTCCAACCACATATTTAGTGTCTCCCACTCCCACACGACCTCCTCGCCCCATCCCCTCTCTTTTAGGGTCCCTCAAGGCTCTGTCCTGGGGCCCCTCCTTTTTTCAATTTATACTATTGGTCTGGGACAACTCATAAAGTCCCTTGGCTTCCAGTATCACCTGTACACTGATGACACTCAATTATACCTCTCTGGCCCAGACGTCACCTCTCTCCTGTCCAGAACCTCAGAGTGTCTATCAGCCATATCTTTCTTCTTCTCCTCTCACTTCCTAAAACTCAATGTAGAAAAAACTGACCTCATCATCTTTCCTCCATCTCACACACCTTCCTTACCAGATCTATCTATCACAATAAATGACATCACACTTTGCCTTATACCTGAAGTTCCGCTGCCTCGGAGTAACCCTTGACTCTGCCTTGTATATCCAAGCCCTTGCCACTTCCTGCCACCTCCAACTCAAAAATATCTACAGAATCTGTCCCTTCCTCAACCCTCAATCTACTAAACTACTAGTGCATTCCCTCATCATCTCCTCCTCGACTCCTCCAACCTCCTCCTCTGCGGACTCCCTGCTAACATCCTTGCACCTCTCCAGTCTATCCTTAACTCTGCTGCCCGACTAATCCACTCTTTCCTTGCTATTCCTCCACTTCTTCCCTCTGCAAATCCCTCCACTGGCTCCCAATTCCCCAGCGTATCCAATTCAACTAACATTGACTTACAAAGCCATCCACAATCTGTCCCCCCCATATATCTCTTAACCAATCTCTCGTTATCATCCAACTAGTAATCTTCAATCCTCCCAAGACCTCCTTCTTTCCTCCGCACTTATACGTTCCTCATCTAAAAGCCTGCAAGACTTTGCCTGAGCATCCCCCATTCTCTGGAATTCTGCACTCCAAAACGTCCGACTGTCTCCCACACTTGGAACCTTCAAGTGGAACCTGAAAACCCGAAAACCCATCTCTTCAGAACAGCCTACAACCTGCAATGACCACAGTGCCACCTCACCACCACTGGACCTGGCGCTCCACCACCATCGGACCTGGTGCTCCACCACCATTGGATCAGGGGCTCCACCACCATTAGATCAGGGGCTCCACCACCACCAGAGCAGACCCAACCTACTGTCTCTCTCCCCACCGGCCAGTAGAATGTAAACCTGCAAGGCTCATTCCTCTTTGTATCGGTCTGTCACTGTTAGTTTGTTCATTGTATTTTTAACTTGTTTGTATGTATACCTTTCTCATGTAGAGCACCATGGAATCAATGCTGTTCTATAAATAAATAATAATAATAATAATAATAATAATAATATTAATAATACCATGTTTGGAGGCTTTTAACACCATACCAGCAGTAAAGTTTGGAGGTGGGAACATTATAGTGTGGGGCTATTTTGTATCATTTATCCTCCTTTCATATAGTTGAAAGGAGGATAAATTAACAAATGTACCAATACATTCTTGACAAAAAATCTGATGCCACCAACCAAGTTGATGAAGATGAAGCAAAGGTAGACATTTTAGCAAGACAGTGATCCCAAATACAGAACCAAGAAAACTCTCAATTGGTTTCAGAGAACAAAAATAAAACAGCAAAAATGGCCCTGCTTATCACCTGACCTGAATCCAATAGAAATATTATGGAAGGAAATTAAGGTCAAAGTTCATAGGAGCCAGGGCACCTTCAGGATTTGTTGAGTGTTTGTGTGAAAGAATGGGCCAAAATCACATCTGAGCAATGCTAGTGACTAACTTCTCCATGCAGGAGGTGCCTTGAATCTGTCATCACCAACAAAAGTTTTTCTAAAAAATATTAATTAAATTTCAGAAATTGTGTTTAATAAGTCTTATTATTATTCATTATTATAGCGCCATTGATCCCATGGCGCTTTACATGTGAAAAGGGGCATACATAGACTAGTACAATAAACATGTATTGAGTATTGAGGAAGCACGGAAGAAATTACTGTAGGTAAGTACTGGGAGACCATGTCACAGATGTATGGAGGAGACAGATTGTGGATGGCTTTGTATGTCATAGTTAGCGTTTTGAACTGGAGCCTCTGGACAATAGGAAGCCAGTGAAGAGATTGGCAGAGAGGAGAGGCTGGGGAACAGCGAGGAGACAATAGGATTAGTCAGGCAGCAGAGTTTAGGATAGATTAGAGTGGTGCAAGAGTGCCAGAGGGGAGGCCAGAGAGTAGGAGGTTGCAATAGTCGAGTCGGGAGATGATGTGGGCATGCACAAGTGTTTTTGCAGTTTTTGTTCAAGGAATGTACGGATCTGGAAAATATTTTTGAGTTGGAGTCAGCAGGAGGCAGCAAGGGCTTGGATATGTGGCTTGAAAGAGAGGGCAGAATTGAGGATCACCCCAAGGCACCAAGCATGCGGGACTGGGGAAAGTGACCAGCTATTGACTTTGATGGATAGGTCTGGTGGAAGGGTAGAGTGAAATAGGGAAAGATGATAAATTCTGTTTTTTCCATGTTCAGTTTTAGAAAGCGAGCACACAAAAAAGATGAAATAGCGAACAGAGATTGTGGGATTTTGGTTAGTAAGGAGGTGATGGCAGGGCCAGAGAGGTAGATCTGCGTGTCATCAGCATAGAGATGATACTGATGACCGTGGGATGATATGAGCTGTCCTAGGCCAAAGGTGTACATGGGGAAGAGTAGGGGTCTTAGAACTGACCCTTGGTAACCCCGACAAACAGGAGTCGAGGTGTGACGGTGGTGTGGGAAAGGGAGACACTGAATGTCCGATCTGTTAGATATGACAAGATCCAGGATAGGGCCAAGTCTGTAATGCCGAAAAGATGAGAGAATCTGTAACAAGAGGAAATGGTCCAAAGTGTCAAAGGCAGAAGGCGGGTCTAGGAGGAAGAGGACAGAATAGTATAGCTTGCTCTTGGCAGTTAGTAAGTCATTGGTAACTTTAGTTAGGGTGTTTTTTCAGTGAAGTGATGCAGTCGGAAGCCAGATTGTAACTGGTCAAAGAGGGAGCAGGAGGAAAGGTGGGAGGACAGTTCAAGGTGGACATGCTGTCCCTGCATTTTTTGAGGCATAAGGAAAAAGTGATATCGGGCGATAGCTAGATACAGAGGATGGGTCAAGGGAGGGCTTTTTGAGAATGGTTATGAGTGAGGCCTGTTTTAAGGATGAGGGGAAGGCACCATATGTAAGTAAAAGCTGAAGAGATGTGTTAGGGTTGGAATGAAGTCTGTGGCGAGGTTGGCGAGGAGATCGGACGGGTGCGGGTCAATCGTGCAAGTAGTGAGATGTGATCTTGACAGAAGGGAGGAATGCTTATCTTTTGCATGGTGGAGAAGCTGTTTTTTGAAGAACAGGGCTGAGCAGTAATGAGGAGGGGCATAAGGGGCAGCTGGCCAGAGCTTTCTCTGATGTTATTGTCGAGCCCCAGGCCCTGGGGTACTCAGGTATGTGGCTCGGTGGGTGTTTTCACGGGGATGTCACGGATGGCAGCACCTGAGCCCGTGGCCTGGGTGACACTTCAATAAGGGGTGTATGTACAGGGTATTAGAGTTTGTAGTACCTGGTGATGGGTCATT
This sequence comes from Allobates femoralis, assembly GCA_033576535.1. Classification (NCBI taxonomy): domain Eukaryota; kingdom Metazoa; phylum Chordata; class Amphibia; order Anura; family Aromobatidae; genus Allobates; species Allobates femoralis. The sequence continues at coordinate 332,427,211 of JARQOC010000005.1, forward strand.
AGTGCCGCCACAGTCCTCCGGAGGTCGATGGTAATGCGGCTGAGATTGCAAAGCTCCCTACAGGTTACACCTCTTTTACGGGTGCAATACCCCACTGTGACGCCTAACCATGTGGGGCGCCACATAGCCCCCTGATGGAACATACTCATCCTCGAGTATAGGTACCTGTTAAACCAGAGAGTGAAAAACATTTTTCTTTTTATATTCAACATCACGATCAACGGGTAAACTATATACAATCAAGCATACTTCAGTTTTCTTCTATTTCTAGGAGGCACATTTCTTATAACGTTACACACACATTGCAGCCTGGATTTTAGACCCCACGGTCCTTGGGTCACCTGTTGGCAAATATATTACTCTCTGGTTTCATTATAATACTCTTGAATCTAACTCGGCCCAACGGGGATCGGTACTAACAGCAACGTATTGTCCAGCACAGTCCAGTGTGAGTTATCACCGCCGGACCACTATGTTTATATCACACATTATTAACTTGTAGGAAAAACAAAAGTTCTGGCAGGAGTCCATGACTCTGACTCTTCATAAAGCAGGGGACTAAAGCTGGATAAAAAAGGGGGGGGGGCTATTTACAGTCATAGTCTCTGCAATGAGTTGCCGGTTGGGACTCTGGATGACGCTCTAGTCTCCGTTGTGCTTACTACAATGGGGGTACCTTGCCGCTGCTGCTATGCGGACCACCGTGCAGCCTCTGGGGTACTTCCTCCTGAAGCTCCTTCTGTGTCCTCTGGCTCCTCAAAGTCTGTTTCATTCTCCACCTCCTCAGCTTCCACGATCATGTCTGGTTCTGTAGGGGACGTCCGCGCTGGCTCTAGCTGGAGATAGCTGCGAGTACGGGACAGTGGTGCTACAGGGGCTTCGGTCTGCGTCCCGGGTCTGGACAGGTGGCGGTACAGGTGGTAAGGAGGCACGGTACTCCACAACTGCCTGCATTGCTACCGCTGCCTCTTGCGCTTCTCAGCCTTCTCTCATGGTCATCAGCTCACAGGCCCTCTCCACGCTTCACCGTCGGCACACCCACGCCAGGGCTTCCTCCATGTCCTGGTGGAGCCGTCCAAATGCGTCTCTCCAGTAGTCGGCATCCCCCTCTAGTGTTAAGAGGGACGCCGCTGCTGGGTCTCCTTGTGCGGCTCTGGCCTGTTCTTCGACCTCACGCACTATATCTCTCCAACGGGGTGTCGCCATGCTGCCGGGTACGAAGGATTCTTGCTTGTTCTGTCCTTCTCTTCTGGTGTGTCTCTTTATTGGCAGCCACTCCCGGAGCACTTCCTGTGGGCCGCCCCCCTGATTGATGGCAATCGGGGCGGCCACACTTTTTCACACCTCCGTCTTGGCCCTCCTTCTTCTAGGGGCTAAGGCAAACCCCCGGGCCTACACATGGTGTTTAGTACATGGCTATGGCGCCATCTTGGGTCCTCCTGAGGTGATGGCTGGAACCCATTTTTGCCGCCAATCAAAAGTCCAAGGCACACAGTACCCGGTAATACTGGGCACGAGATCTGTTCGTGATGCCAGAAATATATGTCAAGCCCAAGGCCCTGGGGTACTCAGGTATGTGGCTCGGTGGGTGTTTTCACGGGGATGTCACGGATGGCAGCACTTGAACCCGTGGCCTGGTTGACACTTCAATAAGGGGTGTATGTACAGGGGATTAGAGTTTGTCATGTGACGCTACCTGTAGTACCTGGTGATGGGTCACCAGTGCCGCCACAGTCCTCCGGAGGTTGATCGTAATGTAGCTGAGGTGGCAAAGCTTCCTACAGGTGGAGATGGTCCTCCGGGGCAGCGTTCCTGTAAGCAAACAGGTTGATGAAGATAACCACACAAAGGCACAGTCACTTTCTCCCGGGTACTTTACTGTAAATGTTCGCAGCAAAATACAGAGTCCACAGTTCAGCAAGATGTTATTCAAACAGGCAGCTCTACGGGTGGCTGCAAGTGGATGCCAGGTGGTATGGTGGAACCCGTGGTAAACCTTAGTTGACGAACCCGTGTCCTTTCTTCCCTGCCTAGGACGAGTCTATACCCAATGGCTCCTTGTAGGTACATTTGGGGCTCCCCTCCCCCGTGGTGAGGAAGCAGGCAGACGGCTCCGTCTGGCAGGGTGCCACAGCTGGTGAACAGACCGCAGCAGCCGGTTGACGACTTTCAGAGATGGACCCTGGCCGCTTCCTCGGGTCCGGCATTAACGTGGTGGACTGGGAAATTCCCTGGAGTATGGTCGCTCCACGCTCAGGTTCCCCCTTTTTCTCTAGGGCCCAGACTCCCTTGTCAGGCACCCTCTCTCAGGATCCCGTCAGGATCCTCTCTCATCTTCCCTCCGGATCAGCGCAGAGCTGTCCGGGTTAACCTTCCGCCTCGCTCCACACTCCAACTCCTCCGACTCCATACTCCCAGACGCCCTTTATCTGACTAACTGTCTCTAATTCCCCCTAGAGGTGAATATATCTCCCTCCCTTGGGGTAACCTCCCACCACTACTCTGTGTGGGAGTGCAGTAATGGGTCCCACTCACCAACCTAGGATCCACTTGCAGCTGGGGAAGATTACACCTCTTTTACGGGTGCAATACCTCACTGTGATGCCTAACCATGTGGGGCGGCACATTATCAAACTTCTGCTTGAAGAAAGAGGCAAAGTCAGGGGGCGTGGCTGAGCTTTGAATGGTACAGGCTGCTTTGTGAAGGATCTCCAGCAGAGATCGGCACAACAAGGTGAAAAAACGCTCTGGGAAGCCCTAAATAAGTTACCTGGTGACCTGAGGACACAGTGATTCCAATGGTGCGTGGCAAATCAGCAAGAAGAAGATCTCCAAGGAAGGTGACTGCACATTTCTCCAGAGACCAGGTACTTAATACAGCCTCCAACATGGCTGCAGCTTCTCATTCCCCAGCCTACTCTCCCTGCTCCTAACAATGTGACTCCCACACAGCAGCCTCAGATGGGGGAGGGGAAGCTCAGATAGATATTCCCCTTACATAGAAAACAATGGAGGCTTTGCTTAAGTCCCTCAGGCAAGAACTCCAAGATGATTTGAAAGTAATGATAGCTGAGTTTAAGGCAGAGATCATTGGGGAATTATAGGACCTGGGATCTAGAATAGATCATCTGGAGCAGAAGCTGGCAGAACTTACTAAGTCTCATAATGAACTAATAAATGCTTTAGAAAAGGAGGTTTCTCAAATCCACAACAAACCTCTGGATTTTGAGGACAGATCCATCCAGAAGGAATAATATTTGCATTAGAGGGATTGATGAATCTACTCCTGACAAAGACTTGCCAAGTCTTCTGCAAAGCTTCATACACACAGTGATTCCTTCTGCCGAGAGCAAGGACATAATTGTGGATAGAATACACAGGATTCCAAAACCAAAAGGCCTCAACCCAGATTTACCACGAGATATTATTGTCCGCATTCATTTCTCTACAATAAAGGAGACTTTTCTGGCTGTTCTCAGGAAAAGGCTGAAACTTTCAGATAATGTGGCCCACCTGAAGGTTTACCCTGACTTGTTAGAAGGTACTTTAGCTCAGAGGAGAGAGTATATGCCATATATTACAGCCCTCAGAGAACAAGGAATAAAGTACCACTGGGGGTTCCCCACACAATTGAATGTCTTAAAGGACAATTCCATATTTGTCTGCACATCCCCGGAAAAGGCGAGAGATTTATTATTAAAATGGAAGATTCAGCCTATGTATCCGAATGACAAAAGAGCTCCGCAGGCACAGAAAAATAAAAAACTGGAGCCAGACTGGTTTACAGCATGATTGATTACTGCAGAGAAGTTCTCTGCTACCTGCTTTCTACTCTTTGTCTGGTGCCTCTATGGTGATGTTGAAACCAGCAAAGTTGCCCACAGAGGGTCTTTTTTTTCACCCTCTTTCAAACTCATTTTTCACTTTTTTCCTTTTTTTACTGTTTGCTTGATTTTGGAACTGTAAGGGGACTTTCTCTTATGATGAAGCAAAAATTTAGGTTTGATAACCCTGCATTTGTTTATACAAGCAAATTTGTTTCCCTTTCCGTCCTCACCCTGACTGTCCTCCCCATGTTTGTCGCTCATTTTGGAGCAATGGTATCACATAAAGCAGTATATAGTACATATATGTACATGCATATTAAGGTTATATCTATAAATGCCAATGGTTTGAACTCGCCAGGTAAAAGATCCATCTTCTGGGAGAATATTTGCAAAGAAACTGCTGATGTAATCTGTGTTCAAGAAACGCACTTGTTAGCGCAGGACAATGTTTGGCTAAAGAACCCTCGATATCCACATCAGTTTTTTGCAAACCACAAGACTAAAAGAGCTGGAGTGGCTATTTTTATAAGAGACTCTCTATCCTTTAAATTGTATGATACTACTAGTGACCTGGAGGGGCATTTTATTTTCCTTGATTGTTCTTTAAACACTAGGTACATGATTGTATCGCTATATGACTCAAATACGCACCAGTTTTCATTTATTACACAAACACTTAAGAGAGTAGAGTGTTCTCCAAAGGGTTTAAAATTGTCTGTGGAGATTTCAACCTCCCCGTGTCTGCCATGTTAGATTGCTCAAACAGTCGTACCTGTGGCACCCCTACGGGACGGTTGCCACAGGAACACCTGGTGTAGGGAGGGATTTCCACATCAGGTAAACTTACATAGAACACCTTCCACCCCAGACCTGAAGGGGGAGCTCTACTTGCCGACTTCAGACAAGGTCCCCTATAAATTGAGGCCCGGGGGAGGAGTCAAGCAGTTCAGTACGTAGTAGTACTGAGGAAGACACCTGGTGAATGGAGCCGGGCTAGGCCCGTACCAGAGGGAAGCCTAGTCCTGTGTAAGAGACCCAAGAGTGAGGGTCGGAAGCAAGGAACAGGGAGTGGGGGCAGAAGAACCATACCGGTTCACCCCAGGAAAACACCAAAGCAACATGGACTCAGGAGTCTGAGTCTGCATGGGTCCAGTTAGCCCAGCAGAGAACACCGGAGGACCAGGGAGACCTCAGTTCCCTGGCAGCACTTGTAGCATAGCATCACCCAGAACCAGGGACCGCAGAGGAGACACCAGTGTCCAAGCGAAGGTTCACCTTGCCTACTATACAAGTGAGGAACACAAGGGTAAGTCCGGTCAGGATTCAAATAGGCCAGGACTTAAGGTATACACACACAGCACAGAGGAGGCCTCATAACTCATCGGTGTGGAAATCCTGAACTGCCACCCAACCACCTGGAGTGTACCCTTGATATAACCTAGCTCATCATATCAGTAAAAGGTAAAGAAACAACTTTCAGTGTGTGTGTCCATCATTGCGGCCCAGACCCCGCCCTCATATAGACTGTGTGCCAGCACTTCTACCTGCAGAACCGCCTCCCTGTGTGTGTTCTCCATTCTTCCATTACTGCCCCGGGGATCCCGCTCAACCTACGGGGAGCGTTACCAACTAGCTGCCTCATCACCGTCCCCAAAGGTCTGCAGCAGCGCCGGTACGATCACCGGATACCGTGGGTGGCATCGCGAATATTTTTACTTTTTTTATTTTTCCCCTTTTTCAGTGACCACCAGGGCCAAGGGTCCGGGCACAGGCCACCTGTGACATCCCCAGTAAATCAATGCCCGGAACTGGGTGCCCCACGGCCCTGGGGTGGGTCATACCCCTAGGGGAGAGATGAAATCACTGGTTTAAGAATATAACTTACATGACATCTGGAGACATCTCCACAGCTCTGAGAGAGATTACTCCCATTTCTCCCCTAGATTTAATTCCTATAGCAGGGTAGACTATATTTTTGTGTATGATAGAATTCTAGGTTGTGCATTTGAGGCAACGATAGGTGTGATCTTGTGGTCTAACCATGCTCCTGTCTCGCTCACCGAATCTGATAGGAACTCTACGGTCAAAGCTAATAGGTGACGTTTTAATGATTTTTCACTGACCAACAAACAAAACATTGAAATAATAGAGACAATATTAAAATACTTCTTTGACATAAATGATAATAACTCCACTTCAGATGAAGTAGTATGGTCAGCCCTCAAGGCATACATGAGAGGTATTTTTATTAAGATGGCAGCAGGAGAAAAGAAAAGAAGAGAGGCAGCAGTTTCAGACCTATTAACTCATATTAACAATCTGGAATAAATCAACAAGAAAAACCCCACCCCATAGTTGTCCCAAAAAATATCAGAACATAGAATGAGAGAGACAAGAAACTTAAAATAAAGATATTCTAAACCTCAGTGTAATATCTGAAGACGCTCTTGAAGAAGAAATATCCACCAATACGGAGGTTGAAGAACAGACATTAGAGAATTCACAAGAAGCAAGTTTAATCATCATTGATGAATACAATGCCACAAACATGGATACTCCATTACAATCAATGAATAACTCCTCAATTTCCATCAAGACTGACTCCACAACCTACACTAGGGAATGTTCCAGACTACTAATCGATTTTTCGGATGAACCAGATGTTACGGACAATGACAACAATAAGAATGAACTCCCACCAACAAAACATGTTACGAATATTACAACCTTTAATAGATTTGACACATTGGCTGATGAGCAAGAGTCGAACAAATCCCAAGTGGAAGAACCAGGAACATCCCGACCTGTACAAACAGCCACTAAACGGAAAATAAACGCAGATATCAATATACTGCTAAAAAGTAAAATCAACAAACAAGGTAAAGCACAGAAAAAACAGAAGAACAAATTTTCCCAGAACAATATCAATAAGGATTTTTTCAAGCCCGGTACAAGAAAACTCGAAGAGAACATAGGGACAGGAAACACCCCAAAGAAAAAATAACTGAAATACAAACAGAATCTGGGCAAAAAATCTTTAACCTCAGTGCCTATCAACCAACAAATGAGGAGAAAATGATGAGCACAGAGAGAGGGGTACTCGGGCATCGGGATAAGTTTGTGGCTGTAACGTGGAATCACGGGTGGTCGTTTTCCCAGTTCCGTGCCCTGGCTCTCATTGTTAGAGAGGGAAGGGGAATTTAGGGAAAGGTCATGGCGCCACCTGTGGATCCTAGTAATGATGATACCAGCGCTGTAGGCCGGCCGTTGAGGTGATGGGATGCAGCCAAGTGTAGTACAGCTCCCCACAGGTGGATCTTACCTCAGGGCAGCGATGATGGATGAGGGGAGTTGTTGTTCTTACCCCTCTGATGATGCTGAGGCCTTCGGGGTGCCAGCGGGAAAGAAGAACAGACACCGATTCAACCCCAACGTCTTTTACTGGTATCGACAGATGGGATTGTACACAGTACAGTTCGGTATAATAGGGAGGTAGCTGCAGGTTTAGGGTGCCCTCATGGAGTCTGAAGATGTTCCTTCCTAATGGCTTTCGGGGTCTCTGTCCTCTTCTACTCTCTTTCCTACCCTCAGGCAGAGCTTCCTCGCCGATCCCCTGGCCCGTTACGGATAGGTGCAGTTTGTCCCTTTACCGGTACAGACGGGAGCTGGTGAGATTTGAACCCTCGCGCCACCGAAATCCTGGCTGGTACATATCGGTGTCTTGGGCTGTTATGGTACCGAGGAGGAGTTATTCTTTTGGTGGTGCTACGGCTCCCGTGGACTGGTCCCGTGGCTCTTCGGTTTACGGTCAGGGATAGACCACTGACCGCCTTGGCTTCCGTGTTGCTGATGTTGACCCCAGACGGGTTCCAGCTGGCTCCAACTGGTTCTGGATTGTCTCCCCATGTTCTGTGTTCCCCTCTTGAAGAGAGGTGCCCTCCTGGCAGCAGCCCTGTCAGGCACGTCCTTCAGGCTGCCTTCCCAGCACTGTGTCTTCTTCTAAATAATTCTCACTTGCTACTGGTTTTCCCACTCTAACCTAGGCTCCACCCCCTGGGACTTAGTTTAATTTGCAGTCCCACTACCCTAAGGGGCCTAGTGTTGTGTGTGTTGGTACAGACTCCATAAGTTATACCCCAAACCCACAGCTACGGAGGCACTACACCTGCTATTCGGTGTGCAGTACCTCCCTGTGGTGCCTAGCCATAGGGGTGCCACAATATCAGTCCTAAACAAGGGATTAAAGTTTGCCCCATCGATTGAGGCTAGCCCCTTTAACCTATTCATTAGTATGAAACAATTAATATGAAATTTAAACCTTAAGAAATATTTTCTTAGAAAAGCCAAGGCACCAGAAAATGAAGGAAACCCGAATATCATACACTCAGGTCTTGCTAAAAAATCTCCTTTTAATCCTACATGTGAGCAATCAAAAGCAATTGTCACCTTCGAGACATTAGTGACACAAGATATCAGGAATATGAAGAAATGAAATACTAAATACATCTAGCAGAACTTATCTGTAAAAGAAAGACAAGCAATAACAAGCCTACGAAGAAATAACAGCATAGTGATACGATCTGTGGATAAAGGTGGAGCCACCGTCATAATGAGCGCTTAACACTACCACAAGGAAGCAATGAATATACTGAGTGATAGAAAAACATATTCTATTTTAAAACAGGACCTAACCAACAAGTTTAGAAAAATTAACCTTAAAAAGAAATATCTGCAAAAATATGTCACTGACCTTCCTGCATACATGAAAGATACAACCCAAGTGTTACAAATTCTGGAAAAAATAGAATGGCAACCGCATTATATTTTGGGTACATTGGACATAAAGTCACTTTACACGATCATTGATCATAAGAAAGGCTGTGAGGCAGTCCAACACTTTTTGGAAAAAGCAAACATAATGATCCCAACTCAGATTCATTTTATCATTGACAGCATCCTGTTCATACTAACCCATAACTATTTTCTATATGGCGGTACATATTACCGCCAGGAATGGGGAACAGCCATGGGTACAAGATTTGCACCTGGCTACGCCAATTTGTATGTAGGAAGGTGGGAATAGACGAAATTTACCAGCAAGGCAACCTCATGAAGGACGTCTTATATGAAACAGATTCATCGATGATGTAATTTTCATATCGAAGGGGTCACAACAAGCACTCGATTAATTTTTGTTAGAAATCAATAATAACAGGTATGGACTGGAATTCTCTAGAAGAACAAGTTACTCGTTGACTTCGTTGAAATTGTACCAAGGTTGAAGACTTCAGAAGAAAGGCAGAAGCCTTAAAATGTGACTTTGTAGCCAAAGGATATGGAGAGAATGCCATTAACAGAACAATCAATGTAGTGGACAAATATGATAGCGGTCAGTTGCTGAAGCATAAAGAAAAGAAGCTAAATACTACTACCATCCAGGAGCAGATAGCATCTCTTCTGTTTGTCACAGATTTCCACAGTAACCACAACAGGTTCATTAAAATTGTGAAAAAAAACACTAGCTTATCCTTAAGCTGGACCGAGTAATAGGGGATTTAGTACCCATCACACCCAGTTTTATTTTTAGAAAAGCAACATCCATCTCCCGAAAGATAGCACCGAGCGGCAAGAACGCAGTGATCAAAGGAGAAACCAACAAGAATACAGATAATAAAACGAGGATTCCGTCCATGCACAATTTGCTCCAATTGCCGGACAATAAAAACAACTCCAAAACCAATTTTAGAATTCAAGAATTTCACTGGAGACAAAACCTTCACAATCAAGGAACCTCTTTCATGGCAAACCAAACGAGTAATATACCTCATAACATGCACTTGCAAAAATATATACGTAGGGAGAACGATCCGAACCCTGGAAGCCAGACTAGCGCAACACATCCGCAATATCAAGAAGAAATATTCTGGACATCCACTATCAAAACATTTTGTAGACCATCACAACTGAAGCTGCTAAGGACTACAATTTTATGCAATCCAAGCGATTGAGAAAGATCTCAGAGGGGGGAATTTTATCACCAAGATGTCCCGATAAGAATCCAAATGGATTTATGAGCTTAACACCGGTGACCATGATGGGACTTAACCATGATTTTTAATTATTTGGATTTGTATAATATGCAGGAAAAGAAAATCTGTACAAACAGGACTCAACTTCCACTATCAGTAGGAAAACAACCACCACAAATCACACACCCCCATCCCTTTTGAACACATACACCACAGGAGCATAATCACAATACATCAGTAATATCATTAGGAGGTAAAAATAAAAAACTAGTGAGAATAAATAATGTACATTAAAACCCTTTACTCGAACACCATCATAAATCACACACCCCTATTTCTCTGCACGCATACTCCATGAGAATTATTACTATACCCTATTAAATATCACTATGAGATATAAAACACAATGGAAAATAATATTTGCCACCAAAACCCCTCAGTATCAAACAGAGCACAATGACACCTATATAGAAATCTAAGAAAGTCTATTATGAGACACAAATAGATACTGGCTCCAATTAATAAAGAGAAGCTACTGAGATCGCCACTATGTGGCTAGCGCTAATAAATAAACAAACAGTAAAAGATAAAATATAAATATTACTAGATGTTGACCCGATGCTATCGCATCAGGAGGGTGGTGTCTGTGAGCTGTCTCTGTGCCTGTCTCCCCCGTGAGCTGTCCCTTGTGTCTTTTTCTTCGGTCAGTGCTGTCCCCCCAAGTGTGCGCTTCTCCCCCTTGTGCGCCGACTGTGTCTCATGTGTGCGCAGTCTCCCCCATGTGTGCCGTTTGTCTCTCCCGTGTGTGCTGTCTCTGTCTCTCCTGTGTACAGTGGCTGTCTGCCTGTCCCCCTGTATCTGTGTCCCCCTGTGCCTCTGCATGTCTCCCCCTGTGCCTCTGCCTGTTCCACTGTGCCTCTGCCTGTCCCCTGTGTTTGTGTCCCCCTGTGCCTCCTTGCATCTGTGTCCCCCTGTGCCTCTGTTGTTATGGCAATAAATAGTTAATAATTTATATTAGCTTATAGTCATTCAGATATCTCTTAGTACAGGCTAGAGGTCTGTTTGTAGGAAAAAGGCCTTGCTCTTTTCCCTATAGCCCTCTCTCCTTCTTCCCTCCCACCTTCGGGATTCCTCTAGCTCAGATTTTGTATAATGTTTTGACTTAGAGGAAGCCGTATAGAAGTTCTTATCAACATGTTCTGAATGTACTGTACGAACCCAAGGCTAGTTTAAACTAACTAACACACAGAATATAATTGAATGTTTTTTTTCAGAATAAAATGTATATTCAGCATAATATGATGCAATTACCTAGAAACACCCCTTTAATGATAAGTAATAAAACTGCTAACCGCTCCTATAATAAAGGTCTTTGACATTAAGCTCTACATTGACATGGGTGTCAGCATGGTCAGACAAAGCATCCAATTTGGCGGCATACAATTAAGATGACAGCCCACCCAAAAGGTGTGGAGGGCATCCATTACAGTTGGCGCACCAGCGTGGAGCTAGGACGAGACGTCCAGGGGACGACAGCCACAACTGAACCTTCATTCCCAGGATGGACCATACACGAGGAGTAGACCTGCAGGCTACAAAGAGGTAAGAAAATGATTTATCTTACCTAAGACCCTCCTGTGTCTCCGTGCAGGGATGGAGGTAGCTGGCTGTCAGACTCGGACATAGATGACCGGATCTGGGAAGTTCTAGCCCTTGCAACCCAGTCCTGAGAATTCCTTAATTGTCTGCCTTATTTGTGTTCTTGCAACCTGATCCTGAGTTTATCTGTGTTTATGTCAGTGCTATCATTGCTGCAGTTTCAGTACATAGAAAGAGAGAAAGGCACGGAGAACGGAGAGACGGGGCTGAGTGGGGAGATTCTGTTTCCCTGGTTTCCAGCCCTATTCCCAGGGGATAGGGCTGATGGTTTTCCGGTCCCCGGAGAGGGGGGCCGATGGTTTATTTCACTACTGGTGTTCCAGCCTCTGATACGGCTGATGGTTTTCCGACCCCTTAAAAAGGGTTGATGGGTTTCTGACCCCCTAAAAAGGGTTGATGGGTTTCCGACCCCCTAAAAAGGGTTGATGGTCTTCCCACCCCACTCCTGGCTGAGGTGGTGGACGAGTACATAATTTACGTAAATGATTGTAGTGATGATATTGTTCTATTGTTCCATCTCTCCAGATAACTCCAGATGACGTGCCGCTTGTATAGATAAGGTATAGAGCTAGCAATTACGCCCGCTGGCTGGATAATAAATCGTGTTACTGACGTGCCATATGCACGGGAAGAAACTGGTTATATAGCAATCCCTGGCACTTCTCCAGTACTCAAGGTGTTCAGACAAAATATACATGCCCGGCTAACGATAGTCAATCAGCAAGGAGTCTTGTTGCAAGAAGTATATGCAAGAAAGTTATATGACCCAGTTATTGCCCCACTGAGGTGTAGAGGGGGCAGACAGTTTGATGTTTTATCTGTTTTATCTGTTTGGTGACAACAATTCCAGTTCCAGTCCTCAAACTGACTCTGACTGACCGATTCCAGTGACGCAACCAGTTCCAGGACTCTGACTAACTGCCTTCCTTACACCACTGACTTGTTTCCATAATGTGCACACAGGGTAAGCAAGGTGTGAAGCTTGCTATTTCTACTGACTTGGTTACAGACCAATTTCACCTCTCTTCCCCCTCCCAAGGTTTAGAGTGTTCAGAATAAACTTTAATGCCCTGCTCACTGAAGGTATCCCAGTTGACTCCCCTTTATACAACCCTGCTCACAGTGGTAACCTTGTGGGGTGGACAGTTATAGCCAAGATAGAAGCATAGAGACTTGGGTTTAAGCTATAATACAGGTGTTAATCAGTCCAAGCCTCAGCAAGTTACCCCCAAGAGACCTTGTGACAGAGAGGAAAGTGAAGAAGTATGTAAAGAAAGGGAAGAAGTATGTAGCAAGAAGGGGAGTGAAGACTGTGTTGTTTTATGATTATTTGTTAGGACGCATTAGCTTTAATACGGGAACGCAGGCTGTCAGTATAGGTGGGTAAAGGACAGGCGTCCTCTCCAAGAAGGAGGGAAGACTGGTGTACCATGGCATAAGAGACACCAGTGAATAGTGATTAAATATGTTGCGTCTTTTCAAGGAGAAGCACAGTCTCCCTCCGGCAGCAAAAAGCGGCCATTAATATGGTCCGTGAAAGAGAAGGGAGAAAGTATGTTAAAAATGCAAACAAGCACAAATAGAAGATTATGAGGAAGTTAAAGGGGAAGGAGGGTGCTGTAATGCTATATGGTTATGTGTGTATAACGCTAGGTGGCTATACTACCATAGGAGGCTGTGAGTGGTGCACATGATGTTAAATGAAGCTGTAATCGGGGCCCCTGTGTATACAAGTCATATTAAAGAGGTTTCTGTAAGCTCTAAAATGCTGAGATGTGAGATGTAATGTCATGGTTGATTATTGTCTAGTCTGTATGTTTTGTATCACGCATGATGTGAGCAGGTGTTTAGTGTATGTTTTTTTTGTGTTTATACATGCTGCCAGGCGATTCCCTAGGGGAATTATACCATATAATGTGTGTATGTTCCCCTTGGTATATTGGAATGAGTGATATATTTACACCATAATTTTGGTTGCCTGATTTGGCAATGCTAATAAATTCAAGTTAGTTCATAGTGTCTGTCATTCCCCCCCATCCCCCATCCAAAGTTCATTCCGTCCCAAGGTTAGGCTGTGTGAGAATTGTGCGCAGATATTTTCTCTTCCCGCTCCCCTTCTGTACCTGTTGGGAGGGGGTAGGAGCAAGTCTGCACTAGCGTGTTCATTTTTACATGCTGGAGTGACATTCACCCAACTTTCTATAAGGGTACCTTTACACGCCGCCACTGTGGCTAGCAACAGGTATCCACCGCACGTGCACGCGCACAATTTTTAACGGTGGATACCGATCGCTGATCTCGCATATACACGTCGCCACTGCGTGCTCCACAGAAGGTATCTGCGTTCCCCGGAAGTGCCGACAGCTCCTGTGGCTTTCTTCCTGTTGAATACCTTCCCTGGTTTACACGTTACTACCACAAAGGAATATGGGCGTACATATTTTGCGCCCATTGCGATACATTGGCGTGACAGAATTGTGTATTCCGTGATGCACAAGCGTTGATTGGACAACGCAATAGAGTCATGATTGGACAGCCTGCGCAGGAAGGCTGGCTAATACATGACACCATTGAAATTGGGGACTGTGAATGGATAGCTCTTTAAATATGGCGCCCTGTTAAGGGACAACCAATCGTAACGCAGGAGCCTCCACCAATGATCGCTGATGGGGCACCACGCCTGGCACACCCCTGGGAATTCGTAGGCAACGCAAATACCTTGCCTGTGCCACGATTACATGCCACCACCATAGGAATTGTGCCTTCCTGTTTTTGAGCACGGCTCAGAAACAGCTATCCGAAGGAACTGCGGGAAACAGGAAGGAATTTCCCGATTTACACGCCGCCATTTTGTAGTGATTTCATGGCAACAGGCACAATTGTCCCCAGTGCCCGATGTTGCTGTCTTCCTGTGGCGGCATGTAAAGGTACCCTTAGATTAAGATCCTGAGTGGAAGGCAGGAATTTCTTTTCATTTTTGGCTGTGAATATTAAGAATCATAATTGTTTACTGTGTATTTAATTGGAAGCTAGTAATATTGCCTATTCTTGGACACAATAATAGTTATTTTGGACAGTTTTTGTACATTCTGCTAGAGGTCTTACAAAATTAAGATTTTTACTGACTTTCATACAGGGATTATTCTATTTTATTGAGTCATACTGACACACTGTCTTCTTGTTTGTGTTGTGTTAATATTCTTTAGACACTATGATAGCTATTCGGGATAATTTTTGTATATTTCTGTCTGAATTTTACGGAGGTAGACTCTTACTGATTTAAATAAATAAATGGTGTTAGTACGATGAACAATTGTTTTTAGAAGAGGCGTAGAGAACAGACAATAATACTTAGTATATGTGTGTTAAATCTTCAGATTCTAATCCCATTGTTTTCTAAAGTTGTTTTCTGTTATGGCACTGGCTCCAGGTGGGGCATGGACTTGTTTTAAGATTCGGACAGAAACCTCCGCCCAGAGTGTCCCTCCTCCCATCTTAGGAATGTAAGACTCAGAGGAAGTTTTCCCCATCAGAACTTCCTGTGGTGGCCATCTTACACCACCCAAAAGGCCTGTTAACAATGAGACTACATCACAGTTAGTTCCTCTACCAGTTTATATATCCAGTTATGATTATACAAGAGTAATATATGTATATACCTTTACTCTAATATCTTCTGATTCCCTCATGCGAAGGGGGAATGGAGACATATATGGAGACATTTATAACAGAACTAGATGGCGGCCCGATTCTAAAGAATCGGGTAGTCTAGAATCCATATATAGTTTATTTACTAATAGTTAGGGGAGTGTGGTGAAATTAATTGTGTGTATACAGGTGGCTCTGTGGGTAGCACAGTAAACGGTGGCTCAGCGGTTAGCACTGCGTGCGGTGGCTCAGCGGTTAGCAGTGAGTGCGGTGGCTCAGCGGTTAGCAGTGAGTGCGGTGGCTCAGCGGTTAGCAGTGAGTGCGGTGGCTCAGAGGTTAGCAGTGAGTACGGTGGCTCAGCGGTTAGCAGTGAGTGCGGTGGCTGAGCGGTTAGCAGTGAGTGCGGTGAGATTGGTCAGCGTAGCGGCGTGGGCAGAGTGGTCAGCGCAGCGGCGTGGGCAGAGTGGTCAGCGCAGCGGCGTGGGCAGAGTGGTCAGCGCAGGGGCGTGGGCAGAGTGGTCAGCGCAGCGGCGTGGGCAGAGTGGTCAGCGCAGCGCCGTGGGCAGAGTGGTCAGCGCAGCACCGTGGGCAGAGTGGTCAGCGCAGCGCCGTGGGCAGAGTGGTCAGCGCAGCACCGTGGGCAGAGTGGTTAGCAGACACATACACACACACACTCCGCTATACTAACCACCGACCCTGCGTCTTCCCTGCCACCTGGATCCTGAGTCGACATGTCGCCGTCCCCAGACGCCTGGATCCAATATGACGTCCGGGTAGTTTGGCGAAACATCTTGGACGCTATATTGGATCCAGTAGTTCGGGGGCGGCGACATGTCGACTGAGGATCCAGGCAGCGGACGCAGGGCCGGTGGTAAGTATAGCGGAGGTGTGTGTGTGTGTGTGTGTGTGTGTGTGTACAAAGTTGAGGGAAGTGCAGACAAAGTGAGGGAAGTGCCTACATACACACATATATACACATACTGTACATTGCATATGTAGGGGTGAGTAGAGCGGAGGCTGGAGGGGTGAGGAGAGCGGAGGCTGGAGGGGAGAGGACAGCGGGGCTGGAGGGGTGAGGACAGGGAGAGGAGAGCGGAAGCTGTAGGGCAGAGGACAGGGAGACGAGAGCGGAGGCTGGAGGGCAGAGGACAGGGAGAGGAGAGCGGAGGCTGGAGGGCAGAGGACAGGGAGAGGATATCGGAGGCTGGAGGGCAGAGGACAGGGTGAGGATATCGAAGGCTGGAGGGCAGAGGACAGGGAGAGGAGAGCGGAGGCTGGAGGGCAGAGGACAGGGAGAGGAGAGCGGAGGCTGGAGGGCAGAGGACAGGGAGAGGAGAGCGGAGGCTGGAGGGCAGAGGACAGGGAGAGGAGAGCGGAGGCTGGAGGGCAGAGGACAGGGAGAGGAGGGCAGAGGACAGGGAGAGGACAGGGGAGGCAGGAGGGCAGAGGACAGGGAGAGGAGATAGGAGGGCAGAGGACAGGGAGAGGACAGGGGAGGCAGGAGGGCAGAGGACAGGGAGAGGAGAGCGGAGGGCAGAGGACAGGGAGAGGAGAGCGGAGGGCAGAGGACAGGGAGAGGAGAGCAGAGCCTGGAGGGCAGAGGACAGGGAGAGGAGAGCGGAGGCTGGAGGGCAGAGGCCAGGGCAGAGGAGGCTGGAGGGCAGAGGCCAGGGCAGAGGAGGCTGGAGGGCAGAGGCAGGGGAGAGAGGCTGAAGGGCAGAGGACAGGGAGAGGAGAGGGAGGGCAGAGGACAGGGAGGAGAGCGGAGGCTGGAGGGCAGAGAACAGGGAGAGAAGAGCGGAGGGCAGAGGACAGGGAGAGGAGAGCGGAGGGCAGAGGACAGGGAGAGAGAGCGGAGGGCAGAGGACAGGGAGAGGAGAGCGGAGGGTAGAGGACAGGGAGAGGAGAGCGGAGGGCAGAGGACAGGAGAAGGAGAGCGGAGGGCAGAGGACAGGGAGGGCAGAGGACAGGGAGACGAGAGTGGAGGCTGGAGGGCAGAGGACAGGGAGAAAAGAGCGGAGGCTGGAGGGCAGAGGACAGGGAGAGGAGAGCGGAGGCTGGAGGGCAGACGACAGAGAGAGGAGAGCGGAGGCTGGAGGGAAGAGGACAGGGAGAGGAGAGCGGAGGCTGGAGGGCAGAGGACAGGGAAAGAAGAGCGGAGGCGGAGGGCAAAGGACAGGGAGAGAAGAGGGAGCTGGAGGGCAGAGGACAGGGCAGAGGAGAGCGGAGGCTGGAGGGCAGAGGACAGGGAGAGGAGAACGGAGGGCAGAGGACAGGGAAGGAGAGGCGAGGCTGAGGCAGAGGACAGGGAGAGGAGAGCGGAGGCTGGAGGCAGAGGACAGGAGAGGAGAGCGAGGCTGGGGGGCAGAGGACAGGGAGAGGAGAGCGGAGGCTGGAGGGCAGAGGACAGGGAAGAGGAGAGCGAAGGCTGGAGGGCAGAGGACAGGAGAGGAGAGCGAAGGCTGAGGGCAGGGACAGGAGAGGAAGGAGCTGAGCAGGCAGGAAGAGCTGGAGAAGAAGGAGAGCGGAAGGAGGCAAGGAAAACACAGACAAGACAGAGACAGAGGAAGCGGCTGAGGCAAGACAGAAGGAAGGAGCAGACAGGAAGAGAGCGGAGCAGCAAGACAGGAAGAAGGAGCGAGACGGAGGAAGGGAGAAGAAGAGGGGGGGCAGGACAGGAGAGGAGAAGACAGGAGGAGCGAGGCAGAGACAGGGAAGAGGAGCAGAGGCGAGAGAGCGGAGGGCAAGAAGGAGAGGAGCGAGCGAGGCAGACAGAAGAGAGCGAGGGCAAGACAGGGAGAGAGACGAGGGAGCAAGACAGGAGAGGGGAGGGGAGGGCAGAGGCAGGAGAGAGAGCGAGGGCAAGACAGGAGAGAGAGCAGCGAGGCAGGGCAGAGAGGAGAGGAGCTGGAGGCAAACGGAGAGGAGAGGCGGAGGAGACAGGAGAGAAGGAGCGAGGAAGGACAGGGAAGGAGACGAGTAGGCAGGAGAGACAGCGAGGCAGAGGACAGGAAAGGAAGCGAGGCTGAGGCAGGACAGGAGAGGAGAGGAGCGGAGGCAAGACAGGGAAAGAGGGGGCAGAGAAGAAGGAGACGAGGCTGGGCAAGACGAGGACGGAGCGAGGGCAGAGACAGAGAAGGAAGGAGGCTGAGGGCAAGGACAGAGAGGAGAGCGAGGTGGAGGGCAAGGACAGAGAGGAGACGAGCGGAGGCAGAGCAGAGAGAGCGAGGCGGAGCAAGACAGGAGAGGAGGGGCAGAGACAGGAGAGAGAGCGAGGCAGAGGACAGGAGAGGAGAGGAGGCTGAGGGCAAGACAGGGAGAGGGAGGCAGAGACAGGAGGAGAGCGAGGCTGGAGGCAGAGACAGGAGGAGAGCGGAGGCAAGACAGGAGAGGAGAGCGGAGGGCAGAGGACAGGAGAGGAGAGCGGGGCAAGGACAGAGAGGAGAGGAGGCGAGGCAGAGGACAGGAGGAGAGCGAGGCAGAGGACGGAGAGAGAGCGGAGGGAGAGGACAGGAGAGAGAGCGGAGCTGAGGCAGGACAGGAGAGAGAGCGAGCAGGCAGAGACAGGAGAGAAGCGAGCTGAGGGCAGAGGACAGGAAGAGAGCGAGGCTGAGGCAGAGACAGGGAAGGAGAGGAGGCTGAGGGCAAGACAGGAAGGAGGGCAGAGGACAGGGGCGGAGGCAGAGCGGGAATAGCGGGGCAGGACAGGAGAGGAGAGCGGAGGCAGAGGACAGGAGAGAGAGCGAGGCTGGGGGCAGAGGACAGGAGAGAGAGCGAGGCTGGAGGCAGAGACAGGAGAGAGCGAGGCTGGAGGGCAGAGGACAGGGAGAGGAGAGCGGAGGGCAGAGGACAGGAGAGGAGAGCGGAGGCTGGAGGCAGAGGACAGGAGAGAGGAGAGCGGAGCTGGAGGGCAGAGGACAGGGAAAGGAGAGCGGAGGCTGGAGGGCAGAGGACAGGGAGAGGAGAGCGGAGGCTGGAGGGCAGAGGACAGGGAGAAGAGAGCGGAGGCTGGGGGGCAGAGGACAGGGAGAGGAGAGCGGAGGCTGGAGGGCAGAGGACAGGAAGAGGAGAGCGGAGGCTGGAGGGCAGAGGACAGGGAGAGGAGAGCGGAGAGCGGAGGGCAGAGGACAGGGAGAGGAGAGCGGAGGCTGGAGGACAGAGGACAGGGAGAGGAGAGCGGACGCTGGAGGGCAGAGGACAGGGAGAGGAGAGCGGAGGCTGGAGGGCAGAGGACAGGGAGAGGAGAGCGGAAGCTGGAGGGCAGAGGACAGGGAGAGGAGAGCGGAGGCTGGAGGGCAGAGGACAGGGAGAGGAGAGCGGAGGCTGGAGGGCAGAGGACAGGGAGAGGAGGGCAGAGGACAGGGGAGGCTGTAGGGCAGAGGCCAGGGAGAGTAGAGCGGAGGGCAGAGGGCAGGGAGAGGAGAGCGGAGGCTGGAGGGCAGAGGACAGGGAGAGGAGAGCGGAGGCTGGAGGGCAGAGGACAGGGAGAGGAGAGCGGAGGCTGGAGGGCAGAGGACAGGGAGAGGAGAGCGGAGGGCAGAGGACAGGGAGAGGAGAGCGGAGGGCAGAGGACGGAGAGGGGAGCGGAGGCTGGAGGGCAGAGGACAGGGAGAGAAGAGGGAAGGGCAGAGGACAGGGAGAGGAGAGCGGAGGCTGGAGGGCAGAGGACAGGGAGAGGAGAGCGGAGGCTGGAGGGCAGAGGAGAGCGAAGGCTGGAGGGCAGAAGACAGGGAGAGGAGAGCGGAGGCTGGTGGGCAGAGGACAGGGAGAGGAGAGCGGAGGCTGGAGGGCAGAGGACAGGGAGAGGAGAGCGGAGGCTGGAAGGCAGAGGCCAAGGCAGAGGAGGCTGGAGGGCAGAGGCCAGGGTAGAGGAGGCTGGAAGGCAGAGGCCAGGGCAGAGGAGGCTGGAGGGCAGAGGCCAGGGCAGAGGAGGCTGGAGGGCAGAGGCCAGGGTAGAGGAGGCTGGAGGGCAGAGGCCAGGGCAGAGATGGCTGGAGGGCAGAGGCCAGGGCAGAGGAGGCTGGAGGGCAGAGGCCAGGGCAGAGGAGGCTGGAGGGCAGAGGCCAGGGCAGAGGCGGCTGGAGCGGGCAGTGCCGAGGTGGCTGGAGCAGGTAGTGCCGTGGCGGCTGGAGCGGGAAGTGCCGAGGCGGCTGGAGCAGGTAGTGCCGTGGCGGCTGGAGCGGGAAGTGCTGAGGCGGCTGGAGCGGGCAGTGCCGAGGGGGCTGGAGCGGGCAGTGCCAAGGCGGCTGGAGCGGGAGAGAGGAGGCGGCAGGAGCGGGAGAGAGGAGGCGGCTGGGACAGACGGGAACGTTCCTGGGCGGAACGTTTCTCCGCCGGTCCCTGTAGCCGGGGGCAGGCCGGCTACAGTGCACTTGGTGACGTCACCACTATGGGTCCGAAGGCCAGCACGGAAGTACCCTTCGGGTTTTCCGGAAGTGGCCTTCGGCTTTTATATTATAGATTTAAATGGGTTTTTGGTTAAGCATCAAACAGTTATAGTTTATAAATATAGCGCCAATATATTCTGCAGTGCTGTATTATTTGTTGCCTAGCTATCAATTAATTAGTAGAGAATTGTATTAAGAATTTTGTTGAATAAGTATTTTTCTGATTTTTGAAACTAATGCAAATTGAGTGTTTTATTTCAGATGTATGTATAGGAGAGATGATCTTACACTGGACACGGGTAGGATCCTCGCATGAGGTAATCAGAGCAATTGATTCTGAGTTTTTGCACTTTTGTGAGTAGGTGGAGCATCTTCTAAGTACAATTCTTACAAAAACAGTAAGCATATTGAATGCAGAATTGGTAAATCACGGTGAGGTAGACACCATGTTATCAGTCTAGGATGGTATAATCACGCTGGCAATCACTACAGGTGACCCCTAGAGGTAGAGGGCAAGGTACAATTTGAAGTTAAAATAAAGTTAGTCTAGGGTAGTGGCGGGAGGTTATCCATCCCAGCCTTGTTACGTCTGGCTGCCTAAGCAACGCCTCGGTATCGGACTGCCCGGACAGAACTAAATAAATACTAAAGGAACAAAAAGGGAGTTGTGCTGATGGATGGGAAAAAGGACAGGCCATGGTGACGTCTCTCTTCAACAAAAGTTAGATAGTCTTTGCTTGGCCCCACATACACCTCGACCAGTCACGAGTATAGTCAGATGAATACTTCCTGGTTCGCTCCTGGTTACAGGTAAGGCCTTGTGTACAATCCTGCATTATTCTCACGCACAACACAACTCAGAAAGGTAAGAGTTTGAAGCAGCAGCCGCTCCACAAGGTTTAAGAATTGCAAATAGGGTGCGGACAAGGAGAGAAAAGTTATAAACATGTCTTAGTAGGTGTGGATCTCTCTCTCCTATATAAAATACCATAAGATGTCTAATATATTGGTTAAAAATGTTCTGAAGCAGAGTAAGTAGGTAAATGAGTAAATATATATGTAAATAAGAATATGGTAGTTGTATAATCAATAATTGGAAGTTTTCCCAGATATCCAGTTACCTTTTTGACCTGTTTTTCAGGAAAGCAGGGAGACCACTGATGATAAGTATACAGTAATTATATTGTCTAATGTTATACTATATGTTATATTTGTTTGGCTTTACATTGTATCATATTATTTTATTTGTGCTCTGACAGACCTGCTGAGACCTGTTTCAATTACGGACTATTGACAGTGTATCTAGTGACCCTCATATATATATGTTGACTGAGCAATTGCTGTATATGTTTATGGAAGGTAATGGACTAAACAACACTTTACAAACTGAAAATGTATATGAGATCAGGGATAGGTTAGGGACAGATAGGGCGAGTCGACGTGGAGCGGGGGCACCACAGGCGTTTCAAGTGGGTGTCGACCTCCGCTGGTTAGGTAGGTTTCCAGCTTTAAGGACATTACTAGGGTACTATTAGGAGTGGGTATATCATTTATAAATTGTGTAAATCTTATGTCTTTGTTTCTATGAACTACCTTGGGTGACAAGTGACAATTTATTTTGATATTTTAATCAATAGAAAATGATTTTTGATTGTATATAAGATCCTTATATAAAAGTTATTTGACATGAATCATAATTGTATGATTTAGAATTGATGATTTGTTTTTCAAGAACACAAAGAATGTAATGTTTCTGTATATATTGTATATCTCTTCTCTTAGGGATGAATGTTTTTCATTTATAGGTAAGTCAAGAACTGATACCATATTCTTTTTATATCTTTTTCTTAAAAGATGGTGTGTATATGTAAAATTAGATGATAAGATGCTCAAGGTTATATGTAAAATTTTGTGATTTGTTTTTGTGTTGCAATGTATTACTATGTCATAGATAGTTATGAAAATGGTACAAATTTTTATGAGATTATGGTTGAAAATGTTGTCCAGGTAATAGATTCCCCGAGATAGGTTTTTTCTTATGCTTTGGCACTTATAAAGTGCTTGTCTAATGTATTTTTGAGTTTTCTCTCCCCCTTTTACATGCAGTTACTGTGGACCGAAGTCACTTCCCACAGCCTGGAGATGGAGTGATGGTCAGAAGAAACGTCAGAAATTCTGTGGATGACTGAGACAGCTGAAGAGCTCTAATGGCAGCCCAACTAGATCCAAGATCTACACTACAAGGCAGACGAGCCCAGGAGAACTACCGAATGTCTCTTACTACAGACGCTGGCCTATATGTGATGGATATAAACATCCCAAGGGACACTAACCGCTTAGGACACCTTTATTTTTTTGGATATCAGGGACTGACTTATTTTAGATAAGACTGAAGCTTCCACCAGCAACATTGACTTGGTACGAGGCCATGTCCTCCTGAATTAGACCGTAGTGAGGACCGACTTATGGAGAATGTCAAAAATGATGACTAACAGTTGAGTGATAATTATGACCGGTATTTGATTGCGGCATTCGTATAGATTTCTTGTTTGTCATGGTTTGTGAGTGTTTGTGTCCATCCGATGGTGTAATGGGTGGACCTATGTGGGGAATCCGGTGAAGTGGTGTAAGAAGACCGGCTCCTTCTACTAGGGGAGGAGAATGTACCTGGGTAGGTCTGTGTGCATGCACTTTGGTTGGAGCATTCACTCATTGCCACTGAAGAAGGGAACTTAGGGAGCAGCATTCATTTTTATTATATTCAGAATCTATTTTAGTAAATATAATCTCCATATTTTTGTGTGAAAAACTTTTACTATGTATTTCAGTAGTTAAATAGAGAGGTGAGACAAAGAAGAGGAACCCATGTGCATAAGGTGGCGCTAACGTCATGCTGTGTAATACCTTGCATCATGAAGGAGACAGTAACAACAATGTATGCAGATCTCAGAGGCCTCAATGATGAAGGAGAAATATATTCCTGAGAATGATGCCATTGCCATTGCTGCAAGACCCCTTGGAGAAATACGAGAACTTGAGACTCATCTTAGATAACAGTTTAGGGTGCGGCAAGACCAACTACAAAGGCATTTTGACATTACGGTTGTCTCAATGTTGGTGAAGGCTCCTTCCCCCTCCTCTACCTTTCCCCCTCTGTCACCTAGGGCAAAGATTTTGGGTAAGATTTTGAATGTCTCCAAAGGGGGGAATGTTATGGCAATAAATAGTTAATAATTTATATTAGTTTATAGTCATTCAAAAATCTCTTAGTACTGGCTAGAGGCCTGTTTGTAGGAAAAAGGCCTTGCTCTTTTCCCTATAGCCCTCTCTCCTTCTTCCCTCCCACCTTCGGGATTCCTCTGGCTCAGACTTTATATAATGTTTTGACTTAGAGGTAGCCGTATTGAAGTTCTTATCAACATGTTCTGAATGTACTGTACAAACCCAAGGCTAGTTTAAACTAACTAACACACAGAATATAATTGAATGTTTTTTTCAGAATAAAATGTATATTCAGCATAATATGATGCAATTACCTAGAAACACCCCTAAAGGTACCTTTACACGTGGCAACTTTTCTAGGAATTTCTCTGGCAACTAACTGGTTGCAGTGAAATCATGGACACATTGTTCTATCTTGTTGCTGTGTACAAATGGAACAATGTGTCCATGATTTCACTGCAACCAGCAAGTTGCCAGTGAAATTCCTAGATAAGTTGCCACGTGTAAAGGTACCCTAAGGAATGCCCCTTTAATGATAAGTAATAAAACTGCTAACCGCTCCTTAAATAAAGGTCTTTGTCATTAAGCTCTACATTGACATGGGTGTCAGAGTGGTTCTTTCGGTGGCGTGCACACACTCAGACAAAGCATTCAATTTGGCGGCAGACAATTAAGATGACAGCCCACCCAAAAGGTGTGGAGGGCATCCATTACACTGTGTCCCCCTGTGCCTCTGTGTCCCCCTGTGCCTCTGTGTCCCCCTGTACTGGTGTCCCCGTGTGTCTGTGTCCCTCTGTGCCTCTGACTGTCCTCCTGTGTTTGTGTCCCATTTTGCATGTGTCCTCCTGTGCCTCTCCTGCTGTGTCTGTACAGCCCTGTTCCTCTGTGTCCCCATGTGCCTCTGTGTCCACCTGTTACTGTGTCCCCCTGTGCCTCTGCCTGTCCCCCTGTGTTTGTGTCCCCTGTGCCTGTGTCCCACTATGCCTCTCCTGCTGTGTCTGCGTCCCCATGTGCCTCTATGTACCACTGTGCCTCCCCTGTCCCCCTGTGCTTCCCCTCTCCCCCTGTGCCTCCCTCAACCCCATTCTGTGTCCCCCTGTGCCTCTCCTCTCCTCCTGTGTCCGCCTGTGACTGTGTCCCCCTGTGGCTCTCCTCTCCTCCTGTGTCTGTGTCCCCATGTGCCTCTTTGTCCCCCATGCCTCTGTGTCCCCCTGTGCCTTTGTGTCCCCCGTGCCTCTGTGTCCCCCTGTGCCTTTCCTTTCCCCCTGTGTCCCCCTGTGCCTCTCCTATCCCTGTGCCTCTCTGTCCCCCTGTGCCTGTTTGTCCCCTGTGCCTCTCCTCTCCTCCTGTGTCTGTGTCCCCCTGTGCCTCTGTGTCCCCCTGTGCCTTTGTGTCCCCATGTGCCTCTCCTCTCCTCCTGTGTCCCCCTGTGCCTGTGTCCCCCATGCCTCTGTGTCCCCCTGTGCCTCTCCTCTCCTCCTGTGTCTGTGTCCCCCAGTGCCTCTGTGTCCCCCTGTGCCTTTCCCTCTGCCTGTGTGTGTCCCCCTGTGCCTCTGTGTCCCCCTATGCCTGTCCCCCTGTGCCTCTGTGTCTCCATGTGCCTCTAGTGTCCCCCTATGCCTCTGTGTCCCCATGTGCCTCTCCTCTCCCCCTGTGTCTGTGTCCCCCTGTGCCTTTCCTCTCTCTCTGCGTCTCTGTGTCCCCACTGTGCCTCTCCTCCCTCCTGTGTCCCCCTGTGCCTCTGTGTCCCCCTGTGCCTTTCCTCTCCCTGTCTGTGTCCCCCTGTGCCTCTCCTCTCCCCTTCTGTGCCCCCCTGTCCTCCCCTCTCCCCTTTTCTGTGTCCCCCTGTGCCTCTTCCCCCCTTCCTTTTTTCCCCTGTGCCTCTCCCTTCCTTTCCCCCGTGCCTGTGCCCCCCAGCCCTCTTGTCCCCGGTTCCCCCCCCTTTGCTCTCCACCTGGCCCCCTGGCTTTTTGTGGCCGCGGGTTTCCCCATTCCTGGTTTTGCCCGCCCCCATTTTTAAACCCCCGTTCTTTTTCACCATCTTTCCTTCTGGGGTCCCCCCCCTTTTCCCCCTTGGTTTCTTGGCCCTTTAAATTGTCCCCCCTGTTGCCCCATATTGGGTTTCTGTCCCCCCCTTCTCCCCCTGTCCCTTTTTCCCTTTTCCGTCAAAGGTTTTTTTTCAAGGCCCATGCCCCAAAATTTTTGGAAAAAAAAATCCTTCCCCTTTTCATTCTGGCCTTTTTTTTACTCCTGGCTTTTCTTGGTTCTTTTTCCCCTTCTTTTCCAAATTTATAATTTCTTACTTCCCCGTCGAAAATTCCCCCTTATCCCGGGTTTTCTTCTTTTTTTTGTTTAAATCCCTTTTTCTTTCTTTTTTAAAATTTTCTGTGTTTGTTTTTGGATGCCTTTGGTTTTTTCCCAATGTTTCCCGGGTTTTTCCCCCTTTTCTTTTCCCCCTTCTTTTTTTTTTGGGGCCTGGTTCCCAAAACCCCGTTAAAAGTTTTTTTTTTTTTTTGGTTGGTTTT